>CM073779.1:64476150-64819987 GCA_037158775.1 Hetaerina titia | reverse complement strand
ATAGGGCGAGGAAAAGCTTATGAAGAAATAGCCAGAGGAGAGAGGAAAATGTTTCAAAGGAGCATATTGTGTTTGAAGCATATAATTTTCGAAATCTGCATCAGTACAGCACATATAAAACCTACAAAATTTTGTAAAATATATCGCAAACATGCCTTTGTTGTAAGAAGGAATTGCATATTTTCGTATTATCATCGTCATGAAGACGAAGAGTTCCTAATTACTTTTGTACAAGTATTTACATCCTATTCGTTGTTTCACCCTCTTAGTGAAGAAATCAATAAAAATTCATAATCCTTTCAGATTAATCGACGGGATAAGTAGGAATTTGGGTATCCTTAATCTCTAAGAATGTAATAGACACAAAACCCACCGGAGCGATGATTTTTCCAGACTTTTAAAGCTTAAAATAAATTTAATGTTCGACCAAATTCAATCATCATTAATTTTACTTTTATATTTACAACTCCACAGACCTACTGAAGAAAGCAGAGAACATGTGTTGATTTTTTCTCGGAGAATGCTAATGAGTCCGATTAAATTGAGGCCGAGCTAGGTCCACTTCCTCCAGAAAATGAGTTGCGGCGAAGCTGTGTGTGTATGTGAAGCTCAGTTTCACAAGGGTTGGAAATGCCACTTCGGAGTTTAATACTAGAGCCTTTTTTAGTTTCCGACTTGTACTATATGAATACTCAAGTCGCAAATAATGAATTTTGCCTCTGCAAACAAGGGAGCTTGTTTGGTCCTGGCATTATACAACTATGATCTGCTATGCCGGTCATTACATTCGATCTGGACCTTTTCACTGTGGAAACCTGTAATTTCATCATTGCCTCCATCGACAGAAAAAAGATACCTTGATTGTAATTTGGTGTTAACAATTAGATTCTTGTGCACTTTTCAAGGAATTCCCACGAATGGAAATAGCGTCCTTACAGGAAGACTAATGGATAAAAATAATATTTTCTTTAGTTTCATAATTAAATGATAGGGTATTATATCATTCCGAAATTCATAGTTTTGCATGCTCTTCAAGATGGCTGAGAATTTTATCCTAGTTATAAAAAAATTTTCTAATATATGCTTACTTTATTACTTATATATCTAGTTGAATCTATGAAAGTTCAATATTTTTAACTTATTCTTCCTAAGTTCTCCATGCAACTTTCAATGGAGTATGTCCTCTATGTGGACGAGTGATTGAATATATGCCATTCAAATTAATTTTTCTGATAATCTTATCGAAATTCATATTTAATGCCTCCAGCGTCCTACTATGTTGCAATAAAATCCCTCTTACTCCCCCTCTTATGCGTAATATTCAGATTCATGTTTTGAGTTGCCATCTCACCATCGCTTCAAGATCAATAACTTTTCTCACTAGAGTTTCCTGGTATACGTATACTGGGTGAGTCACTATGGGTTGCCTGTTTTGTGAAGTGCGCATAAATTGTTCATTTTGATTTCAATTGACAATGCTCATCTAGCACCTGGAGACAAAATGTTCTCAGTTATCTTTCCCGGGAACAGTGAAGTTCCTCGAAGTTCATTACCAGGAACCCGATATGTTGGCAGAATTAATTCATTCACACTTTTATTTATAAGCCAAAAAATTATCGCGAAGTGAGTTAATGCAGAGAGGGAGAAAATCTGGCGAATCTCGGAAGGCATGGATTGTGAATTAGCAAACTATTCCCATTCTTTACCCTTTATTGTGCAAGTAACAGGAATTATGGGCGTTCGGCGAAGAATCCCGGTGATTCAAATGTTGCAATGTTGTTTAAACATTGGTTTACCTAATTTTACGCATCTTCCAAACGGTTTCCCCATTCACTTCTACTCACTCCTCCTTATTGATTCCTCTCGAATTGTATGAGGACCGAATTAGTGCCATGGCGAAGCAATTCTCTCTCCTCGCATTACTCATCTCCACTTTCATCAGTCTCTCTCTATAACTGGCCGAGGCCGCAGCTCGACTCGCTGGAAGACCGATAGTCAATATGTCGCGAATCGAGATGAAATCCTCGCCTTGAACGTGTTTCACGCTCCATGGACATGCTCTGGGGTGCTTTCCCACGCGTGCGGTTGGCGAGCACTTTACTTCCGAAGACCACGACGTTGCTATGACGACAGTGTGAAACGGATAGTAGGCACGTAGAATGGCACCGGAACCATGGAACAGGTAAATGAAATTGTTTTGTTTCGTCCGAGTCCTCTGGGACATCGTTAACTCGTTAACGTTAACCCACAGTTACCTTGGTGGCAAACGACTAAAGATTGATAATAGAAAACCATGGACGGCTACCGCAGTTTTTTTTAATTCATGGATTCCCACGATTTGATATTTTTCAATGGACTATCGTAGGAATTCCTTGTCAATGTTTTTCATATTAAATAAAGCAATGCGGTCGTCATTGGCGTTCCAGCGGATTTTTTCTTTCGCCAGATGCCGTTTTGGAATTAAATGAAAGTCACCCAATCCTTAGTGTCTCACATGCATGTTAACGCCTTGGGCGTAGAAGCCTCTCTAGTCTCGAGGTTGGACTGAACCGCAAAAAAAGAATGGCAAAAAGTGATGTGTCGTGGTTAGACCGGGTTAGCTGGGTGTGGATGGCCAACTAATCCCAAGGCCGCGTGCTCGAATCCATCGCAGAGCATTAGCGTAGTGATTATCCGAAAGGGAAGAGTAAATGGTACAGGTTAAGAACCCATTTCGTAGGATTTAGAAAAGAATTATACTTGAACATACTTATACGTAACGGGGGTTTTTTCCCCCGTAAACCCTGAGTGCGTGTGTGTTTGTGACTTGCAACGTGCACTGCAAATACCGGAGTGAGAGAGTGTGTGCAGTTTTGTTATCCTTATTCTTTGCACCCTCCCCCGTGTCCCCTAACTAGTGCCCCCAAGAGTACGGCTTTGGGTAATTTGTATATTTAAAAAAAAAATCAATATATAAATTTATTTATTTATATCATTCGGCCGTAGTACGTTCCCTTTTGCCTTATTATACTTATACGTTTTATGGGGAATGGTGATTTCTTCCAAATGCATCGGATGAGTTTACGCCGAGAACTGGGAATAGGGTAGTTTCCTACATCAAATATATTATTGAATTTAATTAGTGGTAGGTGTTTCTCAACATAAATTTATTTATTTGATGCAAATAATTGAGAAGGATAAAGGTTGCATTTTGAGTAAATTGAATGTTTATTTTCAAGTAAATTTAAAAAGGTCGTTTTCCTCGCTCACGGCAACAGCCGCCATATTGATGACGTGAGAGGAAACGACTTTATATTTAGCATATCATTTCCGTTTTATTACCGACTCTAACTTTTTCCTAAGTTTTTCAATAAGAGATCAAAGGATTCCATGTATTTAAAGTCTGAATTTTTAAGAAGTGCCTTGGGCAATCTTCCGAAGATAGATGTGACCGTTTGGGAGGAGTTAATTTAAGGGAAAATTATGTGTTTCCCATGAAGTTGTTGTAATAATCTTTAAACTAAAATTAATATTGTGTACAGTTAATGTCTCTCCGCCTACACAAACAATAACTTTTATATATACTTTACACTTTCAGGCTTCATTTCGTGGAATTATTTGATATCCATATTAAATGAGTTGGTTTTTTTCCACCGACTTATTGTGTACAATTACAAACTCTTTTAATATGGTCAGTAACTATTATATTTATAACTTTGTTTCATCTTGCCTCATTCTGGTGAATTATAATAAAACCGACGTTTAAATAGGCTGCATTTTCGCGGAAACGAGTATTTCTCCTTCTTGGTTGATGAAATATTCTACCAGCCGTAATACAAATTGTTCTTTATATTTATTGGTATAACTTTCTTGGCGTGCTTTTTGGGGTTCACTAACTGTTTTCTACTAGCATCGCCGTGTGAAACCATAATTATAAGATGCGTATATGTTCTTAATCGCACCAGAATAAGGCGTCTGTACTCTTAGTAGCTTGTTGTTTTGAGAAAAAATATTAGAACCATATAGGGGAAGGAGATGGGCAACACTAAGTCACTAGACGTGATAAAAAGTCGATTTTCCAGCTTTTTTGCACTTACTTTAGCAGCCATGTGCATCTGCTTCGACATTCGATGAGATTCAGATGGGTAAGATTTCATGATTTTCGGCATTGTATTCTCAATCTAAAATATTGATTAAGAGGAAGGATATGCCTTTCGAAGTGGATAACCGTCTCTTCCGCGCGTATTGCCGCCTTCATCTCGTCAGTTTCACCTATGATTCATTGATGATTTCATTTAAATTAACATGATACCAAATAAATTAAATTTCAAACTTGTGTTGCAAATATTATGGGATGATTTCTCTTGACATCGAAATTTGTCATTGAATCTGAAATCGAAGGCTTGCATCGAAATCTTTGGAGTGTATTTGGCCGGAGTAAGAGGATTGAAGCCTAGCAGCCTGTCAAACATTCGTTCACCGTGATATCAAAGACACCTTTCAGAATTTTCAGGTTCCCTGTTGCATGTCCTGTCGCTGAAATTGTTCAGTTTTCAATTAATTCTCTCTCCCAAAAATAGTACCTTTAATACCAAAAAAATGTCTACTGCCTCAGCTGTAACTTCTGTCTTTCCTCCTACGTGGTTGAACGTAATTCCAGCACCGTGTGGACAACCACTGGTACAGTACTAAGTCCCCCGCACACTGCCCACGGCCAATCATTGGACACCTGATTCTATGTTTCCGTGTTTGAAACCCCCTCGAATCCATAAGTAGTAAAGAATTGAGATCACACGATATACATATGGGTGCTTAAACCTTTCAAACCTCTCGGACTTAATAGCACCCACTAAAATCATCCAACGGCCACCATCCCCAATCACCTTTTTTTTCATCCTTCATCCCTTACCTCCTTTTCTCCGGCCCAACCCCCACCAAATACTCTCTTCCCCCAAGAATGATATTTTGAGGTTGACGTTCTGTCCAAACGTTAATTCGTGAATGTCCTTTCTTTGTGCTGCTATGTTTAGTTGATTTTATAACTGGACCCTCCACCATTATGTGTATTTGTGTATACACACACATATATGTATAATTATTACTTATTTTTATCCTATTTTATATATGTAATTGTGAATCACAATTTTCAACCTGAAGATCGGTTTAATAGGTTAGGGTAGAGCATACCTGGCACTGAGCCTAATGACATGTGAAACTCACACATCATGGACGGGGGGCTAATTCCTTTTCTCTGTGCCGCCTGTGGTTTTATAACAGATATATAAGATCTGGTACTAGAAAAAGTTCACAGCTTGGTTGAAGTGGAGGATGTCCATAGGTTTTCCCGAGAAACGGACGTGACCCTTCCATTTAGTAGCCCCACGACCTGAGCTACCACGTCCCCATATATTTATAATAATGATATATTTTCTTCCTGAGGGAATTCCAAGTAAGGTCATCAAACTGTGTCAGAATATTTCAACCTGTTATCTTTCGAGCGTTGATTGGAATCCGGGGCTATAAGTATCACAAGGGTTTTTGATGGACGTACTCCGTGGCGAATGAAATACAAACCACCATGAAACAACGCTAAAAACATTATGGCCTAGTCTGAATGATTTTCCCAATGTGAAAATGCTGAGTAACTTGATTCAGAGAGCAAAGATTACATGGGGAGATAGCCACGCGGAAAGCGTTTCTTTCGTACTAGCTTGCAGCCACGCGAAAATCAGTCGTGCTCTGACCACATATTTAATGATAAAAGGCATTTTGCTCTCGCCAATGAGTCGGGCGACTGAGAAAGAGTGGCAGCTTCTTTCTTCGTTAAGTGCAATGTTGCGAAGGAGGGGACTTCATTTAATGAGGTTAGTGATTTCTTTTAGAAGATTGAAACTTTACGGGATCTCTAGTTTCGATTATTTGAAATAATTATTATTCATACAAAACTACACTAAAAGTCATGCTAATAACAGTTTCAGTTTTGAAAATCGTTGAAGCAGCGTCGCCTCTTCGAATAAATATAGCGGCCTGAGTAAACGGATCTGTTGGAAATATAATATGTGCTTTGTAACAGTAAAAAGTAGAACTTGAGTAAACGGACAATAATGAAGAAATATATCGTTTGAAAATTATGAGAAATGGCAAGATTTGTTTATTTTGAAGGCAATTGTTTTATTAGGAAATGCGAAATTCGAGACTTTGAGCTAAGAGTGGATGTTACCCATCTTCTTCGTCGTTTTATTATGCTTAAAGGATAGAAATCCTTATTACCTTACTCGTAAAAATTGTACACTTATATTTTAAGGTGAATTTATGGACTAAAAGTTGTTACTGATTAGTCTCATCCGTTGTACTAATGGGTTAGCGTATCTCAGCTGTTTGTGAGCGTTCACACAACAAGCATGTGGAATCCTGAACATGCATTTAATTTATATATATATATATATATATATAATGCTTATATTGATTATGATTCATGCTTATGATTCATGTATATATATATATATATATATATATATATATATATATATATATATATATATATATATATACATGAATCTCTATGATTCTGCTTTTCCCACACGAAAATTTCCTCACTGAACTCAATTCCGTTTTAAAATACCATCCATGCTGACAAATGTTTGTTTTTCTAAGTTTTAAAGCGTTTTTTCCGCTTTTCAATTTCCCCGTAGTTACTTTCTCGGCGTACAAATACAAACTTGGGCGAAGGCCATTTGAGAGAAACGTATTATACTCGTACACACGCCAAGGCAAAGCATACATTTATACAATAATTACTGCGATAATTTATAGTCTGAATAATCTAATATACTTATCCATCTCACGTGCTGATAGGTCACAAACAAAAACTTTGGTCTACGGAGATTGACGCGGAAGTACTCCAAGGACATCTTAATCCAGGCAAGGTATCTTAGCACATTACCAAATGCTTCATACCGATCGTTGGCTAAGTCTTTTTTAATTATTTAAGATTGATTAATGCGTTATGATCTACTTGTTTTCGGTATATTTTGTATTTTAATCAAACGATGATATTATCATTGGCGATAATTAATCTGACTTGGTGTCAATTAAATTAGTCTGTATGGTTAACGATCCTTCTCCTGTGCTCTTATTGTACTCTTATCATATTTTAATATACCTCCCCTTGAGATATTTTGAGGCCATCAGCTCATTATTAGCTAGTTGAACCTATCATAATTAGAGCCAGTACGCTGTTAAGAACTTCAAATGGCATTTCAAGAATGACCAGCGAAGGGAACTTCATGATATTTTGTTGTTTGTTACAGTATTAGGACGCTTTTAACCTATTCCCTAGATTCTAAAAATAGATACCACACTACCCAAAGGGCCTGCTCATGTTCTGCAGTTTATTGTTAATGTCCATTGCATTGAGTTTAAATGTCAACAGCCATAAGAAGGGATTAAATTCGTGATTTCAGCGTTACTTGTGTGTGAGGAGAGCCGCCGTAACTCGATTATCACCGAGTTACAGTGCAGTTGCTTTTTTTGGAAACTTGTTGCAATTCCCGCTCCTTCGGCTGAATCTCTATACTCTAGGCTAAAAATATACTCACGGAAATGCCGCCGTGGGCGTTGTTCTTGGGGCCTGTTTCGTCCGAAGTGGGAGAATGAATGGTCTTTGGATCATCTTGGAACGCCCTCTAAAACGGCTTAGACGCCCTTTTGTATGATACACGGAAGGAGAGTGCTCTGAGTTTTTTTCTTGCGTGGAGCAATTGACTGGAACGGTCTATAGTTCAACATTAGTACGTATGTTGTGTGTCGACAATCTCTGTAAACAAGTTGATATGCATCTTTGTAGCCCCTCTACGCGGTCTTTAAAAGCAAAGTGGAGTAAATGTTATTTAGGTGATTCATCCCTAAAGTATGTAGCTGTGGGTACCAGTAAACGGACGTGGCAAAACAGGGCCAGTGAAGGTTCTTAGTAGTGCCCGCAGTTATTAGGGAAAGCGACCGAAGGGTGGGTTCATTTGTGCCATTAGAGAGAGGTGGGCCATTAAGTGGAGGTAGACTTTTAAAGGATTGGGGAAGAAGGGTGGAGAGAAACCCGGCGTCGGTATTAGTACATTCTTAATGAAATACCATACAGTTTTACGTCACGTCCGGACTCCACTTGGAGTACCCTCCACATAGCACCCCAAGTAGGGATCGGGATACCTCTGAAAAATTCGGTCAGGATTCGCACCTGGGCCCTTTGATTGGAAGCCAAGTACATCAGCCACCGAATTAACCCAATGCCCGAGGTTTATGACAGAACTCCAAAAGGTTTGAGGTTTGATGCGTACTTTTTTCTTAATGTGTATCCCAGAAGCATTTTGGCGTAAGTTCTTTTACCCTGATTTCCAAGAGCTGGAAAATTTATAAAGAATTTTCGTCCTTCCTTTAAAACATCTAAAACGTAATCTTTTAACATATTTCTTCCTGTTTAAATTTAAATTGACAAATATTATAATATTCTGATCTGTATATTCTTTTATTTTTAGTAATGAAAATAATTGATGAATCTGTCTACCCAAAAGGTGAACAGACAACTCTTGAGATCCAGAAACGGAGGATTGTTTTCTTTATGAATTTAATAGTGCACACGCATTGAGTGCACGGCGCGCATTTCAACAGGCACCAACATATTGTACCACCATGCATTAAAAAAAACTCATGGATTTATACGGAGAAAAGTTTTCAATCTCATTAGAGTGATACAAATTAATGCCGGAAAAATATGGGGCAAATATACAAAAGTTAATTCCAACCCCTAAACGTTCATTTAGGTGGTTTCGGGTGTACACGTGCCATAGCTCCTAGCACATGGTGGAATCCCTACGTCGTACGCGAACACGAAGAATATCCTCCTTGGGAAGATGTATTCCAGCTCATTTCGTGCCTGTTCAGCATCGTATAGTCACTACAAATATGTAGTAGCAAATCCGTTGAACATTTACGGGGACGCACTACTCATGGGCTGAGGACTAAAGGGGGGTGGAATACCCGTAGAGGACTGCGAGCACTGCAATCAATACAAGTAGGAATATGAGGCAAGCTGGATCGGAGCAAGGATCACAATTCACGGTGACGGGGTAGTGATGATATGGTATTTAGCCAATCTCACCTTGATAGGTGCCTTCTCTTAAAGGAGAATTATTCCGTAGACACGTCAAAAGCTCCACATAATACGTGGCTTCACTCGCCCCAAACATGGAGTTCAAAATTGAACTATTTTAGACCATTCCGAAACAATATAATCGCTCCGTATAGCTGCTCCGTCACGAGGCGCCTGCGTCGGGGGTCGTGGTAGGTTTTGGCGCCATCTGTTGTTTTGAAATTCCGTGTAACCATTTTTATCTGGTCCCACATTGATATTTTAAGCTTAATCTATTTTCAATGATACCCAACGTTATCCTTTAGTCGTTACATTAACGGAGCGTTACCCTTTGTAAGCAATTGTACTATTAGCATATTTTTTAACTAATAAATACAAAAAATCTCTGGTTGTTGAAATAATACTAGCCCACATATTTTAGTGGATGGCATCGGTGTTAAAATCTGACTTTCGGGACACGGCTTTTTACTGTGTCACCCCTTGGGAGTAGCGTGGACAATGAAAAGTAGCTATCAATTATGCTATCGCATTTGCAGGCATACATTCGCCTGTTTCCTCTTACATAAGCATTGAAAACTTGGAGACTAAAATTTGTATTTCCATGTTTGCTACGGAATACGAAATTTCCAATAAAAAGAGAAACATAGAACATGACCTTTACTTTCACAGCAAAATAATATAGAAAAGAAATTATTATGTTGACATTCGTTTTCCTAATATCCAGGTTTCAAAAATAGATAGATGTATCATCTTTAAGCGACTGAAAATGGATATAATTTTAGTATTATTTCAAATATTAGGGGAATAGTTACGAATTAGCATTGAAAAAATTCCGCAATGTGAGGGTTGAAACAGTTATTTTTATGGTGGGTGAAATAAATGTTATTAATTGTATGCATAAAAAGTTCATTATATTACGTTAATTTTCTGAAATTAATACACATGTTGAAATAATAGCCGCAGAATGTATCATGTCGTACAAAAACTTTCGAAATGACTTTCATTTAAGCTTCTTCATTATAATCCTGTATGAATTCCTAGTGTGTGGTGGGTCATTAATGGGAGGAAAAAATTAGGAGGGAGGATTACAACTCTTTACAACCGTATCTTAGACTCATACATTGAAAAAATTGCTTGTGAGGTTGAGGGAAGACAATGCTTCCAGTTTAACCTAACGGAAAATTCAGCCCTTTGTAACGACGTGTAAAAGTTCGAATTTTGTAAAAGGCATTGTATTGTATAATAAAGACTGATATTTTCTGAATAGTGCGTGGCCTGCATAAATCAACCTGCAAATTGCCAATTTGTGAATAAGGTATTCTATATTTAATTTTTATTTTTATGAGTTTAAAAAAAACGAAGGCACTTTGCTTTTCCACATAAAATTAAATAAAAATATTCTTTGCGGAAAAGTGGAGAAGCCAAGTGTGTTCTTTCTTAATGAAGGATTTCCACCATTTTGCGTCTGAAACTCATTTATTTAGTTTAAAAAAACATTTAAGTGCGAACGTATGCAAGCTCAGTGTTAGTTTAGTGCTCCAGAGGGAACAGTTGACAGCAGTACATATTGCTTCCTGTGACAGCAGAATCATTATTATTATTGTTCCATCGATTGGATGGGGCTTTAACTGTGGGGGCCCTTGGGGTCTTTCGTAGAGTTGGCCGAAGCCGATGTCGGACTCCTCTCCACCCCTCCTCAGTTCCCTGAAAATTACCGGTATCAATAACTCACCTATCCCCAACATTGTAAATGACTTCATCTTTTGGTCAACTCTCCTAAGAACTATTACTATGGTAAGGGCTTGAAGGTTTGTGGGATCTGGACCACAGCGGTCCTGTTTGCCTCAGTAAACCACCTTCTTCTCCAGAACAAGACATAGTGCCCCTGAAAAGCTATACAACCTTCCCCGGAAAGTAGGTCGTAGAGTCCCAGGTAGTAAAACTGCTTTCGTTAAGATCGGGGGTGCTTTCCAGTCATTATTCTCCTTTGCGTTATTTTATCTTGACACCCTCTAAATTTTTTCGACGTGATTCAGACAAACTTTGTAAAATAGTTCTTCGCTTTATCGGAGGGATCCGAAGTGAGACTCGGTTCCATCTGGGTAAAAGGTAATTGTTTTTTGTGATCAGACGTGAAAATCCTGCCTTTGTTCCTATTGAGAGATATTCACTTTCATTACGACAAAGAACGAGCTCATGGGATACATAGGTTTTGCAACTTATTTTTTTAAATGCTACGTAATTATGTGACGTCATTTCAATCGATGCCCTGTGGATTATCTGAGCTCACTGAAAGCATTAATTTTCCATCTTATAAGAATTATGATGGATATTATATGATAAAAACTTGTTTTTGGTTGATTATTTATTAGTATTTATGGTAAATTTTTCTATAAAATTTTCACATTAGGCGTTTCAGGTAGCAATAATTATGTTAATTCACAATTTTACCCGTTTCAAATGTTCTTTAAATGGGAAGTGGGAGATTATTATTGGAGGAATTTCCTTTGACACAGAATCAAACCAGGCGACTGGTCCAATGAGCAATTTAGCGAGCGAGGATGTTGATAGTAAGGGTATCGAGATGTGGTGGCGCCGCGAGGAAAGACTTGCTTTAGTAGAATTCTCATACTATCCTGAGCTTGACAAAAGGAGGAGGAAAGGGAGGCAAGACGTCTGGCATTTAGTGACGTCAGGAAGGTTCGAGGTGTATGATGTTAGGCATCGGGTGTTATTGCCAAAAAAATTGGCAAATTTGGGTGTTTGGTGGCCGTCCATGCATCATGAAATAAAGCTCCACTTAATGGCAGTATATTGCTTTTGTTCTCCAGAAAAGGTGAGCCTCATTCGTTTTATTATCTCTGCATAAGTTATAGAGACTATTTATTCGGTCTGCTCCGTCAATGCGGTGTGCCATATCAAATGGTTTTGCGACTTAAATATGAATTAAACTCTGCTTATGTTGCTGATTTTTTTGAAGACTAATTGACGGCGAATACTTAGTGATCCACAATGAATATTTGTAAAGCTTTTTTATGCATAAATAGACTAAGTCTACACATCTATCGATCCACGCCGTAGCGCAACATACTAAATGGGACGAGCTTATGTTCGCAATGTACTGTATGGAGCCAGCTTTTTATGCAGTTAGTTCATCTAAAATTCGTGCAGCCTGTTTTTTTGTCTTGTTAGATTACGTTTTATGTGAAAAAGGTAAATTCGAGAGTTTACTTCCTCTTTTCCGATTGTAATGAGTTTCCTGGTAATCCTTAATGTATATTCATCCCATATTACTTTGAATGATCATATTTGAACTTATTGGATTGAACGTGCGAATATTTTCCTATTTTTAGCATTTGCTACTTCCTCGGGACCACTTGCACAGTTATCATACCGCGCGAACTATAATTTAACTATGCAATCGTTGCGAATGTGACGGTTGTCCTAAACTTTATATCCAACTTGTTTGTGTTAACAAGTGACATTAACTGGCCTCTTGGCCGGCAGTGACGGACAGCAACTTGATTAATTATACCTTTCTGGACAAATTAGCAGGGTTTAAAAATAAAATATTAGCTAATAGCGCGAACATTATTATTCCCCGTTGTGTCGACCTCTATTTAAGCTAAATATTAACTCTCCCTGTGATAACTAACCTTGATTGGGCGGCCTTGCCTCGCTAGATGTCAGTTACTAGTTATCAAATGTTCCATGGGATCTTTGTGCGTAGCATATCGATGGGAATACACGCCGGAAGTAATAACCCTGAGCCGCGGGAATTGAAGGATGGCACGTTTTTTATAAATCTTTGGACGCCTTGCTTTTTTTATTTTGTATCTCCAGATTTAATTTTGAGATTACTGACTTCAGGCATATCCTGTGACCTTTGTCTCTCCCCGAATTTGATTCATCATTGCAACTATTACGCATGCACATATTCTCAATGGTTATGGAAAGCTCAGAATTCGACATTTGCGAAGCCTCCCATTTCTAGGGGCGAGATAATATTTTGTAAAATTATCAGCGAAAATATTGTTAAATGAAAGAACATATATTGCCTCAGGAGAGGTAATGGTATCATTCTAATCTGAAATTCTTTCTGCTGTATTCCCTTGTAGAAGACTTGGTTTATGACAGTTCACTTATAGACTAATGGAGTCATCATGTTCTTATTTTTCTAAAAGAGGTAGAAGTAAAGCAATTAGTTTCATGATATGGTAACCTACAAATGTTTTCTTATACTGAAATTTAAGAAATAGTTTCTACTTCTATTAAAAGTGATAAGATGAACAGAGTAATGGGCTCCTGAGTATCATTTGTTGTGCGGCATTGTAACAGAATATGGTGACATACGGCATGAGTTATGCAGAAAACCTCTTTAAATTCTCATTTGAATTTTTGTCTCATTTTAGGGTCTTCCGGTGGACAGGGTATGTGTGCACATCTCCTCCCATAAGAAGTAAGTATACAGGCATTACAATGACTCAGCCTGCAGAAACGGTCATAGAAGAAGATGTGGAGCTAACTCTGGTGGAGGACCCTGAAAATGGGGTGCTGCCTGATGTAGTTGCCGAAACCCAGATGCTGGAGTCATCTGTTGACACCAAAGAAACCCATTGGACCATTGCCATCCAGGTCTTCATTCCTTTCCTAATAGCTGGATTTGGAATGGTTGGTGCAGGTCTTGTACTTGATATTGTTCAGGTGAGTTGAGGTTTATCATTTTAACTTCTATATGATTTCATTGTGCTTCCTATGACGTTTTTTCCGAATATGTATCCTTTCTCTAACAGTGATCTACATTATGTTCAGACGCATGTCAAACTGCTATAATTTACCCAGTTTTCAGTTTTGCTTTTTGAATTTAATGTCTGTTTGTTTTGTAGGGCTTCACTTCTTGTAGGGTTAATCGGAATGATCTGCTGATTTAAATGAGAGAGTTTTACATCATACCCATTGGGTTTTCAACTAGATGCCTTTGTGATCCAGGATCAGGCATACAGCAGTCTCTGCTACCAAGGCTGGCTTTTGGCCAATCACTAAACTTTTGTTGGTTTGAATTATTTTATTATGAGTGGAATGCTTTTCAAATTTGAAATCTGATGTAATACAGTGAAACTCCTTTTAGAGTGTTTTTTGCTTAGCTGTAATTTTTTTCAAATGGCATTTGGATATATCTGTATGGCAGTGAAATATGACAGTTTTCATTACCCTCTATCTACGTCCTAAAGTTTTTGAATAGTGAATTTTTTTTCCATAGAGTTTTTAGCCAGCATATTACGAGATTATGAAATCACATGCATGAGGAAGTGGGAGGCCTCCTGGGGTCAAAAAATCAATCTTTCATTTTAGTATTAGTTGACTTGGTTCTATGGGACAGGCCTTTCAACGCTCTTTATCATGTGGCTTTTTGTGTAATTGTGTAAAGGTTTGGTTTAGGAATTTGAGTAATGCATATCAAGAAATCATGCATAAATAAACACCTTATTTGTGAAGTCATAGAGGAAGACAGACTTTCTGGGTAACATGGATTTAGTAATGTCCTAACCAATAACTCAACTATGAGGCTTTAATCGGGTTAAGGATACTCCTGAATGTTGTTTCAAATTTTTTACTCAGCCACGAATACCCTCCTCAGAAGATGCTACACTCAATGCTTAATCTAGATGTTCATAAATTCATAGGGTGACCCAAAAAATACTGTCTTTAAGGAATAAGCAAGATGCTAAATGGGAATGTCAAAATATTTGGACCTTTCCCATTTTTTGGGAAAAATAAAGAAGGCTGAGGCATGGCCAGAAATTGTCAGACAGGTCCCAAATTTTGACACTCATTTTTAAGTCATTTGGGGATTATCTTGGGGGTGACATGCACGCTCACTGACAAATGTGGTTTTTTGTGGGGTATCATGATGAGGAATCATTAATGTCAGGCAATAAAAAGAGAAACAATAGTTATTGCTCATTAATGCATTCCAATAAAAATATTACAATGAAAAATGAACTATAATGTTTAAAATAAGTCATGAAATATAGTTTTGCGAACTTCATTGTATGAAAACATTGTCACCAGAACTGTAGATGACAGAATTGAAAGCAGGTTTTGGAAAATATGGGTTTGATTAGTTAAGTCACCCCTTTTGTGTCAAAAACCACTTCCATATGAGAATGGCAATATAATCATTTGAACTTGAATATGTATTACCCATGATGAGGAAAATGAAAATACATAATTCAAGAGCACTGTAGGATTTTCACTGTATGTTCTTAATTGAATGAACTTCATTTATTTAGTCTCTTTTTCATAACACACTTGTGATGACCATTCTTCTGGTCCATGTTTCAAATTTATAGCATGGTTGCGAGCACTGTTTCTAGGTGCAACTCACATATTAAAGAGTGCATAATTTCACTGTTGACTAGTATACAGTTCATTTTATATGTGTGTGTGTGTGTATATATATATATATATATATATATATACACACACACCCAGGTGTGAAATTAGTCATTTGGAATGAAAGAAATAATTTATTCCTTATTTGGATTGTTAAATGAAATTGTTATGCTATCTGAATTTACTGGGACAAGTTCATTAGTGTGATAGGTTTTCTACATGCATACCAAACCCAATGAGGGTTTATATCCCTCTTATGACATGATATACTGTGTAAACTCTGGTGGTTTAACTTTAGAGAAACCTAGTGAAAGACAAAGGCTTATCAGGCTTCCTGGGGCACAAAGACCACCAGTATTGAACTGGTAAGAAAAACTAAGGCTAATAAGTTCACTGTCATTCCAACTCTTGAGGTGAATATTTCAACATTATATCTCTGTGAAATAATAAGTGACATGGCTTGTGGAGCTTAATACAGCAGTTTCCACTCTCTTAAATGTGTTGAAATAAATTATTTCATGTGGAAAAATGGAAATAGTAAAGCCACCATATGGTCCCTGAGGTTGTCTGTGGGGCTTTCGTGACCTCTGTGGTCCTAGGTGTCTATACAGATGCTACTTTGTCACAAGAAGATCCTTAGTTCAAAAGATTTTATCAGTTAGGACATACAGTATAACCTTGATTTAAATTATTATTTCTACTGCTAGTAGGTCTCTTAATTTCTCACTTTAAATATGTTGCCAAGGATGGGGATTCACTCATTCGTAGATGTACCCCACTTGGTAACTAGGACACCTACCATTGTCAATTCTGTGGATTTTTTAATGGCTTACAAGGTACTTGACATACACCATCACTTTTGTTCAAGAAAATCCAGTCTCACTGTTGTGGCTTTAATTCAAGAATAAGTGGACTGAAACTCAATTAGTCCATGCTGGTGGTGTGGCATTTTTGTACCACGGTAATCATCAATGCTAAACTGTGTACTTAGAATCCATTGTACAGGTGATTCTTTGTTCTCAGTTTTCCATGAAAATGACTAATGGCCTGTCTACCCTGAATTTTTAAATTCATATCTTGATCCTTCAATCTTTCTGGCTTTCTTTCCATTCTATCCATTTGTACGTCATCTACAGGACAGCCTCATATTCTTCATTAAGATTAAAATGAAAGCATTTTTATTGTGGATTGCTGAATAAATTTGTGTATGAAATATATTGATTGAAACAAAAGGACATGGACTGGTTAAGGGAGCTCTGGAGTGAACCCTCTCCAGACTTAACACTCATTGACAATCTATAGACAGTATTGCGAAACAGGTCTGGAACCATATTTAGGTTCATCACACACTCAATTTAGAAATACATTTCATGGTTTGCTGGCAGATTTTGAAATGTGTGTGAATTAAATGAATTCGGAATATGATATGTACTGGATTGTTCACTATTACTTGAGCATAGAGTAATTGTAGAATATAGTCCAAATGATAATCCTTAGTTATGCAGCCATGTAATTTCCTTCTAAAAAGAAAAAAGTAGTCATTTATGATAGCAAGTTGAGTATCACACATACATGATGTTTTTGATGAAAACTGCCATTCAGAAATACAAAAAATTTCCTGTGGACTAAGCTAAGAAAAATTAAACCAGCAATTATGACATTTTCCAGCATCACAGCTGCCTTTTAAATCATTTTGGATAGAGACTACATGTGCCCCTCTTAACGGTGCACATGTTATTATTTTGCTATATTATGTCATATGTATATTATATTATCTACCTAACTTAGTCAACCTCATAAACCAGAGTCCTTTAAATGGAAAAACATGCCTAAATATTTGGGTATGGTTTTCAGCAGCCTGAAGATGAATGTTATGCACCATCAAAGCCTCTACCTTTTATAGTATCTCACTGGCAGCATAACTTTTCCTACATTCTACAAAGATGTCCTACATTCTACAAAGGTGTCCTACAGTCTACCAGGGAGAGTCCATCACTCCATTAATTATGCATATAAACCATGCGTTCTCACACAAAGATGTCTCTCCTCTCTTAGCTACCCATACCCTACCAGATACAGACAAATTTGATGACTGCATTAGTTTCCATCCATGGTTCCTTATCATTAAGATCCTATCATTTCACTTCAAAGAGCTGATTTAGCTCCACACATATTTGGTATTTATTTACCTCACTTTAGCCTAATTTTTTCACATTTAGGGTTAATCAATTTCATATTATCCCAACTTCACATCACCCTCTGTTCATTACACTGGTTTGTTCCCATCCCATATTGATAGTTTCACTTTTACATCTTTATGAATTGCATCTCGGCCATCCTATTATTTCACACCTTTTCCCTCCCATGGACCACAACAAACTTTGGCAAGGAAAGTGCACACTGTTTACCTACCCTTGCTGCTCTCACTTCATCACCATATTCACTCTTTCTCTTACACCAAGTTTTCATATCTTGGAATAGATAATTTTTTTTAAATTTGCTCATATGTTCATTACTTCTTGTGCTTGTCTGTTCTCTGAGCACCTGTTATTTTTTGAGTATTTATGTGAGCATGCACAAATTGCAGTGTGGTCATACATCTGCATGTATACTATATAACAATTGAACCACAACATTCCATTAGTCAAAGAATGATCAAATATCACATCCACAACTACCAAATGTTCATTAATTAGAGGTTGTTGAGGTGGCATGATGGATTTAAAGGGGGAATTTGTTCATTTTATAATTAAAAATTATTAATTTTAATTTGTTAACAAATAAGCAATGGGAAAATACATGTAGTATTCTTGTCTAATATCAACTTTTTTGCCTATGCACATGTACTTCTGTGCATACTTTTGGGATGTTGGTGGTTTGTTTGTAAATGAATTTTCATTTCACTTCATTTCTTCCAAAAGTACTCCTGTGTTTAAACATTGGAGGTGTATTTAAAGTCTATTTCGCTTGCCAAGAGGGAGCATATTTGTTCCTGGAAAGATTGATTTTTCATCTGTCTCTTTCCCTTTCTTACAGCATTGGTCAGTTTTTGATGAAATAACTGAGATTTTAATATTGGTGCCTGCACTTTTGGGATTAAAAGGAAATCTTGAGATGACTCTAGCATCTAGACTTTCTACACAAGCCAACTTAGGTAATATGGACACGCCAAAAGAACAATGGAGTATGATTGTTGGAAATTTAACATTGATTCAGGTGCGTTATGTTACATATAGTGCCAAGTTTTGGAAGTGCATGCCTACGAATTGGTGATATACTTTAAACAGTGGATTTATAATGTCTTTTTTATTTTCAGTGCCAAGCTATTGTTGTTGGTTTTCTTGGTTCTGTTGTTGCTATTGTGACGGGTGGAATTAAAAGTTATAGCCTTGAGTTGGACCATGCATTTCTTCTGTGTGCTAGCAGCCTTGTTACAGCTTCTTTGGCCAGCTTTGTTTTAGGTAAGTCATTATTTTTGTTGGGGCTGTTAAAAAGTTTAGATCAAGATATGGTGGGAGCCTCTCGACAATAAGTTTAAACCATATTTAGTACGTATTTCTTGATCAATTTTGTAAAATTGACATCAAGGGTCACCAGTACATCCCAGATTTATTTTTTAGCACATTTTACCTATTACTGGAATATATCTTACTCTGGTCCCCTCAATGATAATGGAATCAGAAGAATACAGTAGAATTTCTGCTTTTTACTATGGTAGAACTTCTCCAATCATGAGGGTCACATTTCATGAGGATGCTGCATTTTGCAAATATACTTTGAAGGAATCATTTATCATGTGGAAATGATTGGGTTACGTTCCATGATTAGGAAAAGTAAATATCTAAGAAGTTTAAAAATATGAAAGATATGATTTAATTTTTTTCAATAATAGGAAAGAACATTGAAAAGTGTAAAGCATTCTCGTTAAAAATATAACGATTGCCTAAGTCTCACTAGGTCAAATTACACTTATATATTTTTTTCTTTTATACTCTTGAAATGTTTGCATAAATACTTTTTTCAACACAATTCTGGATACACTCATCAACCATAGTTACTGTTCCCAATACCTTCCATTTGGGCAGTCTGGAAGTTATGGACACCAACTGCTTCCACCATAACCGTATTAATTGGAATCCTCATTGCAACAAAGATGTGTTTAAAAAAAGGTTTACTGTATTCTAATGGTTAGGATAATTATTAAATTTCAATCAAATGTATATATTGTCATAACTTTTTCAAACCACTTAGTGAGTGTTGCTTCAGCCTTCAACCATTTAAAATATTTGTCTTTTGAAAAGAATTAGTTTACTCCAAGTTCAGTTGGCAATTTTAAACTTAAGCAACCATGATTGAGCTTTATTCAAGTTTCAGCATGCATGAACTTCAGTCTGGAAATTAAAATTTATTCAGATGATTTGAGCTCATAAAATATTGCATATTTAAATTTTTGGAAGGTTGTTGTTGTCTTAATTACATGGAGTGTATTCAAAATATTTCAGAGTTATTTTTTTTTACAAAAATGATCGTTAATAAGGACATTAATGCTCTGTTAATATTGAACATTAAATGATGTTTTATTATTATAATATTTTGAAAGTACGGCCTCAGTGATGGCGGGGTAACATCGGGGTCTGCCAATCCAAGGGTCGTGGGTGTGATTCCTGCCTGGGGGGATTTTCCTCCACTTAGGGCTTGGGTGTTTGAAATCTTCTTCATTGTTGTCACTGTTGATTGTTCGATGTAAAGACCAAAAAGTGATGTTTTCGGTCTAAGGCTAAATAAATAAATGAAGTACACTGGCAACATCCTATCTTGTAAATTTCAAGAATTATTTACTTGAAAGGACATTAAAGATTTGAATCCATAGCCTCCAGGTTTGCAGGCAAGTGCATTACTTTGCCTGCACCAAAGTTGACCATATCATTATTAAAATGTTTATTTATTGCTAAAATTGACCAATAACAATTTTACAGGATTAATAACTGCTGCTGTGATAGTATTCTCCCGACATTGTAACATCAACCCTGATAATGTTGCAACTCCTATTGCTGCTAGTCTGGGAGATATCACGTCATTGGCACTTCTGTCTTGGATATCTACAATCCTATATGATGCAATAGGTAACTCCATTTAAATTCATCAATAACTGGAACTAAATTAGTGATTAAGGACCTGAAATGAAAAGTGCCTAATTGTAGAGACTGCAAAAATTCTGATTTTCTTTGTGTTGGTGAATTCATTGGTCATACAATACTGCATGGAAAACAAGAAATATTTTCTCAAATGACCTAAATTGTGGTCTAAGAATGGTACTGAATTAGAAGGAAAATTAATTTCAGAATATATAAATACATGTAGTAATACTAGAGAATGTGTTTTTTTTACTAATTTTTCAAAGCTATTATTTGATGTCATTCATTGACTGATGGAATGGTGGGTTTTCAACTAGATGCCTTTGTGATGCAGGATCAGTCTCTGCTACCAAGGCTGGCTTTTGGCCAATCACTAAACTTTTGTTGGTTTGAATTGTTTTATTATGAGTGTAATACTTTTCAAATTTGAAATCCGATGTAATACAGTGAAACTCCTTTTAGAGTGCTTTTTGCCTAGGTGTGATTTTTTCAAATGGCATTTAGATATATCTGTATGGCAGTGAGATATGACAGTTTTCATTACCCTATATCTACGTCCTAAAGTTTTGGGATAGTGAATTTTTTTTCCATAGAGTTTTTAGGCAGCATATTACGAGATTATGAAATCACATTCATGAGGACTCCTGGGGTCAAAAACTCAATCTTTCATTTTAGTATTAGTTGACAGTTCTATGGGACAGGCCTTTCAATGCTCTTTATCATGTGGCTTTTTGTGTAATTGCTTTGAGTGTAAAGGTTGGGTTTAGGAATTTGAGTAATGCATATCAAGAAATCATGCATAAATAAACACCTTGTTTGTGAAGTCATAGAGGAAGACAGACTTTCTGGGTAACATGAATTTAGTAATGTCCTAACCAATAACTCAACTATGAGGCTTTAATCGGGTTAAGGATACTCCTGAATGTTGTTTGAAATTTTTTACCCAGCCACGAATACCCTCCTCAGAAGATGCTACACTCAATGCTTAATCTAGATGTTCATAAATTCATAGGGTGACCCAAAAAATACCGTCTTTAAGGAATAAGCAAGATGCTAAATGGGAATGTAAAAATATTTGGACCTTTCCCATTTTTGGGAAAAATAAAGAAGGCTGAGGCATGGCCAGAAATTGTCAGACAGGTCCCAAATTTTGACACTCATTTTTAAGTCATTTGGGGATTATCTTGGGGGTGACATGCATGCTCACTGAGGAAGACAGACTTTCTGGGTAACATGGATTTAGTAATGTGCTAACCAATAACCCAACTATGAGGCTTTAATGGAGTTAAGGATACTCTCGAATGTTATTTAAAATTTTTTATCCAGCCACTGCTACCCTCCTGTGAGTAACCATTAAATTAACATGATGTATGGATTTAAGTATTGTGTGAAGTGTAATGTAGAAATTAGGAAAAGTGCTGAAGACCCAGCAGACCTTTGGTCTTCAGGATTTTTTTATCAGGGATTTGGAAGTAGAGAAAATTCAATGAAAAGATTGGCAAACTATTTACCAATTACGGGCATTGCAGAACGTAGTTGAATTTGCTTGCACTATGTCAATCAATGTCAAGGAGGGGGAAGTGTGCATGGAAATATGTATATGTTTGAGGGAGCAAAGCTTAAAAGAGATCGAGGGAAGGCAGTCATGGCCTATTATGATGTTCTCTACTCTTGAAAATTTGGAAGAGTGATATATAATGTTTTCATGTAAATGCATATTCTGTTGTATTTCTTTTCATTGTTACAGTTTTATTCTTCCTTTGTGCCCATAGTTGGCATTGGTGAGTTCTGTACAGAAGTCACTATTATATTAACTCATTACATAATAACAAAATTATTAATGTGCATTTACTTTTGACTTTCAAAATTTTACATAAATTTTGAAATATATATCAATGTTATGCTTTGTGCTTGCTGCCTTCCCATTATTTTTTCAAAGAACTGCAAGAGATGATGCAACAGTAACTTTAAAAGTCAACTTCTAATATGTATTAAAATGCAGAAATTTCAAAGTGTAAAAATCATTCGCCTTGACCAGGATTCGAACTCGGACCCCGTGATCTCTGGGTGAGTGCTTTAGCCAGTTAAGCTACTGAGGCATCAGAGTGTAATAGGACACCTCGGTAGCTGAACTGGCTAAAGCACTTGGTCGGAGATCGTGGGATTGGAGTTCGAGTCCTAGTCGAGGGGAATAATTTTTCTGCATTTCTTAAATGTTTTTAATTTTGATCACAAAATAAAAAGATGCTAATTGTATTAAATGTTTTAATTTAAATATTTTTGTACTATCCATACTCTCCCATTATCGTTTCCCTCACATTTATTAGCCCTGAAAAATCCCTTTTTCTCCAGTGAGCAAATGTAGTTTTATCATACAACGAAGGAGTCATTATCTATCTGCACTGTATTATGTTAATTGGTATCATATGATAAATATGAATCCCTATCAGCGATCCTTATTCAATATACATCCATCAATCATTTCTTTTTTCCTGGCTATGTGCTTGGTTTAGCTTGATGACAATATATTGTTATTCACTTGATGATAGTTCTGTGTTCTTGTAAAACAATTCCAAATGGCTGAAAAACAGAAAAAATGCTTTCCATTGCTTAAAAAAACTTGAATTAATCACAAGGAATATAAAGAAGAGTTCAGTTGTTTCCTAATAACATTAACTTGTTTTTTCAGCTACATATTTTGATTCATGCAAATGTAATCCTTTATTTCACATCCATATTTACTGCATATTTTGGTTATCTGTGGTTTTCAGTTATCTGTATTTCATCATTCAACCAGTAGCATGGATTAGAGAGATTGCTATATATGCAAAAATGTGAGAGACATTTACTAATTACCCTTCAATGAATCTAATTGTTCTTATATTAATTTCTTTCCAGGAAAGCAAGATTGGGTGGCACCATTGATCATATCTGGATACATACTAGTCACACCACTCTGGGTGTGGATAGCTAAGAAGAACAAGCATACCAGGGAGGTGTTGTATTCTGGTTGGTTACCAGTTGTTGCTGCTATGCTGATTAGCAGGTAGACAAATTGCATTAATAATAATAATTGTACACTTTCTTGGTAACCTGACAGAAATTTCAATCATATTTTACTTTTCCCAAACTTAAGAACTCTTTGAATAGTCCTGATTAGAGCTTCAAATAAACTGTTGCTTATTCTGGTTTTACTCTCCTGAGAATTTTAGTTTCTGTTAATGTATATTTGATTTTTAAGTATTTAATTATTTACTCTTATGTTTACATAAAACTATTTTGGAAATTTAAGAAAATGAGTGGTGTATTGTGCCTTTTACCTCTTACAGTTATTTAGTATAATTAGATAGGTGCTTTATAAGAAATGTGGTATAAAGAAACTAACCCATCTATTTTGCTGAAAACATATCATGTGACTATGAAAATATGTAGCATGGGTTCTTAAAAATTGGTTTCAGCCAATTTGAAATTATGCTCACTTAATGGCAGAAATATTGGGATTATATAAATCGCATAGAATATTCAAATGCTAATGAAAGCAATTTCATACAAATGGTGGATTAAAGCTTACAAGCATTTGGCCAATCCTTTCCTTTCATTTAACTTTTGTGTGATTTTGCCCTGTAATAGTGAATACAAAATTTGTGAGAATGTGGTCCTTACCTGTGTTAAACTATCACATTTATTAGTACTGCTTGTTGTTAGTCTTGTACAGGTATTATGTGAGTCGGCTATTCTTTCTTGGTGACTCTCCAGACCAAACCAAAAACATCAATATTTTTCATGCCCACACTTCTGGTTGAGGTAAACGTTTTTCAGAGACATAAAAATTCAAGATGAATGCTAATGCCATAACCAGTAAGAAGGAATATTACACGATGAAATTTAAGTATTCTGAAGTTAAATATTGTCAAATCAATGTACACATGAAACACCAATGTTGTTTTATTGCAAAATTTTCCCTTGGGGCATGCCAACTTAGAGATTAGTAGTAGTAGTAGATTTAGGGGAGGCGACCAACGGTTTAGTTCATTTGTACCATTAGGGATGAATGGGAAAGGAGGAATGGTGGAGATTAACCTGGTGTTGGCATTAGCTTAATCATAACAAAAGGCACCAGGGGATCCACAGTTTAACGTCCCATTTGATGGATGGTGTACTCACTTAAAGTGCTCCCCACAAAGCATCTCAAGTAGGGATCAGAATAGCACTGAAAAAGTCTGCCATCTCTAGGATTTGGACGCAGGCCCTCTGGGTGGGAGGCCAGTGATTCAAGTTTTATTTTCACAACCTTAATGTGAAGTTTTTACCTCTCTGAAAGCTTATATCATTCAGAGAATATGTATTACCTTTATGATGACGGTACTAGAATAACAAAAAACAACAAATCTTTTGTAATTGTTAAGTATATGTACATAGTTTCACCATCATTAAGGATTTTTTATTGTGTTTGTTGTTAGAATATTTTGGTGGTCAAGGTTAGTGTATGCAAATAGGTTTACCTTCATTAGAAACTATTCAGGCGTGTCCATAATAGAATTTGTGTAAGAAGGAGGTGCTGTTGGCTCTATGATAATATTATTTCCTTTATTAGCATGGGGGGCATCATATTAGACTTCATGGTGGTGAAGTTCAAAGGCATTGCAGTGTTTCAGCCAGTCATCAATGGAGTTGGTGGGAATTTGGTTGCAGTTCAAGCTAGTCGCATATCTACAGCTCTCCATCGTGATTCAGAATTTGGCACTCTTGCTGATGACACTGTGATATGTATAACTCCAGTTACAAGCTTCTTTGGAAAAGGTAATTTTACAAATAATGCAAGTCCCATGTTAAGTATTCACTGTTGATTGACATTGTAAAATGATGTTGCCAGTGTAAACTTTGCATAGTCTTTACTTGTAAAACAGTTGTCAGTGGTAAGGGCCTGACATGAGACTTTCCTTTTTACAAATATTGGTTCTGTAGAGTAATTTTCATAAAATTGGAAAAACCCCAAGTGTTCCTAATTCCTTGAAAGAGGTTCACTGTTTATACACATGTATGGAAGAGGAATCCAATGAAGCTTTAAAATCCTTTTAAACTTTAATTTTCAAGTATTGCACTAAAAATAAATTCTTTTAGAATAAGTAGAATAATTGGTTTTACTTATTCTTGCTCTTATCTTTTATGAAAGGTTTGCATGCAAGAACAACGCAGGTGTTGATGGTGATGGTAATCCCTGGGCAGCTGATTTTCATCTACACAATTGACTACATGAAAGCTGGTGAAATTACATTATCACCTTTATTTATTACTGTATACCTACTTGCGGCGATTGTTCAGGTAAATATCCAAGTTGCGTTGGTTCAATATCCTCTGATATGCAAGTATTGAATTAGCCCAAATATATTGCAAATATTATTTCCTTGGTGCATACCTTTCAAATACATATTTGTGCTATGTTAATTTAAGTTCAGTAAAACTTTCCTTAAAGCAGGGGGTTATGTTTCCCAAGGGTGCCACATTGTCTGAATTTGAGTTGAAGGAATCATTAGTCTTATGGGAATAAATGAGTTGCATTCCATAATTGGAAAAGGTTCATTTCGATCAAAAATTCATCAAAGAGGTTTTAAAAATTAATGAAAGCTTAGTTTTCCCTGAGAAAAAGAAAATCCAGTATTTTAAAGATGTAATTTATTCTATCCTTAAAAAGATGTAATAAATTACATATGATTAAAAAATATGAAATAATGATAAAATAATACAATTTTCATGTAAAAGTTTATACTCACTTTTATAGTTTCCCCTTAGTATCCATGAGTTTGTGTAAGTAACGTTTCAAGTAAAATTTGGGTCAAGAAAAGAGGGTAGAGGTGGTGCAGGCATATGTAAATAGTGTGAAAAGGGGAATTTTCACTTTCATGTGCTTAATTACTGAGGTAATTGTCTTAATGCATGGGAATCTGAGCTACCTCAAAGTTCAACTGGTGCAAGTAGTTGTTAAACTTCAAAATTTTATGAAGAAAATAAAATTATTTTTGATTCAGTGTAGTTTTGTTGCAATAAAACAAGTCTTAACATTTTCTCTTATTCAGAAGCCCATTACTGTTTTAACAGTTGCCTCAAGACAGTGCAAATGATCCCAGTGGTCAATCACTAGTTCTTAAGTTGTTCATGCATCATCATGTTTCAGTCAAATTCATTTTCATTCCTCATATTTTCAACTTATGTTGGATATGAATCGTCTCCCTCGGGTGTCATTACAATGCATAAGTAACTAACTTCTAGTCATCCAATGCATTCATTTTATAGCATTAATTTTTTTCTGGCATACTGAGATTATAAGTGGTTCAACTTTCCATTACAAGTGGTGCTCTACAGTGCCTCACTGTATTCCAGTCTTCCCTTGAGTCGTTCACATTACTGCTCTCATCTTCTTGTGTATATGTACAAAACAAAGTGAAAAATGTGTCTTTATAAAGGCTAATACACATGAGTAACTGTTTTAGATTGTGAAATGTTTTTAATCCAGCACATTGTAAGAAAACTGACAGTAAAATTTTGTTAATATGGGGTTCCACATGTTTTGAAAAAAGAGGAAATTACACAGGACCTGATAAAAATGTTGTTCATTATGGGAAAACGTCGATTCTCTTGATGCAAGCATGGGATTTTGCTGTAGTTTCTTTTCCTTATTATATTCTGATACACCAAATGGCTCCTATAACTGTACAAATGGAAAAATAGATCAATTTTGAAATATGGTTACCATTAGTTTTGTTCATGATTACTGTGTGTAGTAACCAATATTAGAATTCTCACTTCCAAATAATAATTTTTGTTACTCAGAGTAACTGAGTATTACTTGTTAATCTGAGAGTATTACTTAATTAAGTGTAATCCTGTTTTTTAGGTTGCTATCTTATTGTATTCGGCCTACATAATGATTCATTGGATGTGGAAGAATAAAATTGATCCTGACAATTCTGCAATACCGTACCTCACAGCTATGGGAGATCTCCTGGGTAGCAGTCTACTTGCAATTGCATTTCAGTTTTTGTATCTTGTTGGAGATAAAGATCCTGTTGTAGGTGACTAACTGTGTTGAGGGTATGTATGTTTTCTGTCATTTTGGTTCATGGTGTGCTATTTATTGGTATCCGTAGTGTCAGGCGACAGTAAAATTGTGTAACCGTGGACTTTTTTGAATTGATTTGATACTAATTTGACATATTGGAATACTGGAGGGAGTAATTTCTAATAACATTTCCAAATTTTATCATTGTTAATATTATATATTTAAATAAATATTTATGGTAAATTTTTGTGGAAGCTCCCTCATTCTTCTTGGAGTTCATTTTAAATATGAGGTGTTTGGTAACATGGATTTAACTTACTCTTCTGTGAAACAGAGAAAACATATACATATTAGGCTGTTCTGGAAAAAACTGTTTTTTACTCATTAAAAAAAGGAACTTCCCCTACTTGTCATTATGAACTGCATACTAAGGTCACTTAGATTGCTCCAGGTTTTTAAAAAGCATTATGGTGACATCCATGTTACATTCTGTCCATTTATATTCCTTTTGGTTGTGATAATAATAAAAATAGATATACTCCCAAGAAACATGAAATCCTACTTTCCTTTCAAATGAATTTTAAAATTTCATGCAGAAAAGGAATCTTTATTTGCCTTTTTAAAATTGTGAAATACTTGTAAATTAATGCCATTCATGGCGTTTTCTCAAGGAATCCATTGTAACAATAATAATTTTGTGAATTCATTTTCTTTGCATCGTCTTTCAGATGAGCTCAAATGATGTGTGAAAATGGAGTAAAGTAACTTCTTAACTTCTCTAATGGGATAAAAGTATAAAAATTTTAAACTGAATTCAATTTAAATGGCACAAATACACCTCATTATGACAATAATGATAAAAAAATCTTCTGCAGGAATTTTGACATCCGTCATTAGACTATTATTTCCATGTTTTTCATTGTACTAAAGATAAAAATGAGGATTTGACTGCAAAAATCATTCACCTGAACTGAGATGCCAACCTGGATCCCATTATATGTAGATGAGTGCTTAGTCAATACCACTGTTGAATCTTCTTGGACTGTGATTTTCTAATGGCCTTTAAAAGGAGCAAGAAATAATGAACTAGATCTAGAATCAAGACAAAATGTGTTAAGAATCATGTGCGTGCTAAATAATGAAATATTCTTTCAAATACTACTGTTTATATAGGAGTAGCAAATGGAGCTTCAACTACCTTCAACTGAATTAATTTTATAATTATTTTGTTTGCAGATTCCTTTTGGTAGTTTGGTAGTAAACTTAAAAGACTGCTCAAGAGTTTGCTGTGAATGGTAAGGGGTTGGGAATTTCATTTGGACAACAGCCTTAGTTCTGACTTCAGTAACCATTTCATTGAGCTGGAGGTTTTTTATTCCTATAAATGTTATTCTCCAGTTATATGCATTTTCCGAGGGAATTTAAATGCATTGTAAGCTTGTATCCACATAAATATAGTCATTGAATTGGAGCATTGTGTGACAATATATCAAAATTCGTTTGATGATTGAGACCATATGGTTGTCCAGAATATGGAAGCATTGATGTATATAGTAAATGAATTTGCAAAAGAAAAACATATGAGTCTCTCATCAAAGGCTTGAGTGCCTACCCAGCATGGGTTAAGTGTATGTACTGCTCATGGATCAAGTTTTATTATGAAGGGATATCGATTGAGTATTGATTGAGGTACATGTTTTACATTATTTATAATTATATTGTGACCTATATTGATAGGTATTTTTAAGAAAATTCAATAATGTGGTCACTCTGTTTCATGATAATAGAAATAATTGTTATTTGGTTTGTATTGTTGCATGTTTATCATTTGAAATCTGAACTTTTAGGTGAACCTTGGCATCATGATCATAATCTTAATGTTAAATGCCATATTCTACTTGGGACACAAATGTGCCTTCACCCTAAAGGAAAGCCAAAAAAAATTCCAGTGCCCTGCTGCGGGGACACTTGATTTCCTTCCATTCAAAGAATATGGGGCTTGTGTCTTTAAAGCACTTAATTTAATGTTTTAAGTTATTCTGTGGTTTGTTCACCTTCTTCATTGTTGACCATTAATTATTTTCATACTTTCATATAAATTTTTAGATATCATCCGTCAATCTTCAAAAGCTATAATAATATCAATTTTTGTGAATGAGTTTGTCAAAAGGAATAAATAGGAAGCAAAACACTATCTTCCATTAATATTCTTGGCTAGGTTTTCAGTTTTTAATCATCATCTGTGAAAATTCAGAAGGTGAGCCATGTTTCTTGGTGAATTTTATTGTGAATAATTTCTTTTGGAACTCTAGTAATTATGGTTGTTGGTTTGAAAGACAGCTGCTGATTTTTGACAAATCATTTATTTATTAACTGATATAAATGAAGCTTTTATCAAATAAATGATGGAAATTGTTGCATTTCATAGTTAAACATCTTATTTTATTTTTCTGCGTTGGTGAAAATTGTTAATGGATCATATCAAATAATGTCGTTGACTTATTTTGGTATCATGGGAAACTGGTATATATTAAATCACGTATGCCAGTGCTCATTTATATGACAATTTACACACAGCATTGTGTACACCCAAATTTTCTTTATAGAACACGTAAAAGTTTTCCTTAGGCTTTCCATATATTAATTTTAGAAACAATCTATAATTGAAGTTGGTTATATGATTATGAGAGTTGCTAGAAAGTAATCTAAAATATTTTGTTCATATTCACAATTTTCACACTGCCATTCACTTCACCCACTGAATGATAGTTCTCTTATCCACAGAATTTTCATTGATATTGTCTTCAAAGTTTCATGGGTACATTTTCAGTCAGAATATACTCTTAATATGCATATCAGTTATGGGCTATGTTGAGTAATCACAGCTACACCTACGGTCAGAAGTTGTGCTACTTCAAACTAGCAAGAGATTCAAAATTTTGGAGGCAGAATATTTTCTTCAAACTGAGGTCTAAAGTATTCCATTGCTTCCTAAGCAATCCTCTTATGTGCATTATTTGTCCTGCTTATTGCCACTGAACTTTAGGAAAGGTTTTTCCTTGGCTCTGAAAGATATTTTTAGTTAACTGTAATGCTTGCAAGGGTAATGGATGTCACCACACGAGGAGGTTTATGGAATGTTGTCTGTTTTTGCCCAGATAATTGAAAGTGTTCATTACCATTTTGAATTGCTAAAAGTTTTTTATATTAACTTCAACTTTGAACTTGCATTTAATTTTTCCCAACTATTCCTTAATAGTGTCCATGCTTTCCATGCATATGGCTATGTAACAATTTAGGAGAACATATGTCACTAATGTGTAGTGTTGGAATGTCTTTTGATATAAATACTGCAGAAAGAATACGAAAAAGTGACTATGAAATATCTGCAGGAAAAACAAACACAATTGAAATATTTAAGTCAGATGTACCAATAACCTTCAATGTTTAATTTAATCAATAAAGTAGTAATTGCAAAATTGCCTATTATGCGTAACTTCTGGAATGGTGAACTGATAGAAAATGTAGAGATTTGGAATTGTGTGTTCTTGGGAATAAGTTAGTAATTTCATTTTTCTGTGGAATTCTGTTTTGGTACTTAAGAAAATGTTAGCAGTTTATCATTATGGAAATTACAAAGGAAAGTAGCTTTTGGTCATTCAATTTCAAGTTTTATTAAAAGGGCGACAACTTCAAAGTTAATGTCTTGAATTAAACGGCATTGATTAAATATTTCATTCCATTCTCTGATGCTTAAGTAAAAAAGGTATTACTCAGCAGGGATTATTTCTACTCTGCCATGCTGTTTCTGTTTGATAACTAAACCAGTTGAGTGAAACATCACTGGTCCGATCTGAAATTCCTAAACAGAGTTCTAAAGTTTCCCACTCATCTTTTTATTGCCAGTGATTTTCCTTTGTTGTAACTACTCATTAGCTTGTACCCAGTCACAGTTTGTCTGTGCAAACTAACAACCATTTAATTAGAGATTCTGTTGTGAAATATATCCCTTTAATCTTGTTTTATAGGATTCTCACTTGAGCATAAGTGTTTGCTATTGATTTTCTTTTACTTCCTTTGAAACTTAGTGCCCCTTCACTGATAATTGTCTGCATTCCAAAAGTTGCATGTGGCAATTGCTATTTTGCCATGCTCATATTCATTACCACTGTGTATCATGTGATTACACATTAATATATTAGAGTTTACATTCATTATTGTTTTAGTTTTGCATGTTAATTTCTTATTCATAATTGAGCTTGTAATTTTTTAATTTATGAAAGTATCACGGTTTAATCAGTCATGTATGTACAGGCATTCCATATGCCTTGACTATTTGAGGAAATCATGTACCCATCCTTAATCAATTCTCTCAGTTACTAGATTTACGATACTCTTGTTGAGAGTAACATATTTATGAATTTGTTTGAAAGTTTTCGAAAGATATGAGGCATACAATTGCTTGAATGTGCTTTTGTCATAACTGATTAAAAAGAATGAATGTCCTTCCTATTTCTGTTTTAATATGATAGTTTAATTCTTGCCACTGATGAATAATAAGATGCTTTTTTGGTCATTCCTACCTCTCTCTCAGAGAATCTCAAAAAACACATTTATATGTGCGTGAGAAAGGTGAAATTTTTGTTTAACCCAAGTTGGGTGTATCATGTTACTATCCAATCTTATCGTCATACTGCATCTGAGGGAAGGTTATAGTGAAAGATCAAATCACTTTAAAGTGTTAACTTCCTTTCCTTAATGGCATTTCTATATTTTTAAAACGTAATTTAATGCTTTGTTCAGGAGAGATTTTATTTATGTAAATAATTCATATACATGCATGTGAATTATAAATTCCATGATTTTAAATATGCACATATTACAACTTGTTAAAATGTTATTGTCATTAATTTTGAATGAAAAATCCTTTGGCTAACTCAGAACCCTAGATTCATATCTGATTGATGAAGAAAAATAATGCATCAGTGGTGCAAGTAAATTTGGCATTTACAATATTTGAAGCAATGTTTTAAATAGATTTATCAATGCAAGTCATGATGATTTTGCAAATGGTTCACATTAGCATAGATCATTGTGTATTCACGGATTACCTGATTTCAACTTCTGTTGTTTGTTTGGTGGTCATATTACCAAGGGAGTTAATTTTTGCCATATTTCATTATATTATAAGGTTGATCACATTTTAGTTGTAGTGTTGTACATTTCTTTTTTTATATGATGGATATATTTAATTTGAAGAGTTTTTTTTATACCTTGCCATCTCTCTGTGAAATTTATCTTGGAAAACATTACGGAGGAAATTCAGTGTTTTAGGAACCATATTATAATAATCATTTTTGTGCCGATGTTATTAGTTTTGCCCCAGTTTCTTTTTCTGTGGGAATACTTCAGAAACCTCATTGAAAATGTAGTTGAATTCACCTTATTTTTGGTTTGGTCAAAATAAGGGATTTTGAAACCTGACTGAGGATTCTGGTGAAAACTTAAGTACAATAGTACCCCAGGGTATTTATGTCAAAGCGTTTCCAATGGTGAATGCTTTCAGAATATTCTTAAAGTATTAATGCCATTCTACATAAACAGTTATTTCATAAAAAGTATGCCAAACTATGGATATCAATTGAATGATGGGTGAAAATCCATATAACATAATTTAACTGTTCACATTTTTGTGAATATTACATTTAAATTTTCAGAAAATATTAAAATGAGAAATGTTACAATCATCACTCCATGTTTTAATCAATACTTGTTATTGATATATGTATAAAATTGATTGGTTAATGTATTTGTTCATCACTTGATATAGTTTACATTATTATGAGCTCATTCTGATTTTACTTTGTCATTATGCTGCTTATAATGCCGTTTTTTTAATATCTGGAAGGGACGATAAACAATAAGAGTTTTTCTTTGGCTTGTTATAAGGAATTTTTATGAACAGTGTTATATTCTTCCATTTTGCAACTGTTAAGAATTGGTGGTCCTGAGGTAAAAATGCTTGATGGTTTCCTAGCTAGATGATGTAGAGATACCAAACAATGCCTTTGATTTTTCCCAATGCCTAGTTAATTTTCAAAAAATTAGAGTGGAAAGCATTAGGTTTATGAATGAATTTTCTGTTTTGATGGACAGGAATATGCTTAAATTTCATCATCAGTCTGTAGATAATCATATGGTTGTTTTTGTATAGATTAACTTGTAAAATACTAGATAGCCTTGCCTCATTATGCATCCAAAGAAGTCACAAATGCCATCGATAATGCTCCCAAACTGTGTTGTAACTCCCTAGAGATAGGTGAAATTACATAAGTAAGTTACTCAAAAAGAAGAAAATAAAATAACTGTAACTTATTTTTGATGATATTAAATTTCCATTATGGTAACTTTCCTGGTGCAGAGTTAGTGATTTTCTTTTACTAAGTTTTTATACCAATAAATGAACATCATCATGCTTTTCAATTTTATTACATATACTATTGTTTAAGAGTGCAGTTCTCAAGATATATGAATTTTACAGTCTCAGATTGTTGTATTTCTACATCTATAACATGCATTTTCTTGTTTTCCTAAATGGTACTTCAGGGAGGTGCATAAAATTATTTTGTGGTTTGACAATTTCATTCAAAAGAGCTAATGATTCTCATATTTTAATTATCATTTTTGGAAATGCATGTAGTTGAAGCATTATTTTCAAACTGCTGTTGGAATCTAAAGGATTATATGTAGCAGAGGACAGGATTTGTAATTAAAACTTTGATGGGGTATTAGAACAAAATATATTGAGCTAAATTTCATGTATCTTACATTGCTATAGACTGTGCAGCTAATCAGGATGTAAATTGCTACCACAAGTTGCGAAACAACCAGATTTTCTCATCCCTCAACTTTTACCTCGCTGTGCAGTGCCATAAATGTCTGTCAAAACTGTCACTTGCTGTCAATCATTTATCTCCAGTCGAAACACACAGTGCATGGTTCATCATCATGTTTCATTTCTTTCTGCCATTGCTGCAGACAGGCAAATGGGGTATAATAGCAACACTACTGCCTAAAAAACACAATTTATAGCCAGATGCATGAAAACAAGCTTTAATATGTAATATTAACTATGAGAAGGAATTGGATTCATCAGTACGAAACATTTTCCTGGTTGAGTGAATATCTGTATTGTCAGGGTTAATCACTCATTCCCCATTTCCTGTTATTAATTAATAAGTTACATTAATGCAATTTTATACTCTGTAATTAAAAAATTTCCTAATCTGGGTTTTTGAAAGTAATTTGTATCCATTAGTTTGAATGAATTCATTCCTTCTCAATTTGATGTGCTAGTCTAGTAGTTAGTCTGCTATACAATGTGACTACCAGCTGAAGACTACTTATAGATTCAAGGCATTGGGTACAAGTGTTGCATTAATTTGGGTGGTTTGGCCCATACATAACCTTACTGAAGGACAGAATGGGCTGATTGGTGGCCCAGAGGCTATTGGAGATATCTGGCGGGTAGAGAACAAAGCTCACTTTTAAAGACTGGCAGCCATGTCACTTAAATCGCAGGCAGGATACCACCTCATTTTTGTCATGTCATATGTAAACTGAGAATTGTTTCAATTTGAAAATATATGTTACTTAAGTGACTAAATGTGTGAGTTTAACTTAAACTGCTTTCTGAAAGGATGACAGCCAAAATAGCAAACAGTATTGGACGTAAGGGCTAATCTTATGAATTCTATTACAATTAGATGGCATTTCACATGTATAAAAAGGCAAAATAAAAGTACAGCCAAACCCTTCACATACACTTTGATTGGTATCTTCTGATTAGCATGAGATTAGCATTGTATCTTACATCTGCTTCGAAATCTTTGAAAAGTGGCAATGCGCATGATACTATGAAAGCTGGTCTGCTACAATGAGGGAACTGTAACACTGATTAATAAGCACTAACTTAGGAATACTTTTCTAATTGCAGTTTGAACTGGCATTATGTAGGAGAAAATTGGGAATAGGCAAGCAAGTCAGACATGGTGTTTTCCTAAATGAACTGGAACAGTTAGATATATCCTCATTTTATTTGAAAGAAAGACCAGAAAATTTTGGAATAATTATATATGCAGTGAAAATAAAAATTATATTCTTGCATATTACTTATGTAAAATTCATACATTTTAGTTTTAGTGGAATTTATAGCACGAGTTCAAAATGATCATTTCTTATTACTTGATGGCATTTTTAATAAGAAAAGATTTAATAGAAATTTTCTACCAGATAATTTTCATAATACAACTTGGTTTCGATGTACTACATCATATTCAGACCTGAAGATGTAATGCATCGAAACCTGATCATACTATTAAACTTATCTAATGGAAAATTCTTACCATCTTTTCTTTATTATGTTAAAATTCAACCACATCACGCCTGAAATTACTCAATTTAGGCATTTTTTTGTTGAAAGTGTTATTAAGTCGTGTAAATCACATTTTTTGGTTTCAGTATCATTTCAATATATTGCATATTTAGGTACACTTTGCACAACTGGTGAGAATTATTTTTCCAGGTATATCATCGATCAAGATATATTTTTATAAAGTTTTTATGGAAGTATATTTTAACCACTGCCTTTACTGCATTGGCATCCAAACAAATATATCATTGAAATATATGCAATTGCAGTGAAAAAGTTTAATACATTTTCTGCCATGTGCTGGCTTTGTCACCATTATTTTAATTACCAGGGAATGCATTAAGTAATTAAAATTATAGTATTTTCAAATCATCTTCCCAATAAGGAATGACCTCTTTTACTCCCTACCATCCATTGAAGTATGTTTACATCTTATTCATCATGTACTTAATATTCTTAAATGAGAACTAAATGTAAACTTACTACTTTGATTGGTTTCAGAGTAAGAATTCATTTTTTAAAGACGTATAACTGTGTTGCAGTGTGACTTTTTCATGCAAATGAGATACTATTTCCACAGTAATCAGCCCAAAAGTTGTTGATAGATGATGGTGGATCTCACTCTAAACTAAGCCTTAAGATGCATAATTTATGGGACTAATTATTTTTCCTATCACACCACTTGGTTCCTTACAAAGCTCTAGTAAATCAGATAATCACTCCCCTTGAATTCTAGTTGTCCAAAGGTATCACCCAGGGCTAAAGCCAGACCCTTAATTAGTAGCAAGATGTATTCTTACTACTAGTCCCACTTTGGAGCATATACCCATCCCAAAATTTTTTGGGTGGTCCATACATAAAAAAGAATTTAGACTTCCATATCATTGTAAATGTAAGAGATTGAATTCAGTTATTAATCTTCAGAAAACAGCTAATGTTTTATGGTGTTGGATGACCTTTCTAATTTCTAAATTGGCTTTATTACCATTTGCAATATTAAAAAATAGTTGGCAGTAGTACACCCACAGTTTTAAAGTTGCAGTAATTTTGGTTCATGTATATATTGCTTTTATGTAACTTCTTGTGTTTTCACAACATTGATAGCATTGGCTACCCTGCACAATAATCGTTCCATGGGTATGCAGTAAAATTTAGTTAATTGCATGTATTCATGCATATGGAAAATCTTAAGCAAATATTTTTTACTCCTGTTTTACTTAACCATGATACAATAATGATTGGATATGATTGAGGAAGGAATCAAAGGCTCACATTTCCCAAAAAGTCATGTTCATCAGTATATAAAAGCTAGTTTAAGATCCTATCATTTGTTATAATGAAATTATTGAAAGTCAATAGCAGTAATACATTTTTGTTGAAAGAATTTTCAGCTACCTACTCTATGTATTACATGTAATTAAAAATCATTTTTGACCAAACATTGGAGACAATAAACTTATATGATGCATCAAAGGAAAGGTAACCCTGGAAAATATTACTAGATATAAAATTAACAAGTGGAAAATATAACTGTACCACAGACACACATTTAGCCTCTGTCGTTAAATAAATAATCCCAATTATCCAGAAAGTGGAGGGTCCAAGGGAATGAGTGGTAAATTATAGTGCCATGTTATATACCACAGTATCCCTCAAATATAAAACTGTTATAACTGTTATTGGAAGTGTATAATTCAATGGTCAATAACTTGAGTTTTGAGACATGCAGGAATATATAAAAAAACTCCATGGTAGAAAGGCTGCTAGATATGCATGGTTACATAATGTATGTGTATACAACAAATTGGTATTTAACCATTTATACACTCTTGAGTGCTGGATAGTATTTGCATGTCATTCAATTAATGTGCCCTTGACTAGTACAGAATTACAGATTTTCAAAGATAAAATTATTATTTGCCAGGCCTTCTCATGTAGTCGTAAAACTTAGGGAAGGGCATATTGTTTCAATGTTTGCAGATGTTAGGTGATATACTATATTAGTATCAAGTGAGAAACAGTTTTAACTTTTAAACCAAAGATGTGTTAAACTGGATTGAATTAAAGTTGAAAATTCTTCACCTTTGCCATATTTTATCAGAACTCCTGTTGATGAAATTTTTATAATTTTATCTAGCATAAATCTTTGTACCAAGCTAGTCCCAACTGTGGTCATTACTTTTCTTTCAATTTGGATGGTATTATTTCATTCCTTTGCATCTCTCTTATGAGAGTGTCCCAGTTTCTAAAAAATATAATGTCAATTTTGAAAGAGCTTTTCATGATAGAATAATTGACAAATATTTTCTAATTTATGCATGGTGGAAATTTGATTTAGTAAATTGATGAAACATCAAGTGTATTAAATAAACACTAAGTTTAAATTTTGAGAACACATTATTTGATTCCTTTTTGCTATATGGCATGCACACATTTGGAGGACATGGGAGTAAGGTTAATATATTGGATTAAAGAACTGCAAATGTCTTTTAAGTTCTGGGCTGTTAGGAATATACCTCAAATGCTTTGTCATTGAAAATATTAGTTCTGTGGCTTCTGTTTTTGATTTTAAAATCAGACAAATACTGAAAGTAAGCCATAAGGTAAGCCTCACTCATGTGGAAAATGTCCTGAAATAATGCTTTCTATCAGTCCATTTAAGTAACTCTGTAATAATTAAGTAATGTCAGTAATAATCATGTCTCTAGGATTAATGAAGATGCTGTGGTGAATGTTCTTGCTTGGAGTGGTATTGAATGCATTTCTCACAAAAATCATCGAAACATTTTGATATTATCATCTTTTCCATGGTTTTCTATTTATAGATGATGTGGCATTGCTCCTTGAAAAATGCAGTACAAGCTTAAGTAGTTCATTAATTGCAGTATTTAGGTATTTATTTCTTAGTTATTCCTTTAGTCATAATACTCTGGAGGGACTCAGTGTTAACTCCATTAGTTAATGAGCAACTAAATGTGTACTCATATGTGGTTTTTATTGTCTGTCAACTGTGGTCATATGGCCTTGGAGGCATCCTTGCTTGTATCATTTTTATAAGCATTAATCCAATCATGGTTTATTATTTTGAAATGTTTGTACATTTTATTTGGTTTTTACTCACTTCATTATGGTTAATTTTTGAATTCTTGCCCCAAGGTGGCTGTCCATCCATCCTCTTTAATTAGCCCACAGGTTGATTATGATAGGATAGGGTATAGCTGGCCTTGAACTAAGCTGGTGTGTGTGAGTTTTACTCATTCAATGTAAGGGGGTGAGTTCCTTTCCTTGGTGCCCCATTTGAATTCCGACAAGTTTTAATAACCAGAAAATTGCACTAGTTAAATTTGAGATGGGTTGTCTAAAATATTTGGGGTTTAAACCAGGGACCCTTCAGTAGCTGATCAGTTACCCACTATGCTACTATGACTTCCCAATGTTGCTGCACAACTTTTAAAAATGTTTTGTTTCTGATTTATTTAGGAAACGTATAAAGTGGATATAAATCATGTTTCATTTAAATTCCTACCAGGTTAGTCCATTTGTCAAAGGTTTTTGGGGGTTGGCTCCCACCTTAGGCATGGCTGTTATGTTGTCATGAATAGGATTTTGGTGATCTGAGTTTTTGGCATATTAGCTCTTGTATGGTGGCCTTAGTCCTTAGAGTAACTTAACTCTACAACTGCACATTTCTTGGGGAGAGAGATAAATTGCACCGTGGGAACACTAGAAAACAAACAAGTCATTGATGCATATTTTCGTAATTTAAATTTATTTACTTTTGAAATTAGCATGGATATGTGTTACTTACTGTAGGAATACAATTATAAAACAAAGGTTTCCTATGAAAATTGCAAAAACGACAAAAGTGAACTACTTCTAATTTTTGTTTGCAATTATCAAACACTTTTGCTGTTTTCCTCATGCAATCACGCATAGAAACATAAATAAAGCATTATGTTTCCCTTTTCTGCAATTTGAGTAAACTTAGAGCTATAATAGCATGAGATATTTGGTCAGTATTTACAGTGAACATTTTGGGAGTAACATTGTTGTTCATATAGTTGTACTAGCATGCATAGTATTCATGATTTTAAAGTAATGTCTCAGAAATCCTTTGTTTGACAGTAATACTTAATCTTTGGATAATTAAATGGAACAGAAATATACTTCTGCTCATTCTTACCAAGACGCTTCATGAATTACATAGTAAGAGGCTTAAATACTTTTGCAAGTAAGGCTGAATGCCTCACATTATTTGTAGGATAAAACAAGTCGAGAATTGTCCAAATTCCTTGAAGCTGAAGTGGTGTCTGGAATTAACCCATATGGAATAATGCCATTTTCTGTCATTCATGGTGAAGTGTTTCAAATCATGAAATTGATTAATGTTGAAGGTTTCCAACTTGTGTACAAAGTTTCAAATCCACATCTGCGACTCCTTTAATTGAATCGTACGGATGAAGTTTTCCTGTTTCGGATTCAAGTTTTTCGTTTTGTTGGATACTTTCACTCCTTCAATCCTCTTTTAACTGTTGTTTCTTTCCCTCCATAGTCATCTGTTCTGTTGTTGACTACTGAATTTTGTGTTCTCTGGGCTGTCTAATTTTCTATGATATTGCAATTTATCTTAGAAACATTTCTCTAGCGGCTCTATTACTTTCTCCATTGGATAACATCCAACATCATAAATTAAAATTTAACTCCATAACTGAATCTAAAAAAGTAGAATTGGCAGGAAGGTGTGTTCAGCCCTTGAAGGCTAATTTGTCTCTTAAAAATATTTAAAGCCATATAGTAAAATGGATGAAGGGTATATTGATTGGCAGTGGGATGTTGAAGACTGTAACAGAGGGGAGAATGTTAGGCAAGTAAGGAAGCGGCAGGAACAGGATAGGGATGTTGGATGGGATGGAGGGAGGAAGGAAATACACAGAGATGAAGGTGGGCCTGATGTAGAGCAGGTTGCTGGATTGTGTTGTTAGGAGTCACAAAATATTTATTTGGTAGTTGTGTCCATCTAAAAATCTACCTTAACCAGTAGATTACCTTACAATAATAATAGTAGCAAAGAGTTAGATATAAGTATGACTATGTATTTTAAAATTATAAAAAAGGACGATTTTATTTCCACTCAGATTGTGTAGAGAAGTTACTTTTCTTCTTTTTTTCAGCAGTATATATGAGAACTAAGGCATATTTGATGGCATTGTGAACCACATAGTGTTGAGGTAGTATTAAAACAAATGGTATTGGGAAGACTTCAGTGATGAGTGAATAGCTAGCACAGATAAATAGTACAGAGAAAATATTGATTGATGGTTCATTGTATAAAAGTGTGTGGTTGTAGGTTTTAAGTTGCATTTACTACTCTCAATGTAATAATAAGTGAAAGGTTAAGATACTCTCTGAAATCATTATTTGTTCACACAATAAACACTTGGTTGATATCCAAGAGACTGACATAACCAAATGCAAAAATCGAGTTCATTTTGCTATGGGTGAGTAATGTTGTTGCTTATTTATCTGATCTCCATTCTGTTTCCTAAACAATAGTTGAATCTTAGTGGTGAATTTCAAGATAAATTTCACAGTGAAAATAGGGGTGTAAATTGTGCCTCAAAACCTGGTCCTGTTAGGCTGGAAAACTGTCTTACTTCTCTTAGTCCTTATGGAAAAGAGATTTTATTCAAAATTTGAAAATATGAATACATTTATTGTGCATGCTTGGAGATGAATCTCTGAGTTTTTAGGAGTTTCTTGTTATAAGACTGGGGAAGTATACATACAAGTTGAATATTCCTGATTTTGGGATATTGTAGGTGCTGATATATTATATGAAGTGATAAGTACTGCAGTGTCTGTGTGGGCATTGTTGTTCGTTTCCTAATGCATGTAAATGTCATGTTTTTATTCTTTGTAGTTACAAATGTAACTATAAATGTGATACTTTGAAAATGACATTTTAATTTTTTGCTCAGTTATGATTCAGATGACTTGAGTGTATTTCTGACATTAACTTATGTAATTTTCTTCTTAAAATTTGAAATGTTGGTATTTCATTTGTACAAATATCTGTGACTTTGTCATTTTCACAGTGTTCAATTATTGTAAACTTTGTGTGACTGGTTTACCTTATGATCAGCATTTTGGCATTTGAGAATTTTTCTCACATACCTCCACAGAATTAGCATTAGAGTTAATTTTTGTCAGGGTTATGTTATTCCTAGAATGCAATGGATTTGTGAGCATTAGGAAGTTCAGGTGGAGCAAGTAGTCTTTATTTTTTATTGGTGTCATTAATTAGCCAGTTTACAAACAGTGTGTCATCTGAATACTGGCTATAGGCATGTTAGTGATCAAAACATTAGAGCATTATCAATTATATGGTATGAATCTTCAATCTCAAGCTCTATTAACTGTAAATCACATTGAATTTTAGTTTAATTCATCCCATCATTGAAATTGTAGTGTGCTCTGGAAATAAGCTTCTGCAAGTTAGGGTTCAGTTCCTTATCATTCCTTATTTTTCAATGATTTCATGTGTAAGTGCATCATAGTTGTGGCACATGACTTGTTTCTATGTTTACCAATGCTTCACCATAATGAGTTATGACTTAAAGTAGCTGTTTCCAGGGCATGATTTGTAAATTATTTCTCTAATTATAAAAATGTTGTGATATAACAGTATGAGTTAAGCTTTAGAAATTCATACTGCTAGGATAAACACTCAATTGTAAGTTAGACACAAATATATTTTTTTGCTTGTTACTGTGAAGGCCACGACTTGGAATCTAAAATGACTGAGCATATTATAAATCATCCTGCTGGTTCTGGGTGATGTATGATGAAAGTCTGTAGTTATGTTAGGTATTACCATTCTGGAGTACCTCCTCCTATTTTAACTTAGAGGAAGGTGTTGTTTACTGTGTGAAATTTTCTTTTACTTAAAATCCTTAAATGTTTGCAAATAAATGCAATGTTAGGTCCTGTTATGTGTGTTCTTCATTTTGGTTAACATAAAAGTTCATTCAACTGGCACCAACAGGACTAATTTGTGCTAATTGGTTGTACACCTGCACAAGCAGGGTTGGACTTAGCATACCATGTTGCATAAATTACATGTGTTCATTTCTATAACATACATTTTTAATTCCATCTTAGTATTAATTTTTGTCAAGTAACAAAATAAAGGAATTTGAAGATTATTTTCTATCATTGTATAGACATAATTTTAATAAAATTATCAGCTTGTTTACCAAAGTTTCAAATGAATCATTACTATAGTTTAAAATCATTGGTCTAACTTGTAAGTTGCATATAGTATTTTCTATACCTTATGCAATGTATTGCTTGGATTCATTGGAGTTTGCAGTGAAAAGAAGAAATTGTAATTGTTCTAAATCATCGAAGTTTCAATGAGATTCAATCAAGAAAAGTAAACATTTATTATTATATGGATTTTGTCACAAGTAGTGTATTTTTTAATCCTAATTAAGAGTTAAAATCGTCAAATAGCCAACCAAGGTTAGAAATGCAGTCTTCTTATTGTAGCCTAAAAGGTTGATTACCTCTGTTTATAGTTTTATATATATAAATCTCCCTATATTATATATATTTAAATCTCCCATGGACTACAAACTTGATGGAAGAAGAAGGGTATAACCCCTTGTAGGCAAGGTAAAAAAAATCCTTCGACACTCACCTGCCCAAACCTTCCCAAGACACTAACTCGCACACCCTGTCAATTTGGACAATATCATTCCCAGGAATTCAGTCTGTCTGACAATTTCAAAGACCTATTCCCCATGTTAACTAACCAAAAAAACAATGGCAAACATATTATGCAAATGTCACTATGTTACTTAAAATAACCCACCAATTTCTCTGACATTTAATTCCTCCAAGCCTTTGCCCTAATCCTCTGCCATCAACAAATATACACAAGTACCCTTCCATAGACCAAATTGCAAAACATTCCATTTTCACCCCTCCTGGCCTCCCTTCTGTACTCCCTCATGCATATCCTGCAATATAATCTATAAACTTAATTGGAAACTTGGTTCCTCCTCCTATGTTGGGCAGTGCTACACACCCCTCAATATCTGATAATTCAGTGGAATTGATATGTGATGAGAATAAATGTTAGTAAAAATGAAGCTTATGAGATTTTCTATGAAGAGAAAAGCTAAGATAAACATTAAAATAGGAGATAAAAACTAGAACAGGAGGAACATCACCTATATTGGAAATGTTCTGGACCGAAGTGGGAGGAACACAAGAAGAAGAATTGTGTTAGGGAAAGGAGGATAAGGTAAGCGATGACAGGGACATTAAGTAAGAATGTTAAGAAAAGGCTTTTCGTAACTTTGATATGGAAATTGGTTTTGCATGACAAGGATACGTGGTTACTGAAGAGGGTTGATAGGCCTAGATTGGGGGCTTTTGAAATGTGGGTGTGGAGAAGTATAGAAAAGAAAACAAATGATTAAGTACTAGGTATGGTGGGAGAGAATAGGGGATTTTTGGATGAAACAAAAAAGGCAGACTAGATGGACACAGTGTTTTGATTGGCAATGAATGAGTGGGGTGTTGAAGACTGATAGAGGAGGAATGTTAAGCAAACAAGGAAGGGGTAGGAGTAGAATAGGAATGTTGGACATAAAGAAGGGAGGATGGAAATATACATAATTGAAGAGGGACACATTGTACGATTGGATGTCGGGTGGTATTATTTTAAGGCACAAGAGATTTGACTCTGTGCCATTTGGTAGCTTGTGGCCATCAAAAACCTACCTTAACTGGTAGATTGTTGATAATAGCAATAATGTCCTGATCATTGAATAAAAAACCTTTGAATCTGATGCATCATCACTTCTGACCTGGAGACGCTAATGGCATGGCTGGAGAAAATTGTAGCCAAGTGGCACACTGATGCAGAGGAATGCCTGTAAGCTGTTACCATTATTGGTAACTTATGAATTTGCACGAGTTCACCATAGTAGTCTTTGCATCAACAGATTTCTCAACTTGTCAAAATTTTTCTGAAATAATACATATAATTTGTTTAAACATACTAATCTGAAATTGTTGAAGATGATAGTAATTTGGGGCAACAAATTATTTCCAAGTTACATGATGGAGATGCTTGTTTATTTATTATTAAATATTATGCCTTTATCTTGTGTTGAAGATATATGGGTGGAGGTAGATATCCTTGTACTAGTTGCGTAGACTAATCATTTTCACAGTATAGAGTCACAACTCACTGGTAAATTATACAGCATAATATCAAATATTTTTTTCAGTATTGAAAGTGAATGAAAGTTTTCGTTTCTAAAGATCTTCATCTAAAACTCTTCCTGACAGAATGAAAGCTGTACTAGTGAATTAGTTGTAGAATTGTACCTGTGAAATATTATCGGGGTTTCCACCAGGTTGATTTCCATCTCTTGAAATTTTGATGAATGAGTCATCTACCTTTGAGTCATCCATCATAACGTCATCGGAGATGAACATCCAAAACCGGTGGTAAACCCCAAAAGATTTCAATATTGCCATATGCCAGGAAACATCAGAAATTTTTTTGCATTACTAGTATTTTCTGTACCAACCTTGTAACTTCTTAAATATTTTTATAAACGTTTATCTGCTCTATATATATTGTCAAACCATGGTCTCCGTGCATGTGACTAATTTACTCATGTAAAAAGGAAGTACTGCTGCAGAGATATTAGGTGATTTTAAAAAACAACACAGTTATTAACACGAAGGTTGGTTTGATAGGCAATTAACAGTAGGCTCATATATTTACTCAGCCCAACGACTTGAAATTCTTTCATCAGCTTCAAGGTGCAGGATCATTGGCGGCAGGGGGTTCCTTCCCCTATGCTGCCAATGGTTTCATGAAAAATCACAACCTGGGAGGAGCTAACTGAGGGCGCTCGGATTCGTCCATGGAAATTAAACCTGGACCCTCCAGTCAGTAACCAAGTGCTCTACTCAAGATAGCATTAGTGAAACGATTCCTAGATGAAAATTTGGAGCATCGGTGATACCAAGCCGGAAACTTTGGATTGTTATCAGCAAATATAATTTTTTCCAATTATAAGAGAGAGGACAACTAATGAAAAAATATAAACACACGAAAATTGCAATCTTTGGAACTGAGAACTCAGTGAATGTTTAGTGATTTAACAAGGTTTCCTTACTGGTTCTCGTGTCATGGGCTATAAGGTGGTCTCCTGTAGAGAAGACATACCATACAAAATGAAAATAATATTTCGTGCATCTGCATTGATTAGTATGGAAAGCTACAAAAGTTACGTGAACTTCAGATTGCAATAGCATCGGCAATTTCAATGCTTTTATTAGACAGCTCATGAAAACAGAAACAAAGCGTACTTTTATTTAAGAAAAAACATGGTAAAAGAGTTCATACTGGCTTACTCAGTGAGCAAATTACATTTCAAAGCAAGCTGATTCAAATTTGTGTCAAAATATTGCAATCATTTGTAATACGAAAAAGAGTTCCCAAAAAGCAAACAGGTAGTACGATGAGTGCCATGAGATTCAGAAGCAGATGAATACCAATGACTCTTTTTCTTGTTAATAAGTGGAATGCACTAGCAGACGATGACCTAATGGGTATGACGTTGAGCACTTACATTGAGGAGGAAAGCCTCTTATTACTGAATACATCTCTACAATACTTCACTTTCTTCTTTATTTTCTCTGTTGCAATGTGAAATTTCACTATCCTGCATACAGCTTAACCCTCTGCATTTAATGTTATAAAGCTGAAAATAAAAATTCTCATAATCAGGTGTTACACCACCTATGTCACTTCTGAAGCCACCTTATGACATGAAAACATAACTAATTAAAATATGCACCTATCAATAGCAAAATGCTGTTAGGAATTACAACAACGACACAAGAAAAATTATACTAGATCAGGACTAATATGTTACAAAAACTAAAATATTTCATCTGATGTGGTTATTTGAAAAAGCGAGAGATTGGGAGAGAAGTAAGAAGATCTGTTTTATTATTTCTCCACATTCTACATTAATTTCTCATGACAGGTGTACCTATATAGATGTAAACCTTAATACTTATCAAGACAATTTGGGGAAGAGAAATGTGCCGAAGATAATTTTTAGGCACTTTGGAAATGAATGTTGGGCTTATACTACAATTTACCAACTTAAAGGCACTAAGATTTTTTTGCATTCGTAAGGTAAGTATTGCGAAAAGGATATGCGGTCCAAAATGTATCTCAGCAGAGTATGACATAAGTCAGAAGCACATCATCCAGCAATTGCTAAATATTTAAATCCAAACACTCGTGACGTCCGCATTTCTTCTCAGGGAACACCAGATTAAAGGAGACAGAATGAAACAACTTACCAATAGGAAAACAGGATTTTCGAAGATATTACGTTTAGTAACAATACCGGAAATACGCTACACTACATTCTACTTCATCTATTACTTCTCGAAATGACGATCATTTAATATTAATCCCTTCCTTTCACTTTCGATTTACTTAAAACATTTATAGCCTGTATCAAAGTGTGTCCAGAAAGGAAATATTGTCACTAAACTATATTTATGTGTTGAAGATACACAAATGATTGCATTTTCAAAAAATATCTTTCATTTGTACTTGAATTAAACTCCGCAAAATCTGGGATATTATTTGTACGGTTTGTTCCTCGTTAGATTATTTTTAGATTCGTTCATTATAATTTGATTCGTACATTCAAAATATCAAAGTGACTGTCCATTGGCCAAATTAGCAAACAGTGATCCTCTTTGATTGGTCAATCAAAAAGAGTGTCCTTCAAATGCTATAAGTAACACTATAAGAACATAATGTATGATTTAAAATTAAAAAAATGATAATGTTAGAATTTTTTGGATGTAATTTGTGTTCTGTCAAAGAATGACAAAGTTTTTTGTTGGATAGGTCTAATCCCGTTCCAGTCTCCACTTTCGTATGGCGGTACCAACGATTCCTGTTCCCACTTACAGTGCCGATATCATTATGCCTTGAAGCCTACGTCACTGTTAGGACATGGTGGTCGGCCGCAACAATTTGAAAGCGCCGCATGTAGGTGGACGAAAGTGGTCTCGGTGTTTATGTAGGAATTGGAGGAAGAAACATCGTTCCAAGTAATGAGGGGAGGGTCGGAGCACCATAACCGTTAATTCTCTTGGAAATCGCTTTGATTTTTGTTTCTTCTCTGCCGTTTTATTACATCTCGTCTGCGTCGTAATTTCGAAATAACATAAATATCCTATTTACTTTAATAACGAATAATTTATTCTTATGGCTTCAGTGTTGTATCCATAATCTATCAGGATCTTTGATATAATGGATAAAGTCCAGGCATTAATTCGTAAAAACGCTGTAATGGTGTTCAGTAAATCATACTGCCGATTCTGCAATAAAGTGAGTACCTGCATGGTGGTAATTATTCTCTTGAACTATGTGGTTTCGTTACAGAGTGATTAACTTAATTTTCGCTTTTAGGTAAAGGACATATTCCGAACAGAAAAAATAGACTTCCACTCCATTGAGCTGGATTTGATGTGCCGTAAGTTTTGTCACAGGAGATGGATTTTGTGGAGTACTATGAAAATTTAACATTTCTTTGCCCACTCGTTTGAATTTAGTTTGCTCCTCTCAATTGCTAACTAATGTACAATGCTCAGAATTGTCACCTCGAGCAGGAGATATTTTGTGATACTAAAACTAGAGGATTATGTTTTATTTGTTCTTTTTAATAAATAACTATCTAAATATTTTTATCTTTACTCTGTGTACATATGCAAATATATCGTTCGCTCACGCATCAACGCAATTGTGCCTAAAAGTTAAATGTTCGGTTTATTTAGTATCAACGTACCGAAAACGAAATTGAGTAATTTATTTTTAATAATATTATTTCTCACATGTTTTTTTACGCTGACATTCTTAGGAATTCCAAGCAAACTCTACGAGTTGGCCTTTTCTGTAATGAATTTACACTTAATATAGTGCCAAGGTTATTAATGGAATAGAGTAATAATGTTTTGAACACCCTTCTGTAGATGCAAAATTGAAATAAAGGTGTATCTACAGAATATTTGGTTTTCGCCTTCTAAGTATGGGGATGATGAACTTTGTTCAAGCTCTCATGCTGGCCTTGATTAGAGGTCGTCACTCATATGAGTTTTCTGTGTGAACAATCAAAATAAAAAGTTTTAATTCTGTCTCTAGGTGAGGGTGCAGTGATAGAAGATGCTCTGTCAAAACTTACGAAGCAGACCACTGTACCAAATGTCTTTTTGCGCGGAAAACATGTGGGTGGTTGTGATGCCACGGTAAAACTGTTTAGAGATGGAACGTTAGCTGAACGGGCAATGGGGACTTACCAGAAGCGTGATTATGACCTTGTCGTTATTGGAGGGGGATCTGGAGGTCTGGCTGCTGCAAAGGTAGGAATGCCTAAGCCAAACATTGTGTAATGATTTTGCCATGAATCTCTGTACACTGAGGAATACCGTATTGTGTAGGTAATTGCTCTTCTGTGCAAGGAATTTATGTAAGTAATACTAATTTGTTTGTAAACATTCATTTTACTCAGATCTGAATTGGAATTCTTGAATAAGCCAAGTGTTTTGGCAGTAAAACGATAAGCAATTTTTCACAAAGTCTATGAACATCTTGTTTCCATCGTTTTAATTTCCAGTAAGAGTTTCGTATTTATTCGTATAAATTAAGTTGAAAAGTTCAGGTGAACAAAAATTAGATGTTTATTTGTTAAATTGCCTCGACAAGTAAGTTTTGTTAGATAATTCTTATTGCTCCCTCAGTTGCATGTACTAAGTACGTATACAGGGCTGCTGTGTTCTCAGATACTGTGTATCTTAAAGGAGCTGTGCACTTCTGCATCTGTGAACTAAATAGTATGACTTTTCACAGTGCTGGGATCAGTGGTAGATCTAGTAAAACTTCTAAGGATGGTTAAGATGTAGTCTCAACATTCATTCCAAAATTAACCTGGATGATTTAAATACCAGAAAGAACCTTCAAGTAGAATATATTCAATGAAAACGATTATTAACATTAGTGTTAAGTAATATTAACAATCAAAGCCTAAAATATCCCCCATGCACACTCTAAATTTGCAGCTGCCCTTGTAATGGAAAAATTTTATGTAAATTTTTTGATTTAATTAGTGCCCTGGATATACAGATGGCCATGTTGATCAATGTTTGTATTCATCAGGGTCTTTAGGTTTTGGTGAACATTATAATACAAAGGATTATCATTCCATTATTTAGTATAAAAGTTTTAACATTTAATCAACAGGAAGCAGCATCTTTAGGCAGTAAAGTTGCAGTTTGTGATTTTGTAACCCCATCTCCAAGAGGCACGAAATGGGGACTAGGTGGAACATGTGTAAATGTGGGCTGTATTCCAAAGAAGCTAATGCACAAGTCAGCTCTCCTGGGTAGTGATATAAAAGACTCTAATCATTTTGGCTGGGAGGAAGTAGGGCGAGGTAATAATTCAGTATATTAAATTATATTTTAAGTTAATTTTACTTCAGGGCCAGCATAACCAGTACCACTGAAACAAACCACTACTTGTTTGTTAAAAATAAAGATGTATAAGTTTTCACAACTCAGGTGCTAATGTGGTTACTTCATCTTTGGGTTCTATGCCCCCATTGCAACCTGGGTTATGAAAAACTAATTTTATTCGTTAAAATATTTTGTCTTTATTTTTTACAAGTTTGTTTGAATTTAAGTTGCAAGTTCCCTGCTTGATTTAGTGGAAGTTGAACCTTTAAATGACCTAATAATTTGATTTGAAATTAGTAAATGAATATTTCTGTGCAGGTTTGAAAATACGAGGCATGTTCATAAAGTAGGGGCTGTTTGGTCACAGGAAAAATATACTCTCGTATGAAACGCATTTTATTGGCACTTTTGTTAGCTACAAACCCACTTCACTTCTCTAAATAATCGCCGGGCCCTTTCAAGCATTTTTTGTGCTGCTGTACCAGCTTCTTTAACCTTTTGCACTCGCATGTCGAGTGTGACTCGACACGGTTAGCAGCGGCGGCAGCTCGTATGTCGAGCCACACTCGACACGGAGTTTCACCGTGAGAGGAATTGGAATTTTCATCCATATTTTCCAATAACTTAACTTGTAATCATCTGCATGAAAGGACAAGTAAAGTAAGGCTTAATCAATAGCATGGCTTGTTTTATAAATGAATAGTATCGACCCATAATGTCGTCGTTGACATAAATGCCGTCTCCAAAGGATGCCACCACCTACGCAGATGTTTGTTGTTATCTCTTTGCTGTGTTGTAAGTTCTTTTTGCCCTTCATTACTTGGAAGTCAGCTAAATGTAAAGCAATGCCTTTGAGAGATGATCTGTTTCTGAAAAAAGGATTGCCAGAGTGTAAAGTTACCTCAGTCAGGTGTTCCGCAAAGAATTCCAACAAAGAAAAAATGAAAAACCGATCTCGCATGTGAAATTTATTACAAAACTATTACACGATCTCGTTGGAGAATTCCGAGATGTGTCACAAACTTCCAGGGTTAGATTACCATCCACAAACAGAGCAACGTTTAGATGGGAAACTCCATATAATCACACCTCACCCCAGCAAAAATCATAAAGATTTTGCGGTTTGCTCTAACCGAAAAATCAAAGGTGGAAGAAGAGAGACGGTATACATCGGTGAGACATGTGAAGGGAACCCAGGTCTTCATGTTGGTGAATGCTTCCAAAAATATCATACCATGAAAAATTATAGAGTTTAAATTATGGTTTATCAGTAAATTTATCAATAATTATGTAGAAAGATCCAATTAAATTAGTTTGCATGAAAAGAAACTCCAGTTTTTCATTCTAGTGCAACGCTTAGTAAATTTGGGGTATTTAAAAATTTAATCTCGAGTAGACTAAGGAAATTGAGGAAAAAGGCACCTTAGTGGAAAGGGTTAATCCCTCTGCATAGAAGCTCGCTGCTTGAGGGTTGGACCAATTGACATTGCCGTTGCCGTTCTTGAGTTCCTCTTCAGTTTTGAGACGTTATCCACTGAGCCACTGTTTCAAGTGCAAGAAGAGGAAGTAGTCACTAGGCGCAAGGTCAGGACTGTATGGTGGGTGGTCAAAGAGTTCCCAACAGAAATCTTGAATTTTCTTATTGATTTTGGCAGCAGTGTGATGACGCCCATTATCGTGGAGGAGAATTATGCCAGATGACAATTTCCTGCATCGTTTGTTTTGGATTGTACGTATCAGTTTGTTGAGTGTTTCACAGTACACATCAGCTGTAATTGTTTTCCCACGTTTTATAGAATTCACTAAAAGTACACGGTATATGTCCCAAAAAATGGTCAGAATACTGGGTCTGCCACTTCACTCTTCGTCATGGACATTTGTTTATCCATTTTTAAAATCAGGGCACCATTGTCTAACCTTTCCTTCACTCATAACTGTAGGTCCATAAACTAGGCATAACTCCCGATGACTTTCAGCAGCCGGCAATCCTTTTGTATACAAGAATCATATGACAGAATGCACTTAAAGCTGGCAGGATCAACGATTGTCACGGACATTGTTGTTTGCATGCATGAAATGCCTTCTGCTTATCCAAACCAAGTTTACAGAATACTTTCACTGTTGTAATGAGACAATTTCTGCATTTGGGTTACTGCTGCAATTTAAGTAGGCCTATGCTTGATGTTAGATGTTTAGGTTTTCTAAAGACATGGTTAAATGTGGAAGAAAAACAGAATTTTGCTGCATGTGAAGTATTTATCATATCCAATCCACTTTAAGATTAATTAATGTTATGATCATGTTTCTACCTTGTTATAGTAGGCATCTTCGAAAGGTGAAGTGGATACTCATTACAATATGGATAAACATTTTAGATTTTTACATTTCATGATTTTGCCTGGAGAAATACTTTTGTTAATAATGTCAGGTGCCAGAGATTCCATGACCTTTATTATTCTTTAAATCCTGGAACTCCCTCATATTAATCATCTCTCTCTGGGCCTTGCATCATTTAGTTAGTCAGGGGTATTCGTGGGAATGGCATTTTATTGCTAACATATGTTATTGGAAGGCATATTTTGTCACTGCCTTGTTAATTTTAGTCTCCAAAAGAACATGAATATCCTCATCAGGTACTCAATGTTTTCTTTACGTGCATGAACCAAAATATTCTCAGATATATTCATATTGTGTATGTTTGAAACATTTATATGAATTTACATACTTAGTAAATAACCCTCTAGCAGTGTTCATTGTCCTAAACTTTTATTTTTCATCAAACTTAAATGCTCTCTTGTATGCACATGAAAGATTTTATCAATTTGAAAGGTGTACAAGATGTGTTCAAAAAGTAATGCTTTTAATTTTCCAGAGCTCCTTTTGGTCCCAGCACTTTCATTTTGGTTGGATTGGGTGCAGGAACTCAGAGCTTTTCAGAGCTGCATAGTTCAGTCCTCTCCAAGCCCTGGGAATGGCAGGATGGATATTTCCATGATCGTCCTAATAGTGAATGTGTCATGTTGCACAATTGAGTCGGCAACCCAGCAACAGCATGCGATCCAGTTCTGAGCTTAACTCAACAAAAGTTTTGCCCATGCCTACTAAATGATTCAGGAAGTGTAAGGGGACTCTGCTTTGTTTTATTCTCAAGTTTCAAGTTGATTGAATTCTTTTTAAAAAAAGAACCAGGAAGAAGTAGATGGTGTATGGCCCTCTACCAGCAAAAGTAATGAAAATCTCATATTCGTGATCGTTTGACTCTTGACCTTTGAATAAGTGTGCAGATGATAGCAGAGACTTGCAAAATTCTGAGAACCACTGCATGGCATTGTTAGCAACAATTTGAATTGAATGTGTCAAGTGTGTGTCAAGCTGATCCCCAAACTGTTGATTGACAATGGAAAGAAATAGCAGGTAGTGATTGCAAGCAAACTTTAGGAACATGTACAAATTGACCCTCATTTTTGAACAATATAATTACCAGTGACGAAATATGGGTATTTGAGCATGTCACTGAGACAAAAGTGGTAAAGTTAGAAAGTGGCAAATAAAGAATTTTAAGCATTGATACTGATTTTGGGTCAAATTTATGTTCAAGATATAATTGGATTACTTTCCAGTCACACCTTATGTTACACTTATATTTTTGTGATTGATTCACATTAAAATCTAAAATATGTTTTATAAAACGCAGTATTTTTATTATGATTTCATGAGTTTATTTGGTATTGTAAGTTTCATGAAAAATTAGCCTGAAAGAAATGGTATATTTTATTAGACTTGAGTAGCTCAAAATACCATGGGATTCAATGCAAAGATTATTGTGGCCACCAGTAATGAAATGGATATGTTTGTAGTTTTAATATGCATTTACCTTGTCATAATGTTAATTTTCACTCTTTTTCTTTTCAGCAAAACATAACTGGGAAAAAATGGCTCATGAAATCAGAAGTTATATAATGTCACTTAATTTTGGTTTTCGAAGTGACTTAATGCTGAAAAAAATACAATATTATAATGCATATGCAACATTCCTGGATAAACATAAACTAAAGGTGAGCATCATATGTTTCTCTACAGGGAAGGGATTAGCAACTAGTTGCCCAATCGTAACTAGCAGTGGAAATTTTGAATTTTTAGTTATAACTCTCCATTAAAGGGAGTGATAAATTTGAGTAATTTAAAACTAATTTTGCTCTAAATGTTGAAAATACTGAGTGAATATGAAGTTGAAGTGAAACTTTCTAATTGTTTTGTTTGCCTTGTTCTTGGATGCTTGATTTGCCCATGGAAAATTGAGGTGGTCCAAAAGTCATACCTTTGTCAAGGAGTGAGTCAAAGTTCTTTTGTTCAAATAACCTTAAAGTACAACTGTCAAAGTTTTGGATGAGTGCAACCACATTGCCCAAGGCTCAGCCTTCTTATTTCCCATGAAATGAGGATACAAACTTAGGGAGGTAGGCCCGATGGGAGGACCTGCATGCTTGCAGTCACTTGGTGCTGCAGTTGAAGGTTAAGGAATTTAACGGAAGCTACTGGGATGCTGGCATTAGGTGTTGCGACTCAGTCTTCACCCTGACAAAATGATCTTTGACACACACTGCACACAGGTACTTCAGACTTGTGCACATTGTTCAATACTCCATGTGTATGTTGTGGATGGGATGAAAAATGGTTTTGAATGGAATACTTTCCTCAAAAGCGTTTTCAATTCATCCTCCAATGAATATTTTGCGAAATAGGTTATGGTGTTCTTATTTAATTATTCTCGGACTTTAATGTCTTAGTAATTTATGGTCTGAAAATTATTGTGCAAGTTAAATTTAAGAATGTGTTTCTCCATTTTTAGGAGCAATTTTTATTTTCTAGATTTCTGGTTTGCCAATAGCATGTATTTTGAGGGTTACTTTTCAGTAGATTTGGTTAATCCATTAAATTCGTAAATCCAAGTGTTTGTGATGAATGAGGTTTAATTTTAAATATAGCATGTAGATGGATCAAATATATTGCAACTTTCCTTAAATTCTGTGCTGGGTTTTCAGTTCTTAAATTTTAGCACAATATTTTGTCTGCTGTTTTTAAATATCAGGCATGTGAAGTGTGTGTGGGGGTTGCAATTTCGAAGGTCATGTGATCTCTCATTTGTACAATCACTTGCGCATTTCTTATAGATACTTTTAGTGGAAACTTTTATATACTATTTCAGTGGAACTATTATTCCATTTATTATTTTTTGAGGCTGCATATTTCTATTCCTTCTAACAACTCACAACTAACAACAACACTCTTGCACGATTAAAAAAATGCTTCCCTTTGTGTCATTATTTCTTTCTTTATAACAGCAATTCCATATCTATGTAAACAAACTAGGGATAGGTTCTCTAACACAAGTTCTTAGCATTTTGCTTATTCAAAAGAAACTTTGTTATTACTTTTCCATCACCCCTCATATTATCAGCATCAGATGTTGTTTTTGTCAGGCCGTTTACAGACAAGTTTCAATTTTGACATTGGATAAAGCATTTGGGAATCAAATCATTGGACAGAAATTCAGACAGATAAAGATTGAAATTCATCATCAAATTGTTAGAAAGTATTGTTTTTGTAACATTAAGTTTTAACCCATTTAGTGCTGACTTCAACCATTGTGACAAATGAGAAATGTTTGGGGTATTTTAGTAAAATGTATTGTCTTAGGAAAAATAACATTTTGAAGTTTTGGTTTTAGATATTGACATGTGGGTTTTAAATTGTTTATTAATTGAAGTATTTAATTATAATGCTATTCATTTGCACCATTCAAAAATTATTTATTTCAGCATTATAAAGTTGACTATCATTTTTATAGATATAATATTTTGGTTTTCAGGTGCAGTAGAAATATAATTTTTTCACATTTGATAATGATACTGCTATTTTTACTTTAAAGAAATGATCTGAAAGACATGTAGAAAAAATTATTAAAATGAGGTATGCCCAGAAAGTAAGTTCTCTTTGGTAATAAAACAAATTGAGTACAGGTACAGAAAACCTTTATTGAAAAAAAAACCACAAACTTTATCTTTCTGCATAGCTCTTACTATTTTTTAGGCACTTGTCATAGCATGGCACAAGTTTTTGTATGCCTTCTTCATAGAATTTCAGAAACAATTTCATGAAGAAGTGATCTTGAAATTAGCAGAAATTTCTTAGAAAGATCAGATATTTTCAGTTAACTTTGCCATTCTAACCAAGCTTGAACAACAATCTCAAAATGTCATCATCTCCTTCTCCTTGACGTGTAACAACTACTGTGCACGGGCCAAACTGCAATTGCAATGCTGCTATGGCAAGAAATACAAATGGAGCTTACTCTCTGGACATATGTCATAAATAAGGAAAAACCAGTGAATGACATAACTTTATGCCAGCCTCTGCATAGTCCCTCTTTTGGAAAAGTCTGATTTTCAGTTTACCATTTTGTAATTATTTGGGCTTTTCTCATAATTGTCAGGCCGTTCCCCTAGCACATAGGGTTAACCAAACAAATACTGTGTACACCTATCTCACACTGTATCCACACTATATGGGACATTTTCCTCTTCTGGCCATGCTTTCTACTGTAAATAACACAATTTCCACTCAAATAGTTAGTTAATTAATCCTTTGATTTCATTCACTGTTACTTCTCGCCTCTGCCTCCCCTTGGAGATAATGTTTCATGGGTGGCTAGGAACTGTGTGGAATACCTCTTGGTTTCTTATGAAAACAGATTCCATAGCACAGGGGTGAAAACCAAATTGAAGTATGATATGGGATCTGCAATTGGTGATGGTGCCTGTTTTTGGGACCCGGTATTTCTGCATAACTGAAAGTATTTATAATCCCATTACAAAGGGCCCAAATGATTACCTAGGATGAAAGGCAAGAGAAACCAACTTGTTAACAAAGTAATGCTGTCATTGGGGTCATATCACCTAAGTCATAGCAGTTTTTATCAAAACGGATTCATCTTAATGCATTCATTAGGTTTACAGAATCAAAAAGATTAGCCTGTCAGTAGGTTTCCATAGTGGAAGGACACACAGTGAAAAATAGCAGGGATGAAATTAGGCTGAGCTTCTTCACATTTAAACTGTTTGTCAAAATTACAGTAAGATTCAGTCTATGAAAAGTATTGAAAATAGAAAATCAAAAATACATGTTTAAAGTGGAGAATTCATATTTTAGATAAGACTGAGAAATTGATATTTATCTTTGTTAAGATTCATTTTTAACTTCTACATGCTCTCTCAAAATTTTCTTCCTGGACTATGGTTATATCATATTGGCAGTTATATTTTCAGTGAAAAACTATGTACAATTTACATTGTGAAATGTTAGATTGGTAAAAATAGACACGGAAAACTGTTGTTAATGTGCTTCCAAATAGCAATCTATTCAGCCTCAAATGTGCAAATTAAAACACCATGGAGTTGAGGAAGGGTGTATTTTATGTAGTGTCATATGGTATTTTGTTGTATTTTTCTTTGGAGAGACAAGGAAGTGTATCATTTTATGAAATTTGTCCTTTTGAAAATTGTTGAATAATAATTAAGTTTAGGGTAAACAGTGATGGTAGCAATAAAATCTTGCAAGATGTGAAATTTGCAATGTATCATGCAACCCTTGCATAGATATCCCTGTCACTCTCTTTGATTCATCTGTCTTCTTAATCTTGTATTTTTTCTTGAAGGAGATACTAATTGTTGATGTTGACCATTTGTATGTGCATGCTAGATCAGCCATACTCACACCGTGTTCCTGCTTTTCGATGCTTTTACTTTAAATTTCAACTATTATTTTTATTCTCTTTATGTAGCTCATATGGCTCTTTATGGCTGTATTTTCTGCAACTTTTTCTTTGGGGAAATTTATATTTAAACTAGGCAAAAAATATTATTAAACTTTGCACAAAATTAATCACAAAAAATATATCTGAACGCAAGTTTGGAAAATATGTGATCCTTAGCAACACTAGATGCTAGCAGAATGGTTGATAAACACAAACTGAAGTAGCAGTTTTACAATCATACTGGAAATTCTCATCTCTTTGTCACTCATTATGCCAAAATTTGCTTATAAAACAAGTCTATTTTGGCCGAAATAATTTTGCTCATGCAAATTGCTCACTATGTGAGGTGCTTATTAAGTGAGTTTCCACTGTACTATATTATCTGGGTAGCCACCCAAGTCAGGAAAATTTGGAAAAAGTCAGGAATTTATTCAAGTCTGGAAGAAATAGGAACTGGGACGGATTCACTTTTGAAAATTTTGGAAATTTAATATTCAAATAGGAATTATAATATGGAAATTTGTAATGTGTCATGAGAGTGATATTCCTTAATTGTGAGTTCAGTAAATGTTTTCCCCAGGCCATTGCACATGCAGGAACTGGCAAAAAACAAACCTAAGTGGTTTTTATAATGGATACAGCAGTGGTGCATGAAGCAATCATGGGTGGATCCATGTTAAAAATACCTTCTCACGCCCCAAACACTTGGGAGGAAAGCTCAGAATAAGGATAGAATGTTGTTGAGAGTATCGTGGAAGAGTCTAGAAAAGAAATCTAAAAAAAAAATGAGTTGCTAACCTGATTATATAATTCAAAACTTGTTGTGGTAAATAACTAAAGTAATTGATCCTTACTGCATACTTATTGAATTAATGGTGACATGAAAATACAGGGTGCAGCAACATAACTTCCTTTTTTGAAAGCATTTGCGTTTGAAAAAAGGATGTTATGCCACACCCTGTAGCTCTGATTTTTATGACCAGTTTTATAAGATAGTTGATTAAAATGTATATTCATAAAAAAACTTTAAAAACTAAAATGTCATGTGCAGTGGAATTTAGCCTGTAAATCTCCAAAGTCAGTCTACAAAGTCACTTTCCTGCTTGGTTATTTTGCTGCATGTTTTAGAGCCAACATATGACAAATGGGTTTCTTTTGGCTATAAAATTGTTGAAAATCCTTTTTTGTTCCTATTGCTAATTGTGATCAAGTGGTGCATGATAGTGAAGTACTGATGCATTTAATGTTTTCTATACGTTTTGGGCACAGTTCTCAGGGTTTCTGCTTGCAGTGTTTTGAACCATTGATGCCAGACCATGTGATACTAAATGTGTTGTGTGAATAAATGTATTTAGGTTTTACTTTATGCATTGTGAAGAGATCACGAGTGTACTTCTGCCTTGTGAACCTTCTGTTATGAGTGGATCACAGAACTCTTGTCATCTACACACTCACTGTCCTTAGATGCCACCTTCTTTAACATATTGTAGCTACTTTATCTATTTAGGTGCTTGCATAAGTTGTCAAAGCATAAAAGTTGATCGCCTTTGTTTTTGTCTTAATATGCTATTTTGATTGCATTTTGGTAATTTGAATAGTTGCTATCTTCATCTTCAAGTTCCTCATGCTTTTAGAAATGTCCTCTTTCATAAATGGAAGGAAATGAATGAAACTGAAATATTTCAGGAAATTTTTGCCGATAATTTACAGATGTTCCTAGTGAAACTGAAGATGCAGATAACTGTGTGAATGGATATTTTGATGCTTGTGAGGACATTTCTAGTGACTGCGACTTTATTGGACCTGTAAAGAAGCATCAGGTGGAATTGCTTTCAAGTGATCCTGACACTAGCAATGAAGGTGATTCTGTACTGCTAAATTTTTTTTTGTAATGGTGATCATTATTGGTGTGAAGATGGCATTCCACCACACTTATGTTTAATGGTTATGATCTTGAATTTCTATCTTGATTTGACTAGCCTCTGTGACTAGCCTAATGTTTGGTGGCCACTTGTTGGAAATGGTTTGAAAGGAGTTTTATACTTATCATGATCAAACCTCTGTGAAATGTAAAACAACACCTAAAGTGCTCATTTGGTCTCCTATCATACCAAAGTAATGTAAAAAGGAAATTTCCTACCACAGTCTGTGGTGTGTTTACTGGCCAAGGAAAACTAACTGAATTGAGGTATGCATGCAAATTTTGTATGGTTCCTCTTCATTGTGGAAAATATTGTATACTGTGCCATCCTTGAAACAAGGAATAGGATGTTTTATTATTTATAAATTCTATGCTAATTACTTTAAATGAAATGATTGGAACTATAAACGATAAGGTCTACTCGAAATATCAAACCACAGGGCTTAGGAATAATTTTTGCTTCTTGTTTAGGTCTCAATGTAATGCTAAGTGTTACTAACAATAGTAAAATATGTAGCAAAGGAACAGGTCAAAGTAATAGCTTCTACACCAATGAATTTTTTGTGTATGATGAATACTGTATTACTTCTTCTGCACCTTGTTGTGGATACTGTTGATTATTTTTTCAATAGATAAATTGAATTAGGATTATAGTTCATAAAAAGGAGTAATTTTATGTATCATTGTAAATTCTTATTTCATTATTTGAAATGATGTTACATATTAAAACACTGAAAGTTTAAAATATGCTATAAAAGTTGAGATGTAAAGTAATTTATAATTGACTGCAAAAAAAAAACAGCCAAGAAAGTATGTGGATGCAGGGGTAATTTGGAAAAAAATATCCAGTCTTAAATGTGCTAATCAATTGTTTCTGAGTTCATTTTATGACATTTATGCATTTTAATCATGTGGTAAGGATTGATACCATTATGTGGGTATCTCCTCGATATTTTTTATTGTTTTTACACTTATTTTGTCTCCTGTGACCGCTCTTTTCTTTAATTTAACTCTTTAGCTGAGGTTCACTCTCCGGAATCCTGCTTTGTACATGTGGTGAAAGTGGAGGATATTTTGTCTCCATACCATATTACTCTTGAAATACTAAATTGATCTAAATATTAAAAATGTGGAATTAAAAATAATCTTTATTTATGTTTATTTAATAGAAAATTTTTGTTAATTTTGTCGAGCATAAATTTTTAAAAAATTCAGAGTATGATGGCACACCATAAGGGAATTAAAATGTATGTTCATAGCAGCCTACTGTGCGAACGTGCTAGGTATGTTCACACCAGTGAAAGAGTTAATATGGAGTATCTTTTTTTCTACTTGCTCTACTACACTGATGACTACTTATACCAAGCAATGTAAAATTTATCTATTGGTGCAAAGTCAGGCCTCTGAAATATACAGCTATCCTTACCATTTTTTGCCATTGATTCCTAGCATACAATGTGACTGCAGAAAATCCAACTGGCTACACATGTCTTTTTGAAGTAATCCCAGCCTGCCAAATTATGTGAAATTATGCAATGTTCTTCAAAATCAAATTTCATAATTTGCCGTTAAGCTCATCCCTTTCTTCCTTTTGTTGTTTGAATTGGACTTCTTTCTTGTTCTTTTCTTTGTAAAACTTCTTTGCTAAATTTATTCAATCTATGGATTTATTTTCATTGATATCGTAAAACAATATTTGTCAATAATGTGGTCATTTTTGTCATTCATAGTAATTGTCATAATTTTACATGATGTACGTTGTTTTTATTTTGGTTAACTCTTGATGTTTTTTGCAGCTTGTTGATAAGAATGAAAAGGCGATTGAAATCACATCTGATAATTTCATTGTTGCTGTTGGGGGCAGGCCCAACTACCCAGACATTCCTGGAGCAAGAGAGTATGGAATAACATCAGATGATCTGTTTTACCTAACTCATTGTCCTGGAAAAACTCTAGTTGTTGGAGCTTCTTATGTTGCTCTAGAATGTGCTGGCTTTCTTGCTGGTTTTGGTTTTGATGTTACTGTAATGGTAAGTTTATATTTTGGCTAGTTTAGAAGTTTTATCTTCATTTAATCATTGTGAAAGGAGAATTTTTGTTTACGTTTTTAGGTCCGCTCTATCCTTCTGAGAGGTTTTGATCAGCAAATGGCTAACATGATTGGTGCACACATGGAATCTCATGGAGTGAAATTTTTAAAGAATACAGTCCCTTTCAAAATTAAAGAGAAGTGTCCTGGGAGTCCTAGGGAACTTACTGTAAGTTTTTAATAACATTCACACATCATATTAATGCATTATAAACAAAGTGCTAAACTGAAAATTTTATTCTAGGTTGCCTACAAGATGGCTGATGGAGAAGTTGGAGAACAACATTTTAATACTGTATTGTTTGCAACTGGTAGGAGCCCAAGTACAGCAAATATTGGCCTGAAAGAAATTGGAGTGGAGTTAAATAAAAGGCATGTAATAGCAGTTAGGTTTTTGCTGTAACCTCTGCATCACCCAGTTTTTGAAATTTGTCATTTTACATTATCCAACTTGGGTTCACCACTTCATTTAAGGTTGGCAAGACTCATGTGAAGTCTCCCTCTTTAATGGTAAATTGTTTAACTATAGTTGTTAGCAAAGTGAAACTGAGACTGTGCTATGAGATTGTATAAATTGAGATAGTGCTTCATGCTTTACATGAGACTAAGAACCTACATGTTTGGTTCTTTGGATATATATTATGTTCTAATTATTCATTTGTACTGTGGCAACTATGTTAGTATTCATTGTTACTCAGCAGACCTGCTTCATTTTGTGGCCATGTAATTGTCCCGAAGTGATTTTATTATGCTTCTGATTTTTTGGGTTTGGTGTTTCTCAACAAGAATGATACTTTTTTTATCTACCTGAAAGGATACTGCCCTGTTATTATTCTTCAGGTATACCATTTTAGTGATACAAAAATATCACTATGTTTTTGGAATTTCATTTTTCCATGAAAACTCGTATTCCTTTCAGGGAGAGTTAACTGTCAGTGATATATGATTGCCAAATGAATTTGACCAGGATGTTTGATGTACTAAAATATTTTTCACATATTCATATATGTACTTGTGGCACAGCTGGGTATTATGTTATATGCCTGATAAAACTGTGATTATTTGACACGTGACCAGTATCTGACCAAATATATGCTCATTTGGTGTTTTGGAACTTACTGGAAAACTGAAAGTATTCCTTTGTAAATTTGAAAAAAAATGATGATGATGGCAGTAAAGTAATTGCCTCAAGTTTTTTTGGTACCCTGCCTGTTTGTGAGTTTTATTCATAATCAAGGTGAATGTGTCTACAAAAACATACCCTAATTAAGAATAAAAAAATAAAAGTGATTGAATTAAAATTTTCAGAAATATTAATTTTAAATAGTTTCCTTTTTTCTAGCAATGGTAAAATTGTTGCCGATGAATATGATAGGTCCAGTGTGAAAAACATATTTGCTATTGGTGATGTCCGGGATGGAACCCCTGAGCTAACACCGGTGGCAGTTCAAGCTGGTCGCTTACTTGCCAAGGTTTGTGAAATAGATTTTATTGTGCATTCAAAATCAGTATGCTTATTGATAGTTTTTGACAGCAATATCTTAATGGATAAAAACAGCTTGTTAACTTGGCTTAATGGCTTTATCTATGTAAAATGCAAATGGCTGTCATTATGTTGTTATATTTGTTATTTTTCATGTAGAATTATGTGTTTCTTCATATGCTCCTCTTTACAGAGACTGTATGGTCAGCGTGATGAGCCAATGGACTACAAGATGGTTCCCACCACTGTGTTTACACCATTGGAATATGGTTGTGTGGGTTACTCTGAGGAAGACCTCATTGGATTGTTTGATCCCAAAGATATAGAAGTGTACCACACTCACTTTCAGCCCTTGGAATTTACCCTTCCCCAAAGGGACAAGAGCAAAAGCTATGGGAAAATAATCTGCCTGAAAAGTGCAGGGGTATGTTTAGTTTGTCATATTCCCTAATTTTCAAAATTTTACCCTTGGTGATAAAATTGAAAGCAGTTAAATTTAGAGTAGGTCTCTGCTGTTTGGCATTTATCTGTTCCACTAGATTATTTCTGTTGTAATATTTTTTGTGAAGTGAACCTAGTACCTCAAAGTTGTGAAAATTTACTTAATATGATCCATTTCAGCATTATTGTGATTGAATTTTATATTGCACATTTGGTGACACACTGCAGGGAAAAACAGCCAAGATGGCAAATTCAATCCTTTTCAATGCATGCTAACAGCTTTTATATGAATGCATGAAAACCTCTCTGCTTATAGCATTTAATTACGAGTGATCTTGCATCCCCTCTGTCTCATCCTACCTGTTAACTACCCACAATGTTTAGCGAGGCAAAACATGTATCAAACTTCTTACATTCATGTCAGTAAATTCTTCTCGGGATTTCATCCGGGTAATCTCCTCCATCTCCATCGCTGCCGGCGTTTCGATAAAATCCTTTTTCATATATAAACCGGCACCTACAGACTGGCATCATCGGCCCTGATGACGATGAAAAAGGATTTCATCGAAACGTCGGCAGCGATGGAGATGGAGGAGATTACCCGGATGAAATCCCGAGAAGAATTTACTGCCATCATCCGCCGGGAGAAATTGAAGTTCTTACATTCATTGTTACATTCTTAGAGTCTTGACAAAGTCTTGAAAGAAAGTAAACCCTGTATTTGTTTGTTGGAGTTAATGTTTTTCTGCTATCGATGACAATTTTATCAGGTTCCATAACATGTCCTTTTATTCCAACAGATGTGAAACCCCATATTTAAATGATTTCAGTTACAGTTTTCCTGCTATTTACGACAGTATGTGCCATAGTAAAAAATTTCACATTCTAAGTAAAACAGTTACTCAGGAACATCACTCTGTATTAAAGAAACTTTTTTCACTTCGTTCCATACATGTACTCTTAAAAAGATGAGAGGGAGCAGAATTGCATATGTTTTTAGGGAATAATTTAAATACGGTGGAGTAGCACTTGTACAAATGACAGAAGTTCGAACTACTTAAACTCATAATCCCAGTCTGCATGGTTCTGAGTTAGCTAGGTAATGCATGTGTTAGGAGAACACCTGTGGGAGACGATTAATTTCTGAAATTAGTAGAAATTATGAGGAATGAAAATGACTTCATCTACATCTACTCAATACCCTGCAAGGTACCGCAAGGGCATGTGGCGGGGGTGTTAGGGCACCACCGGTAATTTAGAAAGAAAAAAACCGCACAGAAGCCACAAATTTATAGTCCACAAACCAAACATGGTAAGCATTCATGCAAGAACCCTTTCGCCCCAACCCTTTCACACACATGCAAACCCACAAACTACCAACAAACATACACATGCACAATCTTTGAATTTTTAATTTTGTTCCGACTTGAAACTTAAATGTTTTTAATATTTCGAAATGAACTTTGGTTTCTTACTATTATGATTTCTGATGGTTCTAGGAAAGAATGAGTATTTGAATCTTTCTGTATTGGAATCTATCTCCCTTATTTTATCTTTGTGATCTGATCTACCTAAGTAGTGTGGGGCCATTATAATTTCTTTAGGGTCATCGTTAAACTCGCTGGTTCTGAATATTTTTAAAAGTCTAAGTCCCGCTTGTTGTCTTCGTATTTCAAGGGGCTCCCAGCCTAAATCCCCTAAGAGACCTGTTACGCTTGTGTTCTAATGATAAATGTTTTTAAAAAATCTGATGGATTTTCTCTGGACTTCATCAAATTTTTTTTGCCAGATTTTCTCCCAAAGATCCCAAATACTTGTGGCATATTTCAAATGTGGTCTAACCAGAGCAAAATAACACTTCTCTCTTTCTCACTTCAGTTCCCCACAATCCGTTAAATGAAGCCCAGTTTCTTTAAAGCGGATCCGCATATTGTCCTGATATGTGTTCCCCATAAAGGCGTGGTGTTGGAACTACCCCCAAATATTTTACTTGATCATCTGTAGTTAACACTGAACCCACTATTTAATAATTTATTTTCTGTTAGCCACTTCATTTGTTCCAAAAATTCAAAACTGCTCATTTGTCTATATTAAGCATTAATCCCCGCTTCTTGCACCAATCCGAGATATTTTTGCTGAATGCTTTTCACTGTATGAGCTTCAATCTTAAGTGCAGTGGGAAATAGTTCAATTTTTCTTACCAGATGAATGTGCTTCATATTTAAATATGTAAAATAGCTCATACGAATTTAATGGCTCGTTGTATTGTGAGATAAACATTGGCCCACAAAATACAATATGCATTTAGTTTTGAAAGCCAGTTTTGCAGCTTACGTGCAAAAAGCTGGTTTTTTGTAGTTCTTAATGTCAACATCATGATCTTTTTATACACAAAAGGAATTACTTAAGTCTGCATGAAAGACAAAAAAGAAATGAAATGTTATAAAATGGGTAACATAAACTGCATGTAAAGTTAAGCCCTAAATTCAATAAATCTTAATTTATCTCAAACTCAATTTGTGAGGCCAAGTAATTGTTTTGTGATTGGATTTAAATGTTACACCCTTAGAGTTTCTAGTTACAATTTGTGTTGCAGGAGAAAGTGGTTGGATTCCATGTCCTGGGGCCAAATGCTGGTGAGATAACTCAAGGATTTGCTCTAGCCATGAAACTCAGTGCCACGAAATCAGACTTTGATGAGTTGGTGGGCATTCATCCCACTTGTGCAGAGGTAAATAGATCTTATATTATTCCTTAAATGATATTCTTTATGAAATAGAAAAGCTCTGGTGGTCACTCGTTGTAATCTGTCTATGTAATGCTAATGCCTTCTTACTTGTTTGGGTTAATGTTTTTTAAAAAATGAAAATAGTAAGAAAAAATGATTCATTCCCAAATTCTTTTGGTTTCCAAGCATGTTACGGTGGTGAGGTTTTGAATGTTTGCTAGCATAATTTAACTGCAATATGCATTTTACAGGTCTTCTCATCAATGTTCATCACCAAGGCCTCCGGAATTAGCGTTGAGAAATCGTCTTGCTGAAATTAAAGTGTGCTATTTTTGCTGTTTACCTGAGAGAGAGTAGTTATAAATTTCTTAGGTAGATAAACAGAAAATAGCAAAATTATGAGCATGAAATGCAAGAGTTGTTATGACACTTATGACGACCTCACTGAAAACCATTATGGAGAGTGGGAGTCCGATGCATTGCATTAATTGTTCTTTATAAGTCTATATTTTCATTTCCTGTCACTTCAGTTATTTATTTATTTGGAGCATTGTTCAGTATTATTTGTTATTTTATGTACCAAAGGTATTAATTTAGTTGTGTTACCATTTTCAATTGCCCTTTGCAACCTAGTGATTTACACTATAGGAGGAGGAATTTTTCTTATTTTTTCAGAATTTTCTGCTCTTCTTTTCATTGCTGAGTAAAACAGTTATAATTTTTCATGGGAAGTTTCATTGTATGCTTAGAAATTATTGGTCATTTGCAGGTTGTAATTTGTTGTGCTAGTAAGTTCTGCTTATCAAAATAAATGCTATTGCCAGACCTTGATTGGCTGGTGGAATTGGCTTTGCTGAAATTTTATTCAATGTAATGAAAAGCAAGAAGTTTCATTGAAGGATAAAGGCTCTAGTTACTCAGTTGGTTTTTTTTTATATGTTAAATTGGTTAGGCAATTAAAGTTTTTGATTTCAAAAGTTCGCATTATACTTTGCTGCTGAATATTTCCTTTCTGAAATTAACATAATTAAAATTTTTGTTGCTATTTATGTTTTGTAACATCCTGTTTGTCTCCATTGAACTGTCCATACGAGGATTGCTATTTATGTTTTGAGCCATGACAACACTAAGTGCTTTAGGCACCATCTGACGTTTCCATCAGAAAGTTGGCCCCTTTTAATGCTAACTTTCTTCAGAAAATTTTATCATTTGATCATAACTTATGTTGTTTACAGTGACTTGAAAATTTTGTCTCAGTAAGAAAATAGAGTTAACTCGTGAACACTTTTGTGCAATGATTTTTTATGACTTTTGACATGGATTATCAAGACAGGAGTGTATCCATCAACTTACTTCCACTTTTGGCGATGAACCCCCACTCTTTGTCACTGTGAAATGCTGGTATAAGGAATTCCATCATGGCTGCTGGTCGCTCAGCGATGAAAATCGTGAGGGTCATCCAAAATCAGTTGTGCCGTAAAACATTTATGCTGCGCAAGAACTAGTGGGGAAGATTGCCATTTGACTTATCATGAGATTGAGGCATCCTTGGGGTTTAGTATGATGAGCATCAACAAGATATTGCATGAACATTTAGCTGTGAAAAAAGTTTGTTTGCGTTGGATCCTGCATAATTTGACAAAAACTCAAAAAGATGCTTGTGTCAATGGGTGCAAAGAAATGCTCAAGAAATACTATCGCAGTGCATCAAAAGCTGTGTATAATGTCTATACAGGTAACGAAGCTTGGTTCTATGAGTATGAGTCCGAAACAAAACAGTAATCCACTGTATGGGTCTTCCAAGATGAGCCAAATTCAACAAAAGAGTTTTATGCCCAAAGCACATCTAAGCATTTGATGATGATCTCCTTTTTCAGCGGAATAACTGGTTACGTGGCAACTGTACCATTAGAGCAATGTAGAACCGTGAATTCTGAATGGTACACGAGCATTTGTTTGCTGGAAGTGCTTGGTGAAATATTGAAAAAGAAGCGGCAACAAAGGATCATTCTTCATCATGACAATTCAAGCTCTCACTGGTCGGCTGAAACAACTACCTATTTGACTGGCCAAAACGTCGAATTGATGAATCAATCTCTGCACAACTGTGATTTACCACCAATTGACTTCTTTTTATTCCTGTTTATCAAGAAAAAATTGCATGGCCAATTAGTCTAAAAACATTTGGAAAACCTTTTAGAAGATACAAATTGATTAAAAATATTTTTATATTATCATTTTATCATGAAATAAATGAACCAACCATGTGATGACCAACAATCTTCACAAACTCTTCTTGTCTTCCAAAATCATCCACCACATGGATGACTATGTTAAGCTGTGTAATTAATATAATACAAATAAATGAGTGGTTTCAAGTGTGTGTTCGTAAATGGAAACTACTTAATTTTTGGGTTAATGGGCATCAGAATGAGCATCATCTTACTTCAATCACCTCTGTTCCCGTTGGAGTCCCCTTCACAATATTTGTTGAAAAAAATGACAAAAAATATTATTAGTATTAATTGAGCATTCAGTGAACTTTACATTGTATCCATTGTCATTGTACCTAAATATAGTTTGTTCATAAATCTGCATCAATGTTCACAGTATTTGGTCTGGTTTCCATGTGACCAGTCCATAAATTGCATTAAAGAAGTTATCTACAAGTGCAATATAAATTGACATAATATAATATGATCCTGGGAAAAAAATTTAGTTAAAAACTTAAAATGAGTGTTAGTAGTAACCAGGGAATATTGTTGGCATGGCATTCCAAACCAGCTGACCTGAAGCAAGTAATGGCATAATTATAATGGTGGTGTCAAAAACAATGTCTTTTCCTTCTGCTTGGGGAAAAATGGAGATCACACTCCTTGTCTGCTACTCTGTTAAAAAATCAAAGAAAATGTGGGAAATGCCACTACAGTAAATTTAACCGAGTCATCTGCTAATGAGCATTGCAATGTAACAATTCAAAAGATGAAAATCATTGCATTGACAGACATGCCAACTCTCCCGATTTAAGCGGGAGACTCCCGATTTTTCCTTCTTACGTTCTTGATGAACTGTTCAAATTGTGTACTTAGCTTAACATGTTAATAAAGTGTGACATTCATTAAAAATTGGCAAAGTGTCATAAAGGGATTAAGGTGCCATGCAAATATTGTGGTAATTAAAAGTGATTACTTCGTGATACACTTCTAAAAATCTCCCGATTTTTCATTTTTGAAAGTTGGCATGTCCTCCCGATTTTTCATTTTTGAAAGTTGGCATGTCTGCATTGACCAAGATTCAAACCTGGATGCCGTGATATTTGGTAATGTGCTTTAGCCAGTTAAGCTACTGACCTGTGTTCGTACACACTGAAATTTTGGGGGCTTTGAAGGAACATGGTGTTATGATGAAATGCCGATGTCACATCTTTTTCCTTCAAAGACCCCAATGTTTTGGATTGTAAGAGGATCCCTTGGTAGTATAACTGGCTGAAGCACTAAAATGAAGTGTTTTTACTCTTTGAAATGGTAATGCACATTAGTGGATGACTCCATTAAAATTTACTGTCATTGCATCTCTCACAGTTTTATTGAATTTGTCTGAGGTAAACATCCTATTGTTTTAAGTTTGGCTTTAACCTCATGTTCTGATGCATGGGAGTGGTAGCAAATTTAATTAATGGAAAATAGGCCTTAATGGAGCATGGTGAGGCTTCCTGGTTATTTTTCTAATGGCTTTCTTTTGCATTTCAAAGATGGTTTGAGAAAAGTAGTTGATCCCCAAAATAATATACTATAGGTTATATTTGTACGTGCCAAGCTGTGGTAAAAGTGAAAGTTAACAAGCCTACCCCTACTTATGCATTCTGTTTGCATTTATAATGGCTTTAATTGAAATTAATAATGACCTATAGTGAATCCCATTAATGATCAATTCTTCCTATTGAAAAGATGGAATGAACTTGAATTAGCACTTTGAAAAAGGATTCTATTGCACCGAAATCACTTCTGCTCCTGCCTCTGATGCCTCCTGCTATTGGCATGTCTAAGGCAATAACTTACTTTCTCTTTCACTTCCCTAAAACTATAATCAACTGAAGTTAGCTTAGTGTGAAATGAAAGCATTTGATTTCAGATGGGGATAACACTTTTTGTACAAATATGCATTCCATGAAAATGAACTCTGCCAGACCAATTACTTGATCTCAAAGCCTGATTGCACTGAATTGCCTTTTTGTATTGTCCATCTGACAGTTGAGTAGGTGGGGAAAGTATCTCTCCCAAGATCATTTGAGAAGATGTCAATAGATTTAATCTTTCTTTAACTATTGAATGTGTACATTACGAATCCTTGGTATATTATGTATTAAAATAGACCAAAAAATATAAGTTATAAGGAAATCCCAGTCATCTACCGACATAGTTTATGCATCATCCCCTAAAAAAGTTTTCTACCAGTTTTTGATAAGTCAGCTTGGACATAATTTGGCAGCTTTTTTCACTGTTTGTGGTGATGACCGAAACCCATCCACAAAGCCGTTAATGTACCTATACTATTTTCTCTTAAAACAGCAGTTACCCATTCCATATTATTTTGACATGACTTCCCTTTTTTGGTGAATTATATCAGTTGTCAGCCATTCTGAAAGCAACACTTTATTGGGTTTATTTGAAACAGAATAATAAATCAATGTTTGAAATCTGTATGAAATTTAAAAAAATACAATGAGGTTAGGGTAGTACCATCAGGTGGTGGGAAATAATGTAGATGCCTAATGTGTGTCACCAGCCCATATTAGTGATACTTTGCTGGCTCATCCCTACAGGAAATTTTGCCCACTGGTTTCTGTACATATCTGGCATTTTTCGCTGTTGCTTTTCCAGAGCTTTACTTATTCATAATCTTGTCAATATCTACCCCATTAAAAACCCCGATATTTGAATTTTGCATTACCAGATAATACAGTGACTTTGATTAAAGTTTTGCCACTTGGAAGGGTTATTATGCCATGACTTGAGGGAAATTATGCTATACCTCGTTCTTCGGGTGTAGAATATTAAGGTTAACAATTTGAATGTTTATATCCGTTTCTTAATAGCCAATTTCTAATTAACAAAACTCTACTATCACATTATATATTCACGTTAGGTTAAGGTCTCTGAACATTCCTGATGTAGAAGATTTCGTTTTATTTCGTATCGTTGTTACTTAAGATCTTTTAAATCGCTTCAAAGAGACTAGATGGTGAATATTTTCATTATATAACTTAAATAATTGAGTATCCTTTATATCACTAAGTTTTGCTAAGAAGCAAATTGAAATTTTGAAAACTTGACCTGATGTTTTAAAGGAACGATCGTTCACGCGGTCTTTCGTGACAAAATCTCAACCACTCACTATGGTTACTCTGGCAGTATCTACTGGCAATACTCACTAGGGTTACTCTGACAGTATCTACTGGCGATAACGAAACACAAATGGAGAACATTTCATGTACGCAGCCACCCATTATGCGGCCTTACGCATTTTATTTTTCAGTGTGCGCAACATAAGGACTTAAGCGAGGGGAAGCAGTCTGAGTACGTTCGATCAAAAAACTCTGCTTTCGTTGCTTAATATGGAGACATGGCTGCCCTCGGAAGGATTAAATATGCCTTAAATGCAAATAACTGTGTGACTCTAGAATCCACGGCGAACGAAACAGACTGCTCCTGTCAGGTTTTTCTCTTCGTCATTCCCTTCTAAGTTTTCAAAAGAAGGGTTTTGGCGGTGATTTTATAACATCGCGTTCCCGTTACATCTGCTACTGCCTTTACGATGACATCATATTCCGATTATGATGAAGCCATAACCACCCGCGGAATAGAGTTATTACAACAAATCTCCGGGACCTGATGAGATACCGGCGGGTGTGTATAAAGAACTGTTTTCCAAAGTTGCCACTTATCTTGGTGTAATATTTAAGAAATCATTGGCAGAAGAAAGCGTGCCAAACAGCTGGAAGGTAGCTTCTGTAACGTCCATATTTAAAAACGGAGACCGGGAGGACCCCAGTAACTATAGGCCAATATCGCTCACCTCAATCTCCTGTACGAGTCTCGAACACATCATTGTTAGTTCCATAATGAGGTACCTCGATAGCTAAGATTTCTTGATTAATAACCAACACGGCTTCCGTAAGGGTAGATCCAGCGAAACTCAACTCGCACTCTTTGCTCATTTTATAATGAACTCCGGTGAAAGTAATATTCCAGTTGATGTGATGTTCCTAGATTTTAAAAAAAGCTTTCGATAAAGTCCCTCATTGCAAGTTACTCGCAAAGTTTGAAACTTACTCGATAGTCTTATATGCTGGATTAAACAAATCTTAAGAGATCATGTTCAAACAGTCGTCCTGGACGGTGTATCATCCGATACTGTCAAGGTCACGTCGGGTGTACCACAAGGAAGTGTCATAGGCCCCCATCTATTCCTAATTTACAAAAATGACTTCCGTACCTTAGTTAATAGTAAGTCTTTTCGCCGATGGTGCAGTACTTTATGGGGACATTCGAAGTCACGAAGGTAGAGTCGTGTTAGGCAACGACCTAGATGCAATTCAAAATTGGTGCGACACATGGCAATTGGAATTAAATTTGAAAAATGCGTAGTAATACATTTTTGAGAAAAGAGTAATTCCCTCCCTTATAGTTACAAATTGAAACAAACCAAAATCGTGAGGGTTGATTCCTTTAAATACTTGGGTGTAACAATTACTCACGATCTGTCCTGGGGAAAGCACATGCGAGAAATATGCGGTCGTGCTAATAAAAAATTGGGATTTGTGAAAAGAGAATGTGAAGGAACGATGTTTCCTTGCCTTGGTCAGGCCCCATCTAGAGTATGCTGCCAGTGTATGGGATCCCCAAAATATAAATTTGATTTCGGAAATTAATCGAGTTCAGCGGAGGGGGGCGAGATTTGTAAACATTGTTACGCCGAACGCAGCAGCGTATCTACTTTGCTAGAAAATTTAGGTTGGGTTTACAATATAGATTAAACTTATTAAAAACATTTAAAGATTGGCCCTTTTCCGAGCACATCAGGAATTCAGGAATCAGCTTTTACGAGCCCCAACGTATTACGGTCGGAGGGATCACGGGGCAAGACTGACAGGTTTAAAATGTCGTTTTTTCCACGAACGATAAGAGACGAGAATGCTTCTAGTCGAAATCCCCCAGGATTCATTTCGAAACAATAAGTATTAACTTACAGGTTAGGGACTGCGCGTGGATATATATATATATATATCTATATATATATATATATATCTATATCTATATATATATTATATAATAATAATATATATATTATATATATATATATATATATCTATATATATATATATATCTATATCTATATATATATTATATAATAATAATATATTATATATATATATATATATATATATATATATATATATATATATATATATATAGATAGATATATATATATTATATAATAATAATATATTATATATATATATATATATATATATATATATATATATATATATATATATATATATATATTTGTTACAGGTTCCCCCCACCTATTGGAAAACCCCAACCCTCTCATTCCGTATCCTGTACTCCTGTTGCTACACCCCCTGCCACACACCTTTTTGGTGGTTCGCAGGGCATTTATTAGATGTAGATGAAACCACCATCGTCTTTTTTGGGGCGACTGTAGAACCGATCTGAAACGACAACCGCAATCAATAATAAGGTAAATCGATTGCGGTTCGATGGTATGTGTAATTTCGGCCGCCATGTAAGAACACTTAAAATCGCGAGTAATGCATTAAGACTTGGTTTTAATGGCTCTATCTCACACCTCCAAGCTTCCATCTGATGGCATGGTTAAATTTGCAATTCCGACGCGCAATTCTTCTCGTCTGATTCTTAAACGGAATGCAGCATTGATCACGAGGCGTCTTCCTCATGCTCCCATTCCGCCGTAAGATGGTTAGTCATCTTCAATTAGCCCATCCGGAATTCGATTAACCCTCGGAATTGGAATTTCCTGTGGGCATGGATGTATTTCCAAGGATTCTTCTAGACGGGTGGAACATAATTTCGCATGAGGTAATTGCTTTAAATCCAGTGTTCGGTTGGGTCTTGGTCGGAAATATCCCTGAAATGCTTTTAATGTCAGAGGTAATCTCATCGTGCGCAATAAGAGAGGACCCATATGAAAGGAAACTGCGGAATGGAAAGATAGTGAGATTATTGGAGTAATGATTTCAGAGAAATGTCAAGCGAGGAGTCAAAGTCAAAGCCATAGAACTGAATAGGAAACTGGGGAGAAGAGAAGTGGACGTGGAACAGTTGAGTGACAATATTATTGGTACTAATAACTGCAGAACTGGTCAGATCCAGGTGTACATACCGACAATAAGTCATGCAGAAGAAGTTGATGTTGTGTACGATCAAATAGATAAAATGGTTGCGAATGGTTTAAGAGAAAGAAGTTACTTCAGAATGAAATAAAAGACCATTTAAAAACATGAGACTGTTTGAATAAATTCCTAATTTTATTAGTTACCCTTTAATCATGTTTATCGCCTTCAAAGCACAGCCCATGGCTGCCGATACAACAATCTCAAAGTTTATTCCAGCTTTCGAATGCCGCCTAGAACAGAATTGGTTTGTCCGTCAAGTGATAACACTGTGTCTGGCCAAAAGAATTTATTGATTAGATCGGTACATATTGTTAAAATTCTTCAAAATAGTCTCTTCGGGTGTCGATATGCCGCTGCTAACGCGTTTCCCATGCTTCGAATGCTCCCAGTAAGTCAGCTGCCGTGACCTCTTTCAGACTGTGAAGCCCGTTGGATGGCGGGGACATCTTCGACACGGTGACCTTTTAGGCTTCTCTTGAGTTTTTGGAACATGAACAAGTCTACAGAGCTCACATAGAGACTTTACGGTGGCTTTGGAAAGGCTATCAGGGGCAGGTAGGCTGTCGAAACGAAGGTGGTGTGGGCTGGGACGTTTTTGTGGGTTGGCGCGTCGTCACAAAAACAGCTTTTGCACTACTGCGTTAAAAGTTACCGTTGCGGCATCTCCCGCAGTATCTTAAAATTTGTCTAAGGTGTAAACAGCCCAAGTGTTTCAAATTGGCTTTAACCTCGTGGACTGTGGCGCGTCGCGCACGACTACGAATGCCTGTGACATTGTATGTACGGTATTCCGTCACAACATCTTGTTCCTTTAAAAGCCCAAAAAAATTTCAGAGTTTAAGAGGACGCCTAGATAGCTTACCTGGCTAAATCACTCGGCCGGACATCGAGGGATCCGGGTTCAAATCCCGGTCAAGGTGAATGATTTTGACACTATGGAATTGTTGCATTTAAATGAATGTTAGCGGATGACTCCGTTAAAAGTTACTGTTACGGCATCTCCAGCAGTTTCTTGAAAATTTCTTTTACAGTATTAGATTCAAAAGGTAAGATATTAATCAATGAAGGAGAATTTTTGGCGAGATGGTAAGAATAGATACAGGAATTTTATAGTAAAGGTCAGGTGGTATAGATATAAAAATGTAATATGAAGTTTATAATGATAGCTTAGGACCGTGAAAATTTGACTAAAAGATGGAAAAGTTATCGAAAGAAAGGAAATCGAAAAAGGCTTTGGGGATAGATCATTCCTGCAAAACTGCTAGAAATCGGACCAAGAAGGAAGAGTTGTTATGGCCTCATTTGTATCAATGATGAGGTAGCAATTTGCCTGGAAGACTTATTAGATCAGTATTGATATATAAAATTAAACATCATTCACCATGTGCACTGGATTTGGGAATTTCATTGATGCACTAAATCTACTGAAAAGTGGTCCTTAAGATAACCAAGCACCATCTCAAAAAGGGATGACAGAATTACAAGTGTAATGCATGTGAAGACCGAATTATTAGTCGATATCAGACGGGTAAATATTAATATTAAAAAAATCAAAAAATGGATGGAGAAGAGACCAAATGAGTACTTAGGAAACGATGTTTGGGTCCATAACAGGTGTGCGTGACGCTATCTAGAGGGCACTGTTAGAAATTTATGAGGAAAATACTAGTGAATAAGTTAACGTTGATGGTAGTTTTGAATGATTTAGAAACATGGGCGTTGAGGCAGGAGGATGAGCGTAATTGGTGGCATTTGAGGAATGGGTGTAAAAAAGAATAGAAAAAGTAAATTGGGCGGAAAGGAAGACAAACGATGGAGTTCAAGAAGTGGCTGGCAAGGAAAGACGGCTGCTGGGAGAAGTTTGAATGCAGGGTAAGTGGGTGCAAGGGATGTTGAGAGAGAATGAGATGCAGAAAGCGATAATAGAGTTTAGTATGTTGCGAATGTTGGGTAGGAGGAGGAAAAGAATAGTTTAGAAGGAATTAAGGGAATTAGAAAATATTTGGAGAAAACGAAGGAGTTTTTGTAATGCGTAGCATAAGGTCTGAGGATATTTTGTATCATGATGGTTGGGGTTCCGGAGTAGAGTAGTGAGTAGTCACAGGATCCATATGAATCTGACATAATACGGTAGAATTATACAAATTAAAATTTTCCTATATGTGACGCAGTAGTCTAAAATTTGGCTTGTTTTGCGATTAATTTTTTAATCGATAAATGGTTGGGACTGTTAAAAGTTAACTGAAAATGAGTATGCAATTCACCAATCTAATTATATATTTTACAAAGTAATGTAGCTTTCTATCAGATTCTAAAATATTTTTCCCGTCGCTTATATTTTCATACCCTCCCCATACTCTACGACCTTGATGCGGTGAAAGGCCTTGGGTGCTCTAATTACCTATAAAGCTATACTGGCGGTCGAAATAATAATTGCTCCTGGTAGTATCACCCACAACAAATAGGTCGTCCATGAGTAGGAACTAGACGAAATGTAGTCTTTGCAGCGCCTCTGCTCAGTTCGACGCTACAAAGGAGACTAACTGCAGCGGAGCGGCCGTTTGAGTGACGGTAACACGTTGAAAACACTATTTAGGAAGGCAAAGGGAAACCACCTCAGTTATTATCCTATGAAATGATGATGGAAAAATTATTAGAATGAGTCCAGACAATAACGGACCCGGGCCGATGGGCCGTGTGCCATGGCCGGCGGCAGGAGAGACGGTCATCATCCCACAAAATCCTTGCAAAAGCGAAATCGACAGCAGTAGAACAGAAGGCACAGAGAATGATCGAAGTAGTTTGAGTAGGAAGTTGGAATATTAAGACGAAGTTGGGGACAGGGAAATTAGAAAATATAATGCGAGTAATGGAGAGAGGAAATGTAGATATTTTTGCGCTTTGCACGGTGAGATGGAGGGATCTCGGGAATTGCTGGGGTGTTAGTTATAGTGACAGAGGATATACTGCGGAGGGGAAGAGATCCAGTAAGGGGCGGCAAGACTTTTGTACAAAATAGTTGGAAAAGGCAGTAAGTGAAACTGATAGAATATTATCAGTAAAAGAAAAAAGTTGAACTAACGAAATTGTTCATTGTTCAGGTTTACATGCCACTAGACAATCGAGGGGAGGAAGAAGTCGATAGGGAATACAATCAGTGAGAGAAAGTAATCGCGGAGTTTTGTAGAGGGAAACATTTGATAGTTATGGGTGATTGGAACGCGAAGTTAGGCAAAAGAAGAGACAGTTATCAGATAGGTGACTACGATTTTGGAATAAGGAATGACTGCGTGCAGAAAGCAATAAAGTTTTGCAGGAGATAGAGTTAATCATAACAAGCAAAAGATTTAAGCAACTCAAACGACGTACGTATGCGTGAAAATGCCTGAGAGTTCACAAAGATATCCCGTATTATCGTTAGGAATATATGTTGGAATATGGTGATCAATTCGCACAGTTTCCCGAGAGTGGGTGCGGATTCAGATCATAATATACTAACAAATTGTAATTGTCTAACAATTTCATATCATAATTTACTTACAAATTGTAACGTCATACCCAAAAGAATAAAACGGATTTTTTTTAGAGATGATTGAGGCCGATACTTTGTGGAAATCCATTTGTAATGCACGAAGATAGAATCAAAGACTTTGCGTTTCCACAGGAAAGAAGTTTTTGTGTCGACTAGTTTTGCTCTAGCAAAACGGGTAATATGAATAAGGGAGTGCAATATAGAAGTATGAACCAAAACGACAGGAAATAAGTATAAGGAGGCTGCAGAGAAAGTTAAGAGTGAGGAAAGAGAATACAATAGAAAAAATGAGCGTATCAAAAAAGAACGTTGATAGCCGGAAAATAAACTATAGGAACCGTAAATGGTAGTAGGACAGGAAAACCGTGTGTAACATACAAACCATGGGAAACTAAAGAGGCTAATGAAGCCTGTTGAAAGACGCATTGGGACGACATGGAAAGTTTACAATGGAAGGGTAAAATTAGTGCGTTTGTACAGAAAGGCGATAACACTGTCAGGAACTTGGAAGGGAAAATCCCTTCATACAGTCAACTGTAATTCAGGGGAGTTATCAACTGAAACAGAAATTTTCAAGAGAGATGGAGAAATACTCGTATACTGTGGCCCTATTTGGTGAAAAAATTAGGCCAGCAAGATAAGATACAGAGAGAGAATTTGCGTAAAGGAGGATAGTTTAGGCTCAAGGTATACTTCATGACGAGATAAAAAGGGAGTAAAGGACATGGAATCAAATAAAACCATGGGGTAATTAAAATTCCTGAAGGGCTACTTAAGGGTTCGGGAAAATTTGGAACGAAGATTTTGCATGGGCTAATTTTTAATTGCATTTATGAGGTTGGAATTTCGCAGGAATATTTCGTCTAGCCAGTGTTAGTTCTTAACCCAAAAAAGGTAAAGTCAGCTATATCTGAGGAGTATAAAACAATAATTTTGACTTTGCACGCAGAAAAGTGGATTTCAGGATCATTAAGAATAAGAAGGATAGGATAACAGATGATCCGTTTTTGTTCATAATAGGGAGAGGCACGTGTGATGCCATAACCGTTATGAGAACACTAATGGCGAGAAACATGGAATAAAATCAGACTATATTTGTTTGCTTAATAGATTTGAGATGGGGTTTGATAAAGGGAATTGTGTAAAATCATTAAAAGAATAGCAGAACATATATGCTCGAGGGATAGGCGACTTATTCTCAACGAGTATACGCCTCATTAGAAAGTCGGTGAGATAGATTCTGGGTTGGAATGGATGTAATCAAAACAAATTTTATGAAATTTTTGAGAAAATAAACTTAAATATTGAAAAAAGGTTTTATAGACTAGAATAGGTTATCTGTCTTGGAAGTTCTCTTGACCAAAATGGTCAAAGTTGTTGGGACATTAGGCGAATTAATTTCGTTAGGCAAGGGAGTATCCACAATGAGGAGAGACGCTGAGTAGGGATGCTAAGAAATGGCTCGTTAAAGTTTCGATAAGGAACATGATTTTTTACAGCGCTAAAACATGGTAGTTGCGGCATAGTAATAATATATAAATTCGGCAAAGTAGTAAGATACCTATAAATTTGGGTGAGGAGAAGGATGAAAAATGTGAAATGGACAGAAAAGAAAACAAACGAGGAAGTGCTAGGTAGGGTAGGAGAGGAGGGGGGATATTTGGGAGAAATCCAGAGGATGCATGATAAGTGGATACAGGGTATATTGATTGGCGGTGGTATGTTGGAAGTCTGATAGAGGGGAGAACGTTGGGAAAGAGAGTCAGTTGTGGGGAAAATATGAATGAAAGAAAAAGAGGATGCGAGTACGCGGAATGAAGAAGGGTTTATTGCAGTGTTGGATTTCAGGAAGTGTTTTCGTAGGAGAAGTAGGAGAGAAATGTATCGATTTATCATTTAATTGTCTGAATCCACTCCAAATCAGCCTGTAAAGGTAGGATGCCCATAATAATTATTATTATTACGTAATCTACCAGTTAAGGTAGGTTTTTGGATGGACACAACTATCAAATAAATATTTTGTAACTCCAAACAAAATCCAATCCAGCAACCTACGCTACATCAGGTCCCTCTTCATCTCTGTGTACTTCTTTCCTCCCTTCATCCCGTCCAACATCTCTATCCTGTTCCTGCCCTTTCCTCGTTTGCCTAACATTCTCCCCTCTATGACCTTCTTTAACATCCCACAACCGCTCAATATGCCTTTTATCCATCTTTCCTGCCTTCATAGGATTTCTCTCAACAAACCCCTCTCCTGACCCACCATCTCCAGTACTTCCTCATTTGTTTTCCTTTCGGTCCATTTCACCTTCTCCATTCTTCTCCACACCCACATTTCAAAAGCCTCCAGTCTACGTCTATCCTCCTGCTTCAGCGACCACGTTTCCGCGCCGTACATAGCTACGCTCCATATCAGAGTTTTTACGAGTCTTGTCTTAACATCCCTACTCAACGTCCCCGTCATCAACTCCCTCCTCCTTGTGAAAGCCTCCTTGCCTAGCGCAATTCTTCTCCTTACGTCCCTACCACTTTGACCGTATTGGTCCTAAACACTTCCGAGATATGTAAACTGTTCTATCTGCTCTATTTTTCCCCGCCTATTTTAAAAATTAGCTTAACCTTTTTCTTTCTGGAAAGTCGCATAACCTTTGTTTTATTAATATTGATTCTCATTCCATATTTATCGCACTCAACCTCCAATTCACTCAGCAATGCTTGCAACCCCTTGGCTGACTGAGCAACTAATGCTTGGTCATCAGCAAACCTAACCGATTTTACGAATTCCCCTCCGACTTTCATTCCTACCTCTAATTCTTCCCATGCCCATAATAATAATACCATTTATATTAAAAATTCAGACATTCCATGCACGCCTAATTTTGGCTTGGCATGATGATAATATTGGCCCTCGACATTAAATTAGCCATGAATTCCCAAAATTTGAAACCCAAAACGCGAACTGATAAATGTATATAGCGAAATGAACGGGCCAGATCACGTTCACTCGGTTCCTTTGAATCACTTTGTGTTCCATTGTGAAACACTCAGCGTTGCTATGCGCAAATACTGCCACCGAACATTATTATGAGCATTTTGGTGCTAGAATTGATGCACGCCTATTTAATTATCAATCATTGTGAAAACAGAGAAGTTAGCCTAAATATCATATTATTTAATAAGATATAACTTCAATGAAAATCCTAAGTACCCATTTCGGCTTCGGAAGAAACTCAGCCCAGCAAAAATCGAACTCGCGACCTCAGGAGTTGTTGATCCGCCTCATCTGAGGTCTAAAAGGCTATGCGTAATTACTCAACTTTTTTTCCTAAAGGGATAGTTTTAATGAATTTAGATTGGATCCATGAATTTTAGGCCGGGCAGGACTAATATTTCTTCTCTTAAGGTTCTAAATGGAACATAAATTATATTAGGTTCTCCATATTTCCTCTTCCGCGCATAAGTTTTACATACTCTCTAAATATTGGGTGAAAATTTATATTATTTGCGCCGACAATACACGTGACGGACACCCTAGCGCGCAAGGTTGTTGCGGTGACAAACTCTGTTGTACGAATAAAATTGGTGGAGGTCGTGTTTATTCTGTGGAATATCTTGTCAATAAAGAAAAACTGTAATGTTCAACAAATTATTTTATAATGACCTGACCGGCTTGGAGTTTATTATTTTTCGAGTCCTGGTATTGTAACTTCATCAAAATGAGGTTGCCATAGCATGCATCATTGTAACACTATGGTGATGACGTGTTCAAGTCGAAATCGATCAGGTCATATTAAAATATGTAGAATATTGAAGTGCTTCTTATTTATCGATTCTGTTTTATGAAGTCGGGAAATAGGAAAATTCAGTGAATTTTCCCATTGGTGTTGACAGGCTATTGCATTAAAAGAACGATTTACTATGCTACAAGAAACCATTACATGATGCTCATATCCTGGGCGCAATTCGACAAGACGGTTGAACTTTTCCTCATTTCACGAGGCAGTCTGGTTCTCCTCCATGAGGCGCAGTTTTTTGTGATGTAACCCTAACAGGTTTTCCGCCCTAGTAATGAACGTTATTTGCATGTTTCTAAGTCTAACTACGTAAAATAAAGACATCGAATACATTTAGAAAAGTGATTTTGTGTGATACAGCGATGCTTGAGTTTCATGTGTCGGTAGATTAATATGAGGCATCTCTCGCTGCTACGGAACGGTTCCCAAAATATCTTTTGTTAAACTTTCGCCCTGGATGTGAAGCGCGTGCTCACTCGCTTCCTTACCACCAATTACCGCTTTTATCATTTCTCTTCTCCTTGACCGTGATCGAAGGTGTTGCACGATATGTTTCAGTCGGTCTAATGTTGTGACCTTAGGTCACAGTTGCTGCATAGGTTGTCCGCATCGGTCCACTTCACCTTCTCCATCCTTCTCTAAACCCACACTACAAAGCCCCCAATCTACACCTGTCATCCTGCTTCATTGATCATGTTTCCGCTCCATATCAAACTTTTAACGAGACTTTTCTTAAAATCCTTACTCAATATCCCAATCATCAATTCCCCCATCCTCGTGAAAGGTTCTTTGTCTAATGCCATTCTCCTTCTTATGTCCTTATTATTTTAAACGCTTTGGTCCAACACATTTTCGAGATACGTTAACTGTTCCACGTGCTCTAGTTTTTGTCCTCCTATTTTAACGCTTAACTTAACCTTTCTCTTTCTATTAAACCGCATAACCTCTGTTTTATTTATATTTATTCTCATTCCATACCTATCGTACTGAATTTCCAAATGTACACAGCAATGCTTGCAATCCTTTGGATGACTGAAAAATTAGAGCTTGGTCATCAGCAGGCCTAACTGATTTTATAAACTCCCCACCGAATTTCATTCCTATTTCCAGCTCTTCTCATGCCCCATCAATCATCTCCCCCACATATACGTTGAACAACACAGGTGTTAGTGGAAAACCCTGCCTTACTTTTCTTCCTAACTCTACTTTGAGCATTTACAATCCGGACTCTCCATCCCCCACTCGCACCTGAGCAGTCTGAGACATGTACAGGATGACGATTGGCATCCTATTCCTCCAATCTAATCCTATTTTCTCCAAGTCACTCTATCGAACACATTTTCTAAATTTAGGAAACAGGAAAATAAGTTCTGATTGTATTCTATATTACTCTTTATTAGTGATCTTATTACTGCATTGGCATCGCTCGTGCCTCTCCCCTTCCTGAACCCAAACTGATCATCTCCTAATTAATAATTTGCCCTCCTCTCCATCCTTTTGTTGATAATCCTGAGAACAATTTTAGCTTCGGGCGAAATCAAACTTATTGCTCTCTAGTCCTCACATGAGGAAGCCTTTACATTTTTTTTTTAGTTTGGAATAGGAACCAACACTAATCTCACAAAGTCTTCCGGCCAGAAACCTTTATCATAAATGCTTAGAATTGGCCCATAAAGACTCTTCCTCCCCTATTTTCCTAAACCTTAAAGTACTTCCGTAGATGTTGAAATGTTGCTTACCCCCAGAGCCTTATTCGATTTCATTTCCCGTAATGCCCTTTCTATCTCATCGTCGTGTATGCCTGGACCTAAGCTATCTTCATCCATGTCATTTTCTATTTTTGTCTAACTTTGCTGGCCTAAGTTCTTTATCATACAGTTATCCTTCCATTTCGCCTGGAAATTTTCTGCTTCAACTACTTTATAATAGTTGAAGCCACATAAGTTTACAACATTGATCTATTGTGATTCAAAAATTAGAAAAACTTAATTTTTGCGGTTATATGCCTGGTATTGACTCGCTCCGTCGCACACTAGAGGTGGCTGGCAGGGTGTCAGATAGACAAAGATAGTCTCTCTCATTGATTCTTAAAGGGATGAGCTACTTACTGTTTAATATTCTAATTAAGTTTGTATATTCGAAACTGTAAGCCTAAGGTCCGAAATGCTTCTTCTTGTCATGTCTTGTATAGACAGCCTAGAGAACTTGAGGATGTTGACTGTGATCTTTGGTTGCTATTTTGGCACTCCTTTCTCATCCAGCAATTCAATCACTGCTATCACTATTCAGGTTGAGGTGGTCCAGAAAAGTACGGAATGACAATATCACCAATATATTTCAGGAATGTATGAATATATTGAGTACAACACACCAGTACAATCTTGAAATTGAGGTCCTCTCACTAACGCCAATTTGGTAATCAAAGCTTATTTGAAATATTCCCCGGAAACAAGCATATTGCACTTGCAAGTAATAATTAGGGATAAATAATACTCCCTCCGTATTTCGCTTTTTTAAATAAGTAGTAATGACCAAAAGTTAATAAATTCAGTAACATTCTTGTGTGAAAGAGGCCCGAAAATGTCACAATCAACTCGTAGAATCCCGTTAATCTGCAATTAAGCGATTGGATAATTCCCAAATTGCAAATTTCATGCGTTTCTGTTCATTAAAAAAGTAGTGTCGTACACCCACACGAACTCAACTTTACCTTTTCCCAAGAAATGAGATCAGGTTTGTGTGAGCTTAAGATAACTTGAGGCGGTACTTGATACACGTACGAGGTCTGTTAAAAATTTCCGAAATTTTTTTATTACAAAAAAATACTTTAATAAAAAATAGTGGTCAGGATCCCCTCCAAATTAGTCTTCCCCAGGGTATACACTTATCCCAACGGTGTTTCCACTTATTGAAACAGTCATGGAACGAACACTTCTTCCGGAATGCTCATAAGCTTCTCTGTCGAATTTTTCTCAATCTCCGGAATGGTGGCAAATCTTTTTCCTTTGAGCGGGGTTTTTAGTTTGAGGAAGGAAAAAAATTAACCTGGGGCCCGGTCTGGTGAAAAGGATGGGAGGGGAAGTTTGGGGGTCGTCTTTTAGGCTAAACACTCAAAATTTCTGAGAGACGATTGAACGGGCGCGTTGTCGTCTGAAAAAGACTACTCGCCGCTCATACAAAGTTTGGGCCATTTTCACCTGATTCTCTCACTTAGGCGTTTCATAACCCCAGATAGTACTCCGTGTTGGCTGTCTCGCATTTAGTTTGATAATCATGATGCAGAACCCCCCTTTGCATTGAAAAAACCGCCAACATCACCTTGATATTCAAGCGAACTTGTCGAGCTTTTTTGGGGCGGGGGGTTGTTGCACCAAACAATTATGAAGATTGCACTTTTGTTTCGATATCATATCCATAAATCCATTACTCACCACATATGATGATCCTAGAAAAGTAGTGTTCATATTCTTTAGCTCCATAAAACGCTTTCTGAGAGACTTGAACTCGACGGTATTTCTGGTCTGCTGTCTTCAGGCGAGGCACGAATTTGGCGGCGACTCCATGGGTCCTCAATTTTTCAGTCAGGATTTCATAGCATGAACCAACCGAGATACCACACTCTTCTGCTAGTTCCATGACAATCAAATGTCAATTTGCACGGACGAGATCGTCCATTTTCTCGATATGGGGACCATCAGTCGACGTTGAGGGTCTTCCGGGAAGGTTATCGTCTTCCACTGGTTGCCGTCCATTTTTCAACCGGGTAAACCACTCATAATACGCAGTACATTTCATAGCATTGTCATCTTAAGCCTTGGTGATAAACTCAAAAGTTTTCGTGAAGGATTTGCAGAGTTTCACGTAGAATTTTATAAAACAACGCTGCTCTTTCAAAGGGCTAATTTCCGCGGATCCGATTTTTAGCCGCAGTCCACGAACACCCATTCACACAAACGGCCGTAACAAATCAACAAAACAAAATATAAACAAAAAGGTTGCAGGCGGCTATTTTAAAAGTTTTTGCAAAGACAAAGCTTCCCAGTGAATTAAAAAATAAGTAACTGGAGGTTGTAAACGTAACTAGGCTAAAAGATACTAAATATTGATAGAGTTCAGTCAAACCTGCAGTACTAGGCAACTTTTGATGATAAAGATGGTTCATTAATTGGTGAGCAAATCAGTAGAAAGCATATCCCTTGTTTTTAGTTTAATGAGGAGCAAATTCGTCGACACTACCTCAAATTTGGAGTAAATATGAGCCTGGTTGGGGGGGAGAAAATGTTTTTATTAACACTGACCCTAGATTCCTTCTCCCAAATCCAAATGATATTTTAGGTTTTTGAAGTAAGGGATAAGACAATTTTTTTTAATTCTAGTAAAATATTTCCCTGGGGATTATTTAAGTCTCCTTATTTTCATATTGGCCACGAGTCCATGAAAAGATACACGTTAGAAGTATAACTGCTATAATTTTTAATATGATGTATTATAAATTTAATCATAATTTCGGATTCACAATATGCTTTAATTATAAGATAGCATGGGGAGTTTTAAAACTCATAGTGAAATAAAATAATCGCAGACAATTTTAGTTCATTGTAAATTTGCTGTGTATGCGTTCCAATTCTGAGCACTGAGGTAGCCATGACATTAAAGAAATTGACCTAAACGAACCGCGTTATTTTCAAAGGCGTCGTACGACGCCTTTGAAAATTCCGCGGTTCTTAGCGGTGAAGCGATATTACGTACAGCCTTTCGCCGCTAGATCACGTTCCAGTCCCAGTTGGAGATTGCCTAGGTCGCGCTGCCATTTTGGCGCTGCTTAAGTTGAACTTTCGCTCCGTAAGTTGAACTTTCTCAAAATATTTTTATATCCAGAGAGAGAGGACCTTAAGAAATGTTCAAAGAAGCCTCATGACAACTACTAACGTCAGTTGTAGAGTCAGCGTAGGGGCTGACGGCCAGGTTAGCCAGGTGAGTAAGGCACTCGCCTGCTTACCTAAAGATCGCGGGTTCGAGTCCTGCGTTCTACATGGGTGCTTTATTTTAACTCTGACGGTTCAGCTCTTGGAAAATCTGATGACAAGGAAGTTGGGATAGGAATTCCAAGGGGCTCACGGACCACCAGAGGCGTAAGGAGAGCAAAAAACAGCGGCTATTTCTATCGTCTTTGACGAAGCAATTGGGCATTATTGTTATAATTTGTTGCTTTGAAGCCGTTATTTAATTTATTCATCACCATCGTACGCAAAAACCTTTAAATATTGGTTTCACATGGTATCTAGCAACTATTACGTGTTACCTATCACAAGGACTTCCTTTTGTTTGTCATTAATTATTTCCTTCTTTTGGTCTACATACGTAATTCCGGATTGCCTTAAAGCCTTCTAAAAGCTTATTCTTTTCTCTATTTTCTACCATTCACCTAATATTCTCCATTCTTTCACAGATTTTGTTATCACCTTACATCTCAATAAATCCTCCTACCACGTTTTCTGCCTTCTTCAGATTTCACGTAGAAGGTTTATTTTACCTCGTCTCTCTTCTCCCAAATGACTTATTCGTTTTAACTTCTCAGTTTCGAGCATATTTTCTTCATTCTTTTCCCACGTCTTAAAATCCTCCAGTTCACCTACATATTATTGACTCGAAGAACAAATTTCGGATCCATGTGGTGTTACGTTCCATATTTAAGGCCTTAAATGGATTCTCTTAACTTCTTTACTTAGCCTACTCTTCTTTTGGTAAACAGCCCTCCTCCTAACAGTCCTAATGAAATGCTCATTTTCCTCCAAAATACTCTCTTACGATATTGGAGGACTACAACAAGGAGAATTATGGATCAATGGATCAAAACTCACATGCTGTATCACGCAATCACAATTAAATGATATCACATAAGCAGTTCATATATTGTAGCTGTAACTCATATAACAATATTTATTTGTCTTTATTTAAATGATATTCATTAATTTGTTGGAAAATAACCAAATCGCATAATTGAAAAAAAATTGCCACCTCAGAATAAGAGCAAAGTAAGTTTTTATCAAGTTTCAACAATTGAGAAGAACCCCAAAAGTTCTCAAAACTGCATATTCGCATCTTATTTTTTCACGAAATACGCATGATTGAATCCTGGATTAATTTTCATCATTCGTATTTAATACATTACATGAACCAAGTTGATATTTTTGACTTGTGAAGTCATGATTTTAACCTTCTCAATACTCCATTCGGCCTTTCTACGTTTTGAGAATTTTATTACATTGACCTTCCTGTGATCAATTTTTATGCATGGTTCTTGCATTTTCTGTCAAGCACTAAAATAATAACCGCAAAGCTACTGCTGCCTATTTCTTGATCATCTGGGAGACTAACGGATTAGTCAACAAGTCGACCACATTCATTCCAAAGTCAAGTTCATTCCATGCATTCGATAACATTTCCTTAACAATTAAGTTAAAATGCACGGGCGATATCAGACAAATGCCTCACTTCCATGTTTACCAGTGACATTACCAGTGATATCTCAGCTGCCCCGTCCGGAGGCGTCTGATTAATATATCAGCTTGATTATTCCGTCAGACTCTTGTGATATATTTCCATTTTTTATTTCCGTTTTTCGAAACCTACGAAGGACACAAAAACATCCTGGTTATATTCTATAGTCCCCTTCATAACGTCTCATTACTCTAGTGGCTTCTATCTAAAACCAAAGTGAATTTTCTTCAGCTAGTGGTTTACACAACGAATCGACATCCCAACACGATAGCACACTTAGCTCTTTCACCAATATCTCCTCAAATGTATAATTTGGTGGAGGCCATTATATTAAAACTCGCTCTCTTTCCGTCGCAATATATTCGCTAAATTGTAAAAAATGAAAATTCACCTTGAATTTCGTTCTCGTGCCGTTAGTATAAACATGCTACATTTTATCCAATTTTGACGTTGCACTGAACTCAGGTAGGCATAGTAATTTGTTCTAGGACCCGACGCGGAACGGCCTAAAGAAATTTATAAAATGACGGGGCTGCTTTAAATGTGTAGAATTATCTCGTATCAATTTTAATAATATATGCAGACGGGCGAGTTATTTTTATGATTGAAGGCAGTAGTCGAGAGCTGTTATGATATACTCTGAGATATATAAAGAGCTATGCTTCTGTGATAAACTAATATAGTTTCTCATTTTATTGAAAAAGATTTTTGTTAGAAGCTTTAATTTAACAATAGATATGGAAAAATAGAAATTGAGTAAAAAAGAGGGAATGTATGATGATTAGATGATTAGAATGATTGATCATGATTAGATCAATAATAACTTAATAGCACCGAGTTAGAGCGAAAAAAACATTCACTGACAGAGTACCGGAAGCAATAAAAATTAAGAACTTCAAAAAATGTGTGAAAGAAGTAAAAGAGATCAAATAAGGAACACCATGAGTGGGAATTGCAAAATTTGACCAATAAAGAACTGGGTTAAAGAGCAAAGAAGGCTGTGGAATTATGACACAAGCGGAAGAGAAGAGATTAATGAAGATGTCAAGAAATCAGTGCCCAGGATGTAGAAAATATGTTAAGTGGCCTAGGAAGAGACGGAAATAATGTACTTAAAGATAATACATTTACAAAAAACTGGCTGGAAGACCTTCAAGAAGAAGAAATAAATATATTCGAATGCTTTGGTTTGTTTGTTATGTCCGAGGAAGAACAAGTGCCTGTCAGAGGTGTTGTCTCCCTCTCTTATTTTGTCCAGGTAATTTCAAACGTTATCAGCGTGATTTTGCCGTGAGAAATTCTTTTCTGGTTGAAGATAATCCTATATTGTTTCTCTCAACTCCCAGAACTCTCTCATATCCATTTCCTAGTAATCTGGCCCTCAAATCTTATAGGTTTTGCGAGGTCCGTGGACTCTGCAGTCATTATAATTGTATTCTTGATTTTTGTTAACGATTTGAACCGCGAAGTGAAAAGTAAGATAAGGATGTTCGCGGATGACACAGTGATTTATCGGGAGATATCTGGGGATGAGGATCGTTTAATTCTAGCACGTGGTTTAAATAGCATTAATGAATGGTGTTCAAAATGGGGATTGCCTTTAAATCTTAATGAATGTTCGGTGGTAAATTTCTTTAAAAGATCCACGGGATTCGTTTACAAATTAGCTGGAGTTGACCTTGAAGTAGTTGATCCGGTGAAATACCTAGGTGTTACATTCACTAAAGACTTCACCTGGGGGACCCACATGCGTAAAGTTTGCGGGCAAGCTTGTAAAAAATTGGGATTTATTAGACGCATTGTCGGCAAAAGTGACTCCAAGGTTAAGGAACGTTCCATACCAAAAAAGAAAAATTTGTTCATTTCCACAGATTTTATTAAATGGTACAACGCGTTTCACCGACTTGCGGCATCATCTGGTACAAGTTTGCTAAACAGACAGTGGCAGAAAGATATCCTCAGGACAGAGTGATGGCGGGGAGGGGCGGAAGGGCCTGAGAGGGGTGGGGGCCCTCAGGTGCGTTGAGGGGTTGTTTTGACCATTTTTGGGCTAGTTTCTCGGAGAGGAGTGGGGAGGGGTATGAGAACAATTGCTCATTACAAAGGGTCGTGTTAGGGTTTGCTAAGTGCCTTCTTATCTCTAATTGCTCGAGAGCGTCCATTTTTAATCCTTTTGGGAGTATGTGTAGTATCTCCGGGACAAAGTCACTGCTGTGGTCGAATTCCAGTAAATGCTTGGCGAAGAGAGAGCTGGTGTTCTGATTTTTGTGACACCTCGCGTGTTCCTTGACTCGTACCTTAATGTTCCTACCTGTCTGGCCGACATAAACGCTATTGCAAACGTCGCATTTCAGTTTGTAAATACCTGATTTGTGAAGGTTATCCTGGGTGTCTTTTCCATTGGCTAGGAGTTTGGAGAGGGTTACGGGTGAGTAGGAGGCTGCTTTGAGTGAGGTGGGTAGGCAGTTGGAAATTCTATATGAAATATCCCCCAGAAATGGGATGGAGCACCACTTAAAGTCCTTAGATACTGCGGGCTGTGAAACGAAAATATTTTTTAAGGCCATTGATTTTAGTTTTTTCCGCAGTAATGTGTCAACTAGCTTAGGGTTGTAACCATTGTTGGTAGCTATGTTAGTGATTGTGAGGAGTTCAATATTGAAGTTTTTGGGGGAAAGGGGGATGCGTAGGAGGCGGTGAATCATGGAGTGGAAGGCCGCGTGTTTGTGAGAGAAGTGGTGTGCGGAATCATTAGAAATTATGTGGTCTGTATAAATGGATTTCCTATAAATTGCAAATTCGTATCTGTTTTCCCTTAGTGTAATTGACAAGTCGAGGAAGTTGATAGTGCCATTGAGGTCTTTTTCCATGGCGAAGGAAATATTCCGATGAATTGTGTTCAGGTGGTTAAGGAAGGAGTCTAACTACCGGTTGGTTCCTGTCCATAGGCATAGATGGTAGATTTTTTGGTATGGATATTAAATACTTCCACGAAGTGAAGCCTGAAACAATAGAATATGTTAAGGAACGTTGTTACCACACTATTGTTAGGCCTCAATTAGAATATGCATGTAGCGTATGGGATCAGAGTGAAAAATGCCTCATTCAGGAAATTGGGAAGGTTCAACGCCGGGCAGCCCGTTTTGTTCAAAACTCTTACGATAAAACGTAAAGCGTCAATGAAATACTTCTGGAGCTGGGGTGAGAATTATTAGAGGAAAGACGAGTCAATGCTAGGTTAAAGGTTACTAATACCATTCTGATCCTCATATTTCAGCACCCAGATCTCGCAAATTAGTCGTAATCCAACATACATTGGTCTTTTGGATCATGTGTATAAAACTCGGGAAATAGATGCCAGGACTAGCAGGCTGAAGGACTCCTACTTTCCGTTGACAATACGGGATCGCCACCGCAGAGTTATGGATAGCAAAAATTCCACTTGCCACCCTCAGCGTCTAGGGAATAATTAGCTCTATTCAATTGCATGCACCTTCACAAACCTCGTGATTTGTTGTCAAAACCCTTTATTTCCGCATGACCTTATTAGAATGCCTTTAGATAATGTAGTGCTCTTTACAGTATTGCTTGCTCTGCCTTTTCTGTTTTGAAGTTTCCCCTTTCGTCTCTCAGCTCTCTTCGTGAGGTGACCCTCCCGCTACCTACAGCGTGGAGTCATATTCCCTACCTGTGTCCTTGGGGTGGAAACCGTTGCATGTTCTTGTGGTAGTGGAATTTCACCTTCTTGCTTTTCAAATTCTACCTTGCATGTTACTGGATAAACTTCTTACTGCATCCTAAGGTGCAATTATTTGTTAGATGATAGCATATGTATTTGCATGCGTGTAGAATTGTTTTGCACGTTCTTGTGGTGGTGGTATTTCGCCTAGCTACTTACTAAAATCTAGCTTGCACGTTCCTGATAAATTTCTTGCTGCATCCTGGGGTACAATTATTTGTTGTAGTTAAGCGTATGTACTTGCATGCTTGTGGAGTGAAGGGAGGTAGATGCGCGTTTGCATTCACGTGGAATAATGGGATGCGGATTGGGGTTTGCATGTGGTTTTAAATGCGGTATTCCTTTTTTCCTTTTGGGTGGTGACCGAACACCCCCCGCCACACGCCTTTGCGGCGGCTTGCGGAGTATTATGTAGATGTAGAATTAAAGGAATTTTGTATGAATGCCACTGTGGGTATAGTTTGGCATATATGTGTTGATTTTGCATATGATTTTGTTCCTTTTTACGGGTGGTAACCTAGAACACCCCACCACACGCCCTTATGCGGCTTGCGGGGTATTATGTAGATGTAGTTGTAGATAATAGTTATTGACGTATTCCATGCTGCCTGATTGTTTAGTAGAGAGAGGTGAAAAAATGTATTTCATTCAGTCTCGACAGTTTGCTAGTGTGACGTGTGTTAATCTACATATTGATATGCCGTTTCCACCTAAGACAGGGATACCCAATCTTGACCATTTGTCAATGAAACTCGTGTGACTTGGTCAATGACGACTACGACTAAACACCTTGTATCCAAGGAGGCCGATAATCAATATCAATACAATAAGAAATGAACAACGAAAAATTCCAAAAGGCAGTGGGTCGCAGTAGTCCCGGGGGTAGAACGTTGGATTACTGACCGGAGGGTCCGGCTTTGATTCCCGGGCAAGCCACTCTGGGTACCTACAGCTATATGATTATTTGGATATCAGATCTTCCTGGGAAACCATAACCGGGACTAGGAAAGGAACTGGCCCCCTACACTGATGTGTGAATTTCACACGCCATTCGGCTTAGTAGTGGGTGAAATCTACTATCCAACCTTCGGGTTGATTACTGTGCATATAGTTTTTTTATTCCAAAATACAGGTTTACACGAGACAGGCCTATTTCCACACCCATTTGTCACCATTTTAGCCGGTCGATCGCCACTGGTAGGCGGTATCATTACAGAGAGACTACGTTATGGTTCTCCCTTCCAGGTTTTCGTCCGATACTAGTTAAATAGGCATGTGTATGTAAGAAGTCTATTACACTTGAGGCATTTGAAAATACGCGGGACTCCATGGAGGGAGAGATATTTCAGCTGCTGGCCGCTAGATCACGTCTCCGTCTCTCACCTACCATTTCCAACTCCGTGAGATTACGTTTTCCCAATTATGTATCCATTGTCACCGTATTAATTGTATATCCGGAAAACCTGGACCCTACTGAACGAAATGCTTTCCAAATTACGAAAAATGGCACTCAAACAGCGCTACCAAATGTACAATGTCTGGCCTCTATAGAGAACAAGAAAAAACCCCTACTATTCGGGAAATTGACCTCATGCGAGTGACCGTATGCACTAACAAAAATAAAGATATATGACATGCATCACATCAGGAAATCATCTGAAGTTAAGACACTCATTTTGATATGTACAGTGGCCGTTAACTGGATGAAAACTTGAGAAATATTTGTAGAAACTATTTGTAAATACACAAATTACTTGTTTTAGGCACCTGGGAAAGATTTAGGGAAAAGAACATTTTCTTACTGCCTCTTTTGAGACGAATCAAATTTTCATTCGTTCCTCCTAGATGAATTCATTGATCTTACTACATTGGAGTGTCGCTTTGGCTAGATATGCCCTCGTTGATTGCCTAAGACACAACGTTACTCCACCGAAGTAACTTATTTGGAGTGGTCCGTTAATTCGCCTCCTTGATTTCTTGTCCGCTCTTTTTGAGGGACGTGCTTAACTAATCGTTGACGGCACTTGTTTGTATTTTGCGTCCTGCGCAACAATTCGCAGCTTAAACGTTAAATGGAAAGAAAATTTCATGACAGCCATTTTAATATATAACGGACGTCTGGTAACATAAAACTCATGGAAAATCGATTTATGCTCTTTTTCTTCCATTTCCGTTTCATCGGAACAAAAAACGGATTTGCTATGGAGTTCACTTTGTCGATGTACCAAGCTGTTCGATTTCTACCTTCGGATCGCGATTTGAACGGAATATTAAGAATCGTTCATTAAGGATCCACTTCTCCAATGTTTGGGGGTGGAGGGGTTGGTAAAATGAGCTGGACAAGGGAGAAGGCTAACTGTAAAGGGTACGCTAATGCCTAATGGGGGTCAAAAAGGGACCTTAAATTGCTAACGTCATTTACGAACGGTCCTAAAGTGAGTCATCTTGCCCACAGCCCCTATCTCTCTTTTCACCTGGAATTACTTTGGTCCAAGCAATTCTCTCGCCGGTTAGTTGGGGGACGTCATCCATAGGCGACCCACATGCTCTCAGAAATGGTAATTACTGAAGGATAACAATTTGGCTCCCTTATGGCCTGACACACCATCTGGACTGTTGTATGTTATCCAGGGAACAGTTTTGCTCTTAGAGTTTGTCTTACCCACAAGTAAATCAGAATGTTGACATTCGTGATTGCAAGGGAATCAAGTCTATTTTAGGTGGTTTTGGTGACGATTCATTCCATTATCATCGTATTTGCCTTCCGTATTATATTATATTAACAACTTGTAGGAAAATTTCCCTTTCGGCGGGGTGGTTAAGATGTCTTGGAAGCGACAACGTCTAATTGAACAGGACTTGCTTAGTTAAAGTAAGGTGAAAAATCTAAAAATGATTACACTCTCGAATAAGTACGAAAGATTCAGTCAAATTTACATAAAACAGGATATTTTTCGTGACAGAAATGAATATTGCGTGGAAGATTCATGCCATTTTCAAGAGAATATTTATATTTTTGCCTACAGAAGCCATGAACTACAAAACTTCTTCGCTAAAACATTGCTCATTGTACATATTGCCAAACTGCAGTTATTAACCGGTAGGTTGGTTTGATAGGTGAGGTTGGAGGTCACCCAAAGCGCCCAAGAGCATGTAAAATTCACTCATTAAGGCAAGGGACAAGTTTCTTTCCCGCTGCGACTTATAGATTTCGAGAAGATCTGGTACCCTAAAATTGGTAAAAGGTAAAATTGGTAAAGTATTGGTGAAACTGAGAATGTCCAGAGACGTCCCCGGGAATCGAACCTGAGCGCTCCAGATTATTAGTAAAATGCTCAATTACCACGATTACCACGTCTTATTTGCGTCTACATCTACAAAATACCCCGCAAGCCGCCGCAAGGGCGTGTGGCGGGGGGTGTTAGGCCTTCACCCAAAAAAAGGGGAAAAATAAAAACCACAGTCAAAACCAACACATACATGCAAACCCAAATCCACAGTGGTGCATACATTCATAGGAACATCCTATCATTTTACACGCATTGTATGTATATATATATTGAAAGTTTCTCTATTCATATAAATTGAAGCACTATGGTGTTACTTACATTTTATATTTCTGTGTGATATGAAAAATAAAATTATTAAAATCAATGTTCCAAGATTTCAAAAATCAAAAAATGACAAAATGCAATCTCCACCTGATACATTTAACTATCGGATTGCCCGAAGAACATCTCGTTTTGAGCGATATTTCTGCTGCTGGCCGCTAGATATCGTAGCGGTCTTAGCATTGAGATAGCGTATTCTCTATGAAGAGGCCTGAAATATCGGGGTATTTGAATATTATGTATGTGACAGTTGCATGGAGCGGAAAAACAATGTTATTATTTGGAAAGCTTTTATTGACTGAGAAATGAAACGAATATTGACTGAGGAATGAAAATCATTGCACGAGTACGATTGTAATCATTGTACGGCTCGTATTCCTAGTACACTGAATGAAGAAAATCATCTTTGAAGCATTAAAAAGTATTTAAATCGCTTCCAAAAAAAAGAGAATCTATGTCAGCGGATTTGGCTAAGGTTAAAACATTTAGCACTCAATTGGTCGCCTGTGGAATAACGCTGAACAATACTAAAATTATTCCAAATTACCTCCCAGTTTCATCTATCCTGTATTTACAAAAATTAGTCCACTCATTTTACCTTACAGTTTCATCTATGCTGTGTGCCTCCTTGCTCATTCTAAAGCTATGACACGTTGCTCAGTGGTGCAGTTCTAGATAGAAAATAACGAACATCTATGCAGTTTTCACCTTGGTTGAAAAACTTTTGTTATAGCTAACATACGTATGTTAAGGAAAGCCTTGAGGTATCATCCAAAGAACTTTGATTTGCATAGAAGCTTTTACTAAGTTGTGTGCATTACTTCAAAATTACGTCATATATTATGTAAATATTTTTAACTTGAAAAATACGTTTTTTAAATCGTTTTTTTTGACTGCAGGATGCATTGAAAATTTAAAAGTGACATGACAGTAAATTTTATATTAATATATGTTGTTACAATTTAGTAATTGACCTATGTTTTGTTGGAACTCTTGAAATGGTGTCATGAAATTAGGGAAAATTCATACCCATGTTGGATTTTGTTAAAAATGGCACTTAGTGCCGCGGAAATTTGTAAAGTGTACATTATTAAAAGAGGCACAGTTAGTAGACTTTACTACTAATTAATGCATACATAGTGTGCTAAAATTGAAATAGACGCGATTGAGGAAGATTGACATGGCACTCTAACACGTGCATGGTGACAGATCAGTGACAATTAGGAACCATGGAAACCTCTTTGCTAGTGAAAAATTCTTACAATTTTTGAATGGCCTTAAACATGTTTAATGAAATTGAATGCTATTTATATGATGTAAACTGGGGATGTGCCCTTCTCCCCCAAAGGCAAAGAGACAGAGAGGGTATGTGAGTGTTCCGCACACGTGACAGCCCTCCTGGGAAGAGCGAGAATGCTGGGCAGGGAGAGAGTTGGGAATAGACGAGAGATGTTTTACTGCCTTAAATAGCCTGTCACTGAAATTGCGTTTATGGTGTTTGTCGCATTTACCTAGCAGTTGGAACCACTACGTGCCGACAGTATACTTGGACAATATGCGGATCCGCTTCAAAGAAACTCGGCTTCCTTAAACGGGTGGTGGGGAAATGTAATGAGATAATTGAAGTGAGGTGTAATTTTGCTCTAGTTAGACTTAGTTTGGAATATGCCCCGAGTATTTGGAATCTATGGGAGAAAATTTGGCAAAAAGATTTAGATTAAGTCCAGAGAAAATCCACCAGATTCGTTAAAAATTGTTGTAATGAGAACCCAAGTGTGACAGGTCTCTCAGGGGATTTAAGCTGGAAGCCACTTGAAATACGAAGAGAACAAGCGAGACTAAGAATTTTAGAAAGGTTCAGAACCAACGAGTTTAATGACACTGAGGGAATTATAATGGCCCCACACTACTTAGTTTGATTAAACCACAAAGATAAAATAAGGGAGATATATTCCAGTACAGATAGATACAAATACTCATTCTTTCCCAGAACAATCAGAAATCACAATAGTGAGAAACCAAAGTCACTTTAGAAATATTAATAACTTTTAATTTATAAGTCGGAACAAAATTAAAAATTGCAAGGATATTAGGTGTAAATGTAGGTGCATGTGTATGCTTGTTGGTAGTTTGTGTGTTTGCATGTGTGTGGGGTGTAAGGATTTTTTCATGAATGTAAACCATGTTTTGTTTGTGTCTGTTTTGCATGCGGTTTTCCTTTCATAATGACGGGTGGTGCCGTAACATCCCCCGCTACACGCCCTTGCGGCGGCTTGTGGTACATAAAGTTGGTGAAGATGTATGTTTCAAAACGTAAGTTATTATCCAGACTGGTTTTCCTTACGATTCGCGGAATTTTCTGTTGCAAGGCACATTTTAACAGTTTGCTGTCGAAGTCGAAGAACCAGTCTGCATACTACCACAGAAGGATGCACACTCAGTGTGGGGACATTTAGACTCCAAAATGTTGGCTCTACCTAACATCTTGGCGTCTAAACCACAGCCAAGCTAGGCTGAAACGTAAATTATTTCCTTTACAACCCTCTTAGTTAAACACCTTGAACCATTTACGAGACATGGATACCTATATTTTATTACATTGTAATTCCACACACCAGAAGAATTACAAAGTAGTAATTAGTGCGGAATTACAAAGTGAATAATTTTATTTGATTATTTTAATTAACTGAAACCAATGACCTCGATAAAAATCGTGGGAACAGTGCGTTTTTTAATGGTTAAATGGAATTATTAGAAGAATGTAATGACTACCGATGGTATACTCCAAAAATTATTCTTACGTAAATTCAAGCGGGATGCATAACATACGAGGCCATGAATATTCATTACCCATGAATTTCCACTTTACGCACCTATGCATAGTGGCACAGGGGAAAGCACCTAATTAGTATTTTAGAACTTAGTTTTTGAGCATACACGTATATTTAGGACCGAAACTTCATTAAAATTTTCGTCACTTAAGTATTTTAGATTTTCATGTATTTCGAATCCGCAGGTCCAATCGCATTGTACACGTGACACCCAAGCAAGCATTATATTTTGTTTCAAATCCTATGTCAGAAGCGAGATTTCAACTCGCGCCCTTCACTATATCCAAACTATACGTCATGCGCTGCCGCAATAGGTGCAAGGGCAACATTTCGGGTTGACGGACGAGAGCATTATCAAATGAACTTTGTCGGCCGTGGTCATTTAGGCGCAATTTAATAAATGTTAGTGTGGGTAGGGGTGATATTGGAAGAGGAGCAGGGTAGAGTAGCCGAGTCGCAAATCAAATCAGCTAATATTTCGTATGTATGAAGTCTCATATGGCGCCCACAAGGAAGAAGCAAGAGAATATTCGTTCATCCCCACCTCGCGCAGAATTGTTATCTGAAATGTTTCACTGGAGGCTTCTCGAGTGTACAGGGCGCGTTCCAAAAGTAATGCAATTAGTTTTTTTTAAAGTAATTTATTGAACATATTTGAACAAAAAATCAAAGTTCTTCAAATTACTGTCCTTGAGCCTCTACACATTTTCTCCAGCGACTCTACCATGACCGGTATTCGCCCTGGAAGGCGTCTTCGGGGACCTTTCGTAAGGTCTTCATCACGGCTGATGGGAACTCTTCCATGGACGAAAAACGGGTTCCTTTCAGGGCTGCCTAAATCCAAAGGAACAAAAAGATGTCTGCTGGGGCGTCTTCAGGACTATACTTTATTTAGTATTCAGGGGCGGAGGGGCAGCGTTGGTACCTAGTGTTTGGCCAGGAACTCACCCATTCCTAGCGTGTCGTGGAAAACACAGGAGCTTAGCGCACACTTTCCTCATCGCTAAATGTTCTGTAACAATGCGAAATACATCAGTAGACGACAAGTTCAGTTCATTGGCAATAATCTTGATACTCAATCGACGGTCAGAGGCCAACAATTGTCGAAAACGAGCCACATTGTTGTCGATTTTGCTGGTTGACGGTCTCCCAGAGCGTTGTTCGTCGTGAACCTCTTCTTGGCTCTCTTTTAGGACTTAAACCGCCTCAAAACTTGTGAGTAGGACAGAACAGAGTCCCCGTAAGCTACATGAATCATTTTGTTAGTCTCTTGAAAAGATTTTTTAAGTTTAGTACAAAGCTTACTAATCGCGGAACGTTGCTCGATCGTCGATTCCATTTTTTTGTGACACGGTCGGCGCGCAGAGGTTTACAATGACTGACGTCCTGCCGTTTTCATAACTTGTGGGGCACTAAGACCGGGTTCCCGGCAAAGTTTAGTGTTTCCCCACCCACTCCAAGTAATTTGATTCCAGTTCAATTAATAGAAGCGACACGGGAAATTTAATTGCATTACTTTTGGAACGCACTCTCTATGCGTTATAGCGTGGCAATCTCCTCCAGCACCAAATATGATTGCACATAGGATGCGAGGAATACAGGCATGGGGAGGAGACCGTTCGGAAAAACTGGCCGGAGAAGAGAGGAAGATAGATTACGCATTTTGATGTCGTTAACTCTCCACTTCTGGCACGTACTCTCCGGGTAGCTTTTATTCATGTCCAGCCTAGAGCGGGCGTAATATGACGGTTTAAATTTGATAAAAAAATTGCAACCTTAGAAACATTTTCCCGTGAGAGAGCAATTTTGGAAAAAAGCGTCAAACGCGCGAAAACTGAACGTGGAGCTCAATCAAGGATCACGATGATCACGATCACAAGGAGATAGATTGTAAACATTATTTTGTTGAATATCCTAAACTAATATCTGCACAACGCTTCGTAAGATGCTACGATTCGTTATTTTTTATTGTTCGTAAAGTCATAGTAAACCGTGCATTTTTAGTGAATTTTAGATGAAGAAGTTTACTATGCCTAATAACATGCTGAAGATAGGTAACGTTCCTTATATTGCGGATTAAAGAATCATGGATGAAATGAATTTGATTTCTTTTCCAAAATATCCAATTATTAAAATACTCAAAATATACTTTTCACTTTCAAGTCTAAAGTAGAAAGCTTCCCGATAGATTAAAAGGAATGTTAATGGAATCAACTCGTAGCGATGGTCGCTTTACCTTTTAGAACTCGGGACCTTGGTATGTAAATGGTGGAATTTTCCGACAGTGTTCTTCATCTTTTTCTGCGTCCGGCAGTCAATATCGTAACTACATTATTGTCTATACTAAATAGAGATGGTAAAATATGGGCCACTCGTTCGCACCTTTAATCAAAGTTAATCTACGCAAGCGCCCTGACTTTCTTTTATCTTCTATTTTTCCTTGACAAGATAATTATCCCCATCACACCACGACAGAGCCATCCAGGAACCCCTAGAGCGCTGAAGGGCCGCTGTTATTAAACGCACATGGACACAAAGTCCTGGAATCGCCTTATATGCTCATATAGGCTCCATTTAGTAAATGTGTGAAACTTGAAATTTATTAAAAAGTTATTAAAATGCAAATTATTAGTCCTCGGGAATAAACTTTTCGAAAAAGATTTGAGTTCTTTTCGGAATGTACAAAATTGAAGGTAACTCAAGAAGAGTTGGCCATCAAAATAACTATGAAAGAAATAAAAAAAAAAGATTTAACACAGACATATTTCAGGAAAGATGACCAAGTCTAGTAAAACGAGTAATAGGATGCTTAAAATTTGTAGATGTCAGTAGAACAGAAGTTGCCTAGAGAAATCTCCGAATCATCAAGGAAGCAATCAGCTGTTTGACGAGAGTAGAGAGCACTAGAATCCGAAAATTCATTATGGATATTGGATGGATTGAGTGGGTTTTGTAAAAGGATCTGAAACGGAATTAGCCAGCTGTACGACAAGCCAGAGTAATGAGAATGAAAATTTTGCATGGCTGAGTTAAAAAAAATTCTGGTATATGAAAGGGGTGAAGCCGCCTTCAGGATCATAAGACTCCGAGGAACAAATCGTAAAATTCAATTCAATTCGGGGCGCAAGGGTAAAAATTCGATTGAAAATATATTGTAAAGGGATAAGAAAAATATTGAGAGCAAATGTGTAATAAAAGTTATCGAAGTACAAACATAATTAAAGATGAAGCATACGCTGTCTAAGACAGTAAAGGAAATTCTATATTAGAAACGGAATTATATGCAGGGATTAAAAATCATAGCCTCTAATAGGTCTCTGGTAACAATGCCACTTCAAAAGTGTTGTTCAAAATCAACTTGTGTAAAATCATCAGAATATGTACTCACAAAATTAAGGATTTTGTCCAAAAGAAAATAAATATTCCCGACCCAAAAAGAATAGGCCAAGGTAGAGTAACTATTGTGCGTAAGAAGGCCCTATAATTTTTATATTTTGGGCTATAGACCCTCATCCTTGTAGTTTTAGGGAAGAGAATAAAAACGATACAGCATAATTATTATAAATTTGTGAGACTGCAACGTTATTTTATATTACCAGGTGGAATAAAATGCATTCATTCTGAGGGAATTCCGATGGTCTTAGGATTAGTAAAAGAGTGATCCACAACTGTGCAAATATTGGCAACTGTATTAAAATTTGGGTTTAGCGATTGTAAACAAAGAATAAAGACAGGAGCAAGACAAGTATGTCCAGTAGTACCCATTTTCTAGTGTCCATATCAAAAAGGAAAATAATGATATCAAAGAATATGTTCTGGGTATGCATATTTAGAGAGACAATATTATTCATTGAGTTAGATTTTGCGACGACACAAATATGAGATAAGGAAATCTGTAGGCAATTCTTGTTAACTTATAGAAGGCGATATAAAGTATAATCTGAAGACAAATTCAAAACAAATTATTAGTAATTGAACCGTTTTCGGCGTGCTATAAATTATGTTCTCCAATTTTGCAATATTATGGTCTGTGGCAGAAAATATGAAGGCCACACTAAATTTGTAAATGTTAAAATGAGAAATCAAATGTTAGGAGTGCTGTTTTTTGTTAATGCCAACGTTATTCGGATATAATACTCAACAGAAATTTAAATAATTAGGAGCATAGCTCCACCAAAAAATAATGTTACCAAAAATAGACTATACTGACGGATGAGGGCTAGCGCTGAACATAAGAAACGTTAAAACAGTAATATAATGAAAAGAGAAACTTTATAATTCCACATAGATTGTGGAATTATAAAGTTTCTCTTTTCATTATGTTAAGTCGATTCCATGAAGTCACGCCCGAGACAACGAATTAAAACAGTAACTTGGAACGTGGTTCTATGCGGACGCGAGGAAATAGTATCAGCAGAATCAGGAAGTTGGAGGCATTGGAAATGTGGTACTTAGATGAATTAACGATGACTGTATATAAACAAGGAGGTTAATGAAAATTTTAGAAAGAAGTTTTCATGCATAATTTCCTGAAAAAAGTTGTCCAGGGCAAAGTGAACTGGATGAAGTAACAAGAAAGACATCAGATATGAGATACACGGAATGGATTTGAAGGACGGGGAAGAGAAGAAATGTGTGAAAGAGAAGTGTTTAGCCGATTGTAGAAATGAGGGAAGAGGTGCTTCAAATCAATCCTTGGATTACTAAAGTGGCAGTAATAGCGGTTCAATTGATACTAGTTACCGAATGTTTTCGTAATTAGTATGTAGTACGGCGTAAAATGTTTCTTTGAAAGATGTGACAATCATTAGAATTTTGTTTTCAAGCATTTGATGGTGACAGGATTTCTAATCAAACTGCCAGGAGAAATTTTCAAAAGAAAAGGTGGATGGAATTCACGATTGACTTAATTCCTGATGTATACAGGGTCGCACCCAAAAGTGCCATCGCCATCGCAAACTGCTGGGTGCTTCATCATGACAATGCGCCTTGCCATGGCGCGCTCGTCGTCAGACAGCTCCTGGCCAAATACGGCGTTGCCACGTTGCCGCACCTGCCCTATTCTCCCGATCTGGCACCACCGGACTTCTTCTTCTTCCCCCTGATGAAAAGACAGCTCAAGGGACGACGTTTTGACTCGATAAAGGCCGTTCAAGAGGCTTCGACGAGGGTCATCAACGGCATCCCCAAAGAAAATTTCCAGCGGGCGTACGGGGAATGGGAGCAACGATATACTAAGTGTGTAGCAGTTCAAGGAGCATACTTCGAAGATTATTAAGTCGATGTAAGTATATCGTCAATAAAATTCTTGTAAAAAATCAGTCCTACCACTTTTGGGTCCGACCCTGTACATGTATGTAGATGTGCATTCAAATTAAATGGTCTGAAAAAATATTTTCGGAATCAGATCCGTAAACGAGTGGCGTAATTAACCAATTCAATGGATTCCACTGACCCCTTTGACTCAGAAAATCCATATTTGCATGAATTAATTTTGTGTCTAATTCTTCATTTAATCTTATTTTGGTCACTTTTCTTTGAGCAAGGAAAACATTTTTTTATTGCGATTTGAGCGAATAAATTGGAGGCAGATAGATATTTAGGCATCGAAGGCCTTAACGTCACATCCGATTACTGTACATCCTACAGTTGTATCATGTTCCCCTTTCCAGAGGGGTTCGTTTACTGTTCATTTGTTGCTAAATTCTGTAATACCGAAAGTTTTCTCAAGAAAATGAGATAGAGTGCACACGAGTTTGCTCGCCAGTCTATTGCCTCGCATACTGAAGAGCTAAAGAAAAACAGCCGGTTCAGAATCACTTATCGATCACTTGATGCGAATTTTCGCCTGGCATTTTCACTCTCGCTAGATTAAAGGCTGAAACGTATTAAAGTTTAAGTTGGAAAAACTAGAAGTTTTGGAATAAGAGGAGCTAATTTCGCTACTAACGACAATCGGCATGATTTCATTGTTTAAACGTTGCAGTAATATGTGGGAGAGCACTGATCGTATTACACTGAGCTGCGAGATACGCTGAATATTAACCTTGCGACATGCCTTGTGCACTGTTCTTTAGAAGCGGAGAGACATATTGATTAAACAAATCATGCGATAACCTTAGAGGGAGGGTGTCTTCCGATTACGGAATTGGTGAAATTTGGCGGGGGTTGTTTTAAAATCCGAAGAGTTTCAGTACGGAAAAATAACGAAAAATTGCAACAGTTGTTTAAAAAAATTGGCTGTAGAATATATATTTTGGTAAATAAAGTATGTGTTAAGAGCGAGTTTATTCATGGCGGATACCGCAGTACACATATCCCTAAATGCGCCCTGTAAATATTGAACCAATAACGAACAAACCTATTTTTTAAACAAATACGTCGCTTGAATTAGCAAAACATGCTGCGTTGCCATTATTACACGAATTTTATATTCGAACATGTCATGTAAATTACGTCGGTATATCAGATGCGTTTCTGTTTAATAATATTTAGCTTATGTAACTATATTATTCAAACATCACATAACTAGATGAAAATGGTAACGGATGTCATTCGCATTTAAAGAAAAAAAGTATATGTCTGATACCAGCGGGTATAAAGGCACTACGACCTGCACTGTTGACACTTGCGTGGAAGCGAATAAACTTATTTAATTAAACAAAATATTGGTTACATCGACGCGGAAATGATCACGGCTACATTATGTTCTTTGGGTTATCACTCTTTAACATCCAATGTGGGATAGTTATGACATTCTTGCAATGACAATTCAATTATTGTACTGACAAATAAAATAATAATATGCAGGGTCGTACGTATTTACTGCTAACATATTTATAGATAATGCATAGTATGATGAGAAGCTATGTGTACGTATTCATTCTTGACGCAGAGTTGCGCAAAAAATTGTTTTAACAGATGTCTCACATACATTAACAGAATACCATAGCTACTTTTCAGGTTCAATAAGGTTTAGTATTGAAATATTAAACTAAAAATTGCTGAAAATACAAGCAGCATTGATTGTTGATACCCTACGCTTTTAGAGCTAGTGCATTCCTAGGTTATATCATGGAACAGGAGTCGCTGCGTTTAGCACTTGTCTCATTGATGTGGATGCGAGGAGACCTAGCTGCTAAAACAATTCGGGTAATCATAGAATGGATGTCATGAGAACGGGAAAGATGATGGTTTGTGTGGTAATCGAGACCGTTTTCTGGGGCTGGGTCACGGGTAGAAAGCCAAGAGGACACCCTTCCTCGCAAAGCTCACAATCCGAATCCTTGCTCGAATCCCAGCCTCATTAGCGTCCGGCTTCACTCGGATGGAGGGCACCTAAGTGAACCATATCATGTGCAGCATAACCTTTAGTCAATTTAATTCTAATTTTAGCTACTAGACATCGTATTCATTGTCTCTCGGGACACGGGGAGATAAAAAGTGCCTCCTGGCCGATGAGCTACGATAAAAAAAAATGTTTTTCTCATTGCTGGAAAAAAGTAACTGGTTTTGACAGGGATCACGGTTGCTGTTCAAGGGGACTCATCTGATAATTTTATTCGTTTTTCCATTAATACATTCGTTTGGGAAAGCTCGTCTTAATTTCTACTACCATTTATGTTTCCTTTTTGAATAATGTATATGACTTTCCGGCCGCAAGTTTCAACCTTTGTATTAACATTACTACGTTGGCACGCCCTCGAGACTGAGCTTTAAACCGTCGAGTACGTCCATTTAGTTGCAAATTTCGATCGATAAACATGTAATGTAGTTGGTAATCCTTTTAAGTGTCATTAAATGTAAGAGATTTGTCTATCTGTTCTTCTTATGATGCATGTATGTCCATGTCATTTAAGATATTTTATTATGTATTGTAAGATTATGTATTATATGGATGTAGATGCCATGAGTGACAGCTGACCAGACATGATTGTTGTCACCATAACAAATACCTAATTGCAACGATAAATTCATAAATAAATAAATTAATAAATAATGCTTAAAATAAGCGTGTGTACTCTATAAATAATCACTGATGGACAATTGACCACGGTACTCGTAGATACGAGATCAACCTCAGATAAGAAAGCCAGGATATTCTAAAATGTCTGCGACGATGGCGTAACATGGCGAGTGGCTGCCGCCAAAAAATAGACTGCCAATCACCCAGGGGAGGTATCAGCAAAGAATTTGGTGGCACTGTCGTCTCTATCTTACTCGCGGCGTTAATGGTAACCGCAGTGGTCGGTATAGCAACACCAGGTGGGAAATTCACAAGCAATGAAAGAAAGAAGAGTTATTTAATAAGCAGAATAGAAATCGCAAATAAGCCATTTTTTCAGAAGACAGCTACTACCATCGCCGAATATAATAGCATGGAAATAATGGAGATATTCAGTTAAACCAAGGAGTATATTTCCTATGACCGTGAGATTTGGACAATAGAAACAGCAGAAAAAAGGAGATTGAAGGCGATGAAAACACGGTACTACAAAGGAAATATTAAAAGTAAAAACATTTCGATAGAGACAGAAACAGATGAAGGATACTTCAAACAGTGGGTGAAGAGAGAAGAAGAATATTTAGTAGAAGAAGAAAATTGATTGGACACGCCCAGAATCAAGGTGGCTCAATGTAGACTATAATTGAATAAATATGGATCGGGATGTCATTGCAAGGAGGTATTAGGGTGTTAGCACATAGGCAGGTGACGTGATAGTTGGTAGAGCTGCGATAAACCGATTATTGGGTTGATAACTCATGATGATGATTTTATCTTTGATATTTAATGATATGTAATATATATGCTTATACATCACATGCAGATATTTCATGATGATGAAAATACCTGTATATTCCAATTCGGACAAGTTGTTTAAATAATAAGGTTTTTCATATCTGTAGGAAACTGTAAAACACACGGTGCAAAGAAAATTTTCCATGACACCAGTCGCGACTTCATTTGATATTAATACAATATTAGTCCCCAAAATAATACGACTAATTTTTTCCCGCATAGACGGTTGGACGGGCGGCATTTTCTCTGCATAGGTTTGAGGAAAGGGAGTCTCAGTAAAGGCTCGAGGCCGGTGGTAATTGACTCCCAGCCTTTTCGAAGTGCGGATCGTTTGCTTGCGAAACCTCTATAACGTGACCTCGTTACGCTCCGTCACGAACCGGCTCTTGGAACAGCGCTACTCCATCAAATTTACCTTGAAATTCGGAAAAACCGGGAAAGAGGCTCATGATATGTTCAAGGCAGCTTATGGTGATGACGCTATGAGTAAATAAGGTGTTTTTGGGTGGAAAAAGTTTTTTCGGGAAGGTAGAGTAGATGTTGCAGGCATTCAAAACTCCCTTCGACCTCAAACAATGACGAAAAACTTGCAAGAGTAAGTGCAGGCTTTGTAGGACAGGGATCTCAGAGTAAGTGTTCGCATGGTTTATGATGAATTTGGTGTCCCTAAAAGTGATGTGCATCGACCTTTGACTGAAAAAAATTGGCATGAGAAAGTTGTGTGCAAAGGTGGTACTGCGGGTGCTCTCGGATGAATACAAGGAAACACTGCACGCGGATCTGCCAAGAACTCCTCGACCATGTTCAGCAAGGATCCACATTTTTTGGGAAATGACCCATTAGATTTCTTCCTCTTCCCCCACCTCAAATTTGCGCTGAAATGACGTCACCACGGCTCAGTGGAAGCGTTGCAACAGGCCGTGACCAAGGAGTGTAGCAAAATTCCGGGCGCCGCCTTCCAGAAGGTGTACGAGGCGTGGAAAACCGGATGGCAACAGTGTGCGGACGTACAAGGGTGCTGCTTTGAATACCTTTAGGTGAATGTATCAATTTTGGAAATAGTTCTTTTTGATAGACTCAGTCCTACTACTGTTATAACAGACCTTGTAAATATAGTATTTGTTCCTACCTCTATTTCGATATTACAATTTATATGGAAAAGACTGAGATAAAAATACTTATGCGCTATTCACCTTATTTGATAATTCTGTGGACTCTATATTATGGAACGCTTCTTTTCTAAAAATTTTCCTCCATTTTAAAATAATGTAATATTGCTTATTAACACTCTCATACATTCCATTACATACTGCCGAAGATGGGATCCCTAGGGCTTCAAGTGACTAAAATATCCAGGGGGTCGAAAAGTTGCAGGCCAAAGAGGCGTACGGCTTTAAAGTCATGGGGTAATAATATCGCTGTAGGGTAGGAGAAACCGGGTGGGGTCGCCGGGGCTGGTTTGACCTGGCCTGAATAGTGTTATGATCCACTTTTTAAATTCATAAAGTGATGATATGAAATTATAGTTTGAAGTATCAAGACTCCATTAAGAGCAATTTGAAATGCATAGAGCGTTGTCTGCGTTAAATAAAACGAACGGACTTTTGCATAAACATTAGTCCCCCTAAAACAGGCGACCGTCTTGGAAAATTCCGCGTGGGGTTACCAGACGATACGGCCACATAGTCCTGCATCTTGAACTTTGTTGAATGGGTTGATAGGCTTGCTTTCTTTAGATGAAAAAGAGAAAAAAAGTATTATTTTCGGAAATAACTCCGAGAAAATTCAATCATGGCTACGAAAACACCATTTCGTATATTATTCTTATTTCTTATATTACTGTATTCTCATTTCTTATTTTTTATATACAAATATGACTTAAAAATTTTAGTTAAATCTGTTTCTAATTTATTTTTTGTTGCTATTAAGGCTTAAATATATTTTATATTTGGAATTTCTCGGTACTAATTCATAGATTTGAAAATAAAATGCAATTTATGCTTTACTCCATTTTTCTATAGGTTTTTATCATTTTCAAAATTATCTGGGCATCGTAATGTGATAATACCATTGTTCCAACGAATTCGAAACGATATCGTAGCCAGTAGAGGGAAAGAATGTTTATTTCCCGATTGCAAAGTAAACCAGAAAGATATTTTTCTAAGCCATTTAACTTTTAGAACGTGTTGTGATACTAAAAAAATATTCCCTTGCTGTCAAAATGGTCTTGTTACATTTTACAATGAATTTCTAGATCACTATTTACTCCAGCGGGTCGCGGTGGTCTAGTGGGTAGAGCGTTGGACTGCTGACCGGAGGGTCCCGGGTTCGATTCCCGGGCAAGGCACTTTGGGCACCTGCAGCTCCACCCACGCTAGTTGATTTTTCGGGTACCAGATCTTCCTGGGAAACCATAACCGGCACAGGGAAAGGAACTGGCCCCCCTACCCTGATGTGTGAATATTCAAACGCCGTCGGGCTTGGTACATGGGTGAGCTCTACCATCACCTACTAAACCGACCTTCGGGTTGATTACTGTGTTTATTGTTTTTTATTTACTCCAGTAAGATTTTTGAATTTGGTTTAAGGTCACATCGCTAATGCTCCCAGTTGCACGTTGCTTTGGTAGATGCCTTCATTACGTTTCCTAAGCTAGGGGTCCTACATCTACATCTACTACATGTACATGTACATAAGTACCCTGCGAGCCACCAAAAAGGTGTGTGGCAGGGGGTGTAGCACCATGAGGGAAGGGTAAGGGTTGAGGGGGTTGGGAGTTAGGTGAGGAAAGGTGGGGGGAACCTGTAGGAAAAAAAAAATATATATATATATATATACACACATACATATATATACATACATACATACACACATGTATACACATCCTCGCGAAGTCCCTAACCTGTACGTTAATACTTATTGTAATGAACTAAGTCCTGGGGAATTTCGACTACGAGCATTCTGGTCCCTTACCGTTCTTGGAAAAAATGACATTTTAAACCTGTCAGTCTTGCAGTCTATCTCTCTAGTCTTATATTCGTGATCCCTTCGACCGTAATACGTTGGGGTTCGTATTATATCCTTGATGTCATCGGAAAAGGGCCCATCTTTAAATGTTTTTAATAAGTTTAATCTATATTGGAAACGCCGCTGTGTAAGAGAATCCCAACCTAAATTGTCTAGCAAAGTGGATACGCTGCTGAGTTGGTCATAACAATGTTTGACAAATCTAGCCCCCCTCCGCTGAACTCGATCTAATTCCGAAACCAAATTTATGTTATGAGGATCCCATATACTGGCAGCATACTCTAGGTGGGGCCTGACCAAGGCAAGGAAACATCGTTCTTTCACCTTTTCGTCGCATTTACCTAGCACTCTTTTCACAAATCCCAATTTTTTATTAGCACGACCGCATATTTCTCGTATGTGTTTTCCCCAGGACAGATCGTGAGTAATTGTTACACCCAAGTATTTAAAGGAATCTACCCTCTCGATATTGGTTTGTTTCACTTTGTAACTATAAGGGAGGGAATTACTCTTTTCCCAAAAATGTATTACTACGCATTTTTTAAAATTCAATTCCAATTGCCATGTATCGCACCAATTTTGAATTGCACCTAGGTCGTTGGCTAACACGACTCTGTCTTCGTGACTTCGGATGTCCCCATAAATTACTGCATCATCGGCGAAAAGACGGAGCTTGCTATTAAAATATTGTCCTATTAGCATAAGAGGACACGAAGACTTTAAATTGGAGAGGATCAACGTTTGTGTCTTAAATGTTGGCCTAAATATATTATTTTATTTCGGTACCTGCTTCATCTTTGGTCAATATTGGGAAATTATATAATTACGGGAACCCAATCAAACGTTTCTTCAAAGAAAGGTTTTTTGCGTGGTGGTTCTTGTTTCGGCAGGTATAATAGCCAACATATTTTGAAAATTCAATGAAGAGAGTTTTTAATCCACCATCATTGATAAGGTGGAAATAACTGCTGGGAGGTCTTATCAACAGTAGAGCCAACTGCTTCTAGATACCGTGTTATCATAATATTATTTTATTTGGTTGTGCAAGAAGAGAACACGTAAGTATGGGGACGAGCATTCGTGTTGGATTGGAGAAATCGGGTATCGAGACGCTGGATATGATTCTCCAAGTGTTCAAGGATGAAAGCATTTCACAAACTGCAGTTTTTAGGAAGTACAAGCTCCTCAAAGATGATCGATGAAGTGTGGAGACCGTTGTTTAAGTGTACGAATGATTACAGATCGTATTGGCATTGATAAAATGACTGTGTACACCATTATCCCTGAATATTTGGCGATGCTGAAGATCTAAGCTGCGGTGTGGCTGGGCGCTGCGTTCCTTGCACCACCTGCTCCAAGGTAACCTGACGAAAGTTAGCGTTGCGATGATTCTCCGACCCCCTTCTAGCCTCGACTTGTCATTCTCAAAGTGAAATTCTCTCTCAAAGTACACTACCATGGGACCCTAAGTGCAGTCAAAGAAGCTTGCACGCGTACCCTTAAGGACTCTCCGGAATTCGCTTACCAGGGAACCTTCGAGTCGCTGAAAGGCCCCTAGGAAAAGTGTGCCGACCTTCAAGGGATGTACTTTGAAGGAATTGAGGCATTGTAGCAACAACTGAAATAAATATATTCCCTCCCCCCCCCCAGAAGCTTTTCCCGAAACTTTTTATACAAACCTTGTTGAATGCATCAGTTGAACGCTGAGTAACGACTGATGAATTTGGTTTGAAAATTTTCTTTTCAAATTTTACCTTGGCCTAGTTTTAGGAAATGACAAAATATTTAATTGCAAGGGATTCACTATAGGTTTCACAATAAAGTGTTTAATACAAATGAGAGAGAGTTTAATACAAATATGAGATTCAGTTTAATGGTCGAATTTAGCAAAAATACATTCCTCAAATTTTATTGGAAAATACCTTCTTCCTATTTTATTCCTTCAGAATAAAGTTTTAAAACTTTACAACATTTTATTTCAATAAGAAACCGTTAAGTATTGCATAATAATATTGAGAACACATTTTAATTCCCCATCCCCGATAAAGAAACTTTAAAATATCCCATAATCCCTCTGTGTTAATCTTTGAGAGTTAGAACGAAGTCTGAGTCTTATTCTAACTAAATAAGACTTCGATTTCATTCTACAATGGTAATCCTAAATAGAATGTAATTATTTATTTTTGGAAAGACATAAAACGTTTGTTTTTAATAATCTTAATAATCGATATATTCGAGAAGATGTTGGGAATACTTAGAGCTTGAACTTTATTTTGTAGCTTTAAAGATGCATTTTTGTCGATGCTGTGGCAGGTTTTCCATGCCCATATCATAACAGCTCGCCGCCATACCGTTGAGGAAGCGTTGAACATCATCCTTCACCTCGTTGTCGTCGCCAAAGTGCCTTTCGCCCAAATGTTAGATCAGCTTAGAAAAAAAGTGGTAGCCACTGGGTGCCAAGTCTAGACTATTGGATGGGTTGGTGATCATGTCCCATCAAAATTGTGGCAGGGGAGCGACGGTTTGACGGGGGACGTGGGGGTTTAAAAAAGCGTGGCGTTGCGTTGTTGTGGAGAAGGCTCTAGCCCTTGCTCAATATTCCTCGTCTACAGTTCTGCATCCCTCGTATCGGAGTTGTTTAAATGTCTCACAACAGGAATTCTGATAGTTCTTGTCATAGTCAGGTCCTTCACTTCAGAATCAATGGGTGTATTTTTTATTGTACCTGGAGGAAAGACACCGGTATCCTTACGTGATTCGGTACTGAACCTATCGCAAATACGAGGTTTGATGGTATGAAAATGTCTATCTTATTTTTCATATAGCAAATACGTACACTGTAAGAGTAAGGTAACAATAGTCACCATATTTTTTGGGCTCTCTTCCCAGCTGTCTTTCCTTTCGACCATTTTTGCCCTTCCGTACATTCTCAGCACACTTAATGCGCTGCCCGAAACCCATCTCGACCACCAAGTTTTACACCGAAGTACTGATGGCGTACTTTTTAAAACCAAATCTGTGTTCTTTCTCCGTCAATTTTTCTCCTAGAAATCTCCAAAGATGTAACAAAACTCATTATGTCAGTTAGGGAAACCCCCGATGCCATTTTGGTCACTAATGTTCTCAGAGGAACACAAAATCACGAAACGTTGCGTATAAAAAGAAAAAAGAGAGATTTTTTACAATACAAATGTTTAAACACTCTGCTGCACAATAATGTTCATATTTAAATGAAAGGATAAACATAAGAAAATGGGGCATAAGGGAATGTGAGCACTGATGCGTACGGTATTCCCTCTCCTCAGCTCTCCCTCTACTACATCTCCGACTGCCAGGATTAACCTTTCTCGGCACGGCATTATGACTGATAATGTTTACAAAGCGATTATACAAAACAGCACAATTCTATTTTATTTTTTATCTTGAATTTAGGTCTTCTTCCCAGACATTAGATGAAATGGGAGCTCTATCGTTGTTAATCCAAGAAAATACATCCACCTTCCTCTTTGGTACTTACTACCACTTGTTTTTCCTATTTGACAAAATGTAGGCTGCTCAAAGTTACTGAAGTATTGGGCAGCCACTCAAAATGGAAAGAAGCGTCACGTCCTTACAATTACATAATACTTCGTATGCAAATGAAAGGACTAATGGTGATGCTCCAGTCCTGCAAAATCCATACATGGAAAAAGAGAACATGAAGTCTCTGAAGAGAGTTGATGGTTTTCGGCGTAACTCTGTGAAATCAATTCATATTGGAAATGAAAGAATGGTAACTTTTTGATTTCACAGAAAATTTTCTGTGGAATGACAAAGTTACCATTCTTTCATTTCCAACTCTGAAGAGAGGTTTATATCATGATAACTTATTTTGTTATAGTATATGTTCAGGTGTTATGCGGTATATATAGGATCATTTCGATTGCAGATGTGCCGGACAGGTCATTATGAGAGAAATAATTGGAATTCGAATATTACATATGATTATGATGAACATTGTTAATTTGATGGTTCAAATAAACATTTTTTCTTGAAATTAACCGTCAAAAGAATCTGTCTAAAAAGGTAAAAAAGTTTTATACCCTTTTCATTGTAGTTTATATCAACTATGTTTAATTTACATAAATTTTAATTGCTCATCCTCGTGTCCTGGATTGTGTTAAAATATTGAATATTATAAAAAGGAAATCCATTCACTTATTTGGTCGTACATTTAATAGTGATCCGTATAAAGTGAGAAAAAGTGAAACGTATTCCCATGCGAAAAGCGAATAAAAAGTAATACAGCTATTAAAATCATAATTTTACAGCAATCAATTGAAGAAATTAATTTCGGATGGCAGGTTTATAAGCAATAGCTGATTTTGTTCCCTCATGGGCCTTCTCAGAAGATTAAGAATAGCTATTAGGATTGAAAAACGATTTTTAACAGGTTCATACAGTGCTGGGGGTTGTGGCGTCCTGGTTGATACATATCTCCTCGACTGACTTGAGGGTCCGGGTTTTGATCCCGGTGATTTGAATATTCTTAGCAGCACCAAAACTGCGTAATGTTTCTATAGTCCTTGGACAACGCATGGGGGCAAAGGGTAAGGGATTGAACCTGACTTGTGAATATCACACGGTCTATAGCAATTATTACGCGTTTAATTCCACCCACACCTTTCAAACTAACTTTCGGGTTGATTGGTGTTTTTTTTTGCGATACCGACATAATATTGCAGTCGTAGATAAATAGTAGGTGTCTTTGAATCAATAATTGTATGAATTACCTCTTTCTTACCAGGAGGAATTAGTTTGGTGATGATATATAGTAGTTTAGGTAAAAATATCCTTCTTTCCCTCTGTTACAGCCAAGGGAAATCGTAAATCGTGATTTGCCTCGGTTGACGCCTTCCATGACATTCTGAAACAGTGCATTATAAAAGGTCATTGCAACTTGTGCGACCGGATCCCATACTGAGCGTCTAACCAATTTACTGAGTGTGCCACGTATGGTTCCCTTCCTGTCGCAACTCGAGTTCCCTTATGTTCGACACTTTTCCGCCTATGGGATTTGCACTCGCCGAAGCCGGATTGTCTCCTGTGATTAGTAGTTTTCACATCCCCTTCACTTGCTGATGAACTACAGGGACAAAGATGAAGTCAAGGTTAATTATAAACAATTGCAGGAATTAAATTATCCTAATCGAGGCGTGCATTAAATTCTCTCATCTTCCTTGAGGCCCTTTCGCGAAACCTAATTATAACTTGGCCGAGAAGAAAGATTGGGAAGAGGAAATTTGGACAGAATGGTTGGGTTCGTGGCAGTGTGTGAGTGAGTGGAAGGGAATGGGAACGTGAACGAGGGAAGTGTTTTGGGAGAGGGGACGATGAGAACCTTGTGGGAGGAGAAGGAATGGTGTGTGGACGCGTGGAAACGGATTTCGTAGAGAATGCTCTAGTGCTCTCCAGACGTATCTTCTGAATAAATTCCTCTCGGGTTTTCCACCGTGTATAAGATTTACCGTCTCCTCTAAATTTTCAATGATCAACTCGCTTGTCGTCGTAAGGGCTTCAGAATTACCCTTTCAGGGTATTTTGCAACTCTGACTGTCGTTTTGCGTCGCAAATAACGTTGTGAAGTTTTTAATTCCGTGTAATTCTTTCCCTTTTTTCGGCAGTCTTGCAGTTCCATTTACGAACCGGCCGTTAAGTAGTCCAACACCCTCAAATTCTCCGAAGCTGTGTGGTTTTTTGGTTGCCAGGTCTTCCCGGGAGTTGGAATTGGCTCCATAAGCAATGTAATTAGTCCCAGACCATGTTGTGTGCGTTTCACGCGCCGTATGGTGATGAGTAGAAGGTGAGCTCAACTCCCTACTCTTATCAAACCAACCTTCGGGCTAATTGCTATGGTGACGCAAGATCGCAATACATAATTATGGACGTAAACATTTCTAGGGGAAACGTTCGTCAACGTAAACGTTATGTAGTGGGAAGCGTCGCTTCCTCATGGCCTGTTACAGAGATTGTTCTTATGACGTAATGACAGCTAGAAATGTATACCTCAGGATTGGTGTCTCAGTATCAATAGGTCTGAACGTTTTCCTCCTTCACTCTTCTAGTACTTTTACTACTATTTCCATGAAGCTATGACGTTCACTTTGATAGATCTTGTCCTAAGTTTTCATTTATAATGATAAACTCCGTCGAAATTTTCCTTTCAAAGTCTTGTATCCTGGAGAATTAGGTCACCGTAAGCAGCTTCGCGCATGCTGCTGAAGCACACGAAATAATTGGTAAATTGATCCCGTCTTAGAGCGCCCTTTATTGAATTCAGGTTTGATATTTTTCAATATCACGGAATGTCTCACTCTAGCGTCTGCTGCTTGGGAGGTTGGCCACTCTAATCCCATGCCTGACGATGCTAAGAAGCTAGCTTTCTTCGGCCAAGATATTCTGCGTGCTTATTTCAGCCAATCAGCTGTCTTTCAACAGACACGGAGCTCCAGCATATAGTATGACTACAGTTTTTAAAAAATCTGTTCTCCTGTATATTGAACAATATTAGCCACATTTTCGTCGGATTCACGTCTATCCTCCATTTTTCGCTCCACACAATTATCTCGACCTTGACCATTTGGGAATATTCATATTATATTAGTAATTTTCATAACATTTTTCTATTTAAGTAAGTTTTCGTTAAAACTATGGAAAATTTATGTTATCTATATGTAATCAGGAAAAAATTGGTTCTATATTTTTATTATTACTCGTTTTATGCCGCCATCTCAGCTGTGTTATGTCAAGCTAGCGATCTTGCAGTGGAGCTCATATCCATATTACGTCCCATGCCGGAAACTTCCAGAAAACATATTGAGTAATAATCCTCCATGTTCCCTTCAATTACGGTCTTAAGTAAGTTATCGCGCCTCAAGGTATGTCCAATTAATTTCCCTCCTCTTATTTTGAACATCCGCCGTAATCTTCTCTCTTTACCCTCTCTTCAGGGTACTTCTTCGTCATAGCGTCTATCCAATTTCTCCTCATTTTTCCGTTGTACCGTATTTCCGTCGTCTCTATTCTTCTTTCCTCTTCTATTCCCATTTAATGAATCTCCGATCCGTGGAAAATTAAACTCCATATTCAGGTTTTAATGAGTCTCTCCATTATGCCCAGGATAGGTGTCCGTGCATCCGTAGGCGTTTCAACTTCGCAATGGTTTAAAAAATTGGTAAATTAAAGGTTGTGGTATTAGCTTATAACAAAAAAAAACAAAAAATGAAAAGAAGTCAACTAAAACAAGAAAGAAATACGTCAACAAAATAAATGTTTAGGAAAGAGAAGGGAAGAGTTGCGTACTCTATCCTCTATCCGATTCTCGTCCTCGTGGTTCACCTTCAATAAAATTCACGCTCATACGCAGCAAACGTGGTTATTCACGCTAAAAGGTCTGCACAAGGAGGAATCAAAATAATTTTGCGTTTCCACCAGATAGAATTTCTACTATAAACTAGTTTCACTACACTTAAGCTTCATTTGTACTCCAGTCTATTCTACCCTGCGGAATCGCTAAGTTCTTTTGATTCCTCCTCTTGCATTACAATAAAATTCTACCAAGAATTGGCCTCAGTTATCTCTCACACTAAAAGCTCACCTTCATAAAATGGAAATGTGTTTTTCTTAGTGCTCCTGCGAAGTTGTCTTTTTTCGTGCAGTGCTGTTACTAGAACCACCGATCAAACGGCGCAAATGCCACGGGACGGGAAATTCAAATCAATAAATCACAGAGGCTAATTCACGAAATTATTAACCGTAAACACCAGTATTATTTGTCGTTTGTAGTTTTTGCTGATAGTAGAAACTCTTCTTCACCATTGGTATTCTCTTTACTAATTCCCTCTTCCTCCCTCCATCGCTGGTGATTTTTCTACCTATACGAGTATATAGCACCTTTCTTCTACTTGTTCCAGCGCGGGTTTTCTTATTCTTATTTGGGGCTATCTTCCCACCTACAACTGCAGCCCATTGGCTTGGCTTGAAACTGTTGAATCTTGAATGTATTCTTCTTCTTCCTTTCTCCATAACAGTCGGAATCCTTTTTAGCTCTTCTTCTAGCTTTAGCTCTCCCTCTTCCGGTATGTGTGATCAGCTGTATCATCCGCATATCTCAGCATGCTTATCTTCCTCCTTGAACCCTTTTTCCGTTTAAACTCTCATTGATATTTCTTCATAATTCAGTTATTTTTTTGTCCCAAGGATTTGCAAATGATCACATAAGCTCATGAATATGTAGCTCATTCATTAAATTCCATCTACCATTAATAATTACCATTGAAGTACATAAGACTATTTTTATATGCTTGAAACTGTGAAAATTTAGTTGAGGAGTTAGTCTAAGATTGTTCACCACCGATCCCTGCGATTGATACCAAAACATTGTGCATCGGCGGAGCTGATTGTTACTATTGGAGCGATTATTGCTCTACTTTTGCGAAAGGATGAATCCAGCTTTAAGCCTCCAAGAACTGAGACTTTCCCCATCAGATCCAGTAATAGTTTTTTAGACGAACAGGTGAGCTCTAATTGGGACTTATTCCATTATTGAACCAACGCTCTCTCTGGTGCCACTGAAAGCCTCGAAGAAAGTTTAATGTGGGGTTTAGTCCGTGATATATAAATTCAGAATATCTCTGGAAATTCACTTAAGTTTTCATTCCTCTGAAATTTAAAACAAGGAATAAATACGGTTCAAGTGGCTTTGGACCCCGTTTGTGAATCCAATGGATGCGCTAATAAATGAATTCTTCTATTAATTGAATTCGACAACACTCATAAATGTGAATTTTGGTATATAGTTTCGTAATTCAAAAAGGTTCAATCCGAAATGCATTTTCAAAAGATCCAGTGCACTTGTTCTTACTAATAGATCAGTAATTATCTATATATATGTTTTTATTCCAAAGAAAATAAGACCATGTACCTGCGCAATATACACGCACAGGCAGTAAATTCTGAAGTACAATATAAATGATATACCTACACAGATAATGTGAAAATTGTGATTGTGAAAAAAAATTGGACATGTAAAATGTCGTTCCTATTCATCTAAAAAATCAATTTTCCGCAAGATTAAATAGTTAATCACGATTTTAATTTGGATGCACTTAGCAATTGCATGATGTATTGCGTCAAAACTTGGGTGCATATATAAAATATTATTTGAAAAATAGTATAATTTGATTACTCATGGTGCTTCAGTTCCAACATCCTATACCAGAATTTTCTCATTTTCTTCGCTGATGGTATCAATAATATCCTGTTACAAAAATAAATTCTATATCAAGTTCATATCCAGCAAATTGACTCCAGAGGAAGAGGTTATCAAGTAATTTAGAAGATATAAAAATGTTTATTTTTCCACTCAGTATATTCCCCTATAATAGAGAACAAAAGCGAGCTAGCGGCATCGCATAGAGTCAGTACACTATAGTTTGATCACGTCAGTCTTGAAGGTGCCCCCAAGAATTCCCCCAAAACCGTCGCTTCTTGACATCCCCTGGATTTTTAGAGGGATTTTCCGCGAGGATTGTGGGCAGAGAGTCGCGGAGAGAGAAGAGACGACGGTGGGGATGGTGGCAGGGAGAGAAAAGGGAAGACGGGCGTAAGACTCTGTGAGGCGGCAAGCACCAAGGCGGGCGGCCGAAATCAGAGTGTCACGCGGAGGAGCCGTGGGTGAGGGCGGCATGGGGTTGGGGGGGGGAGCAAAGGCGGCGGGGAAGGCGGGGGGGACGTGGTGCCGTAGATATATCCATCGTGCAGAACCGCCTCTCATTCCGTGCTCATTTCCACCGAGTCCGTCTCGCCCCCATGAACTCATGCCCGTTCCCCCACCCCGAATCCTTTTCCCACCCACCACTCCCCCGGAAATTTCCCGCAGCACACTATAAAATTGGCGATGGAAGACTTTCTTTCCCCGGCGAAGAATTCCTCGCGGCCCCGCCCCTATTACCCCCCCACACCTCATCCTCCAAGACCCCCCAGACCCCCCGCGCGCCCCCCTACGCTCTCCAACTCCCCCCTTTCCATTCTCCGCCCGACGCCCATTTCACTCCCTCTCCCCCATTCCCCGATTCCTTCCCCGCACACCCACCCTCGCCACATACAGCTCCCCCGTGAGCTCACAATCCACCTTAGCGCTCAGGTGGCATACAAACAAGCTCATTTTCCGGCCAGTCCCCACGATCTCAACCGTTGCTCAGAAAGGTGAAAAACTTGGGGGCAGGGGAGGGGGATGGGTAAGGGTTTCGTGGGTTGTGTAAGGAGCGGAGTGGGAGGTTATGGGGGCTGGGGAGAGGTGGGTGAGGTGGGCGGGGAAAGCGGGGAATGGGAAGGTAGAGTCTTGGGAACGAGATGGGCCAAGAATGGGCAAATGAGCGATCAATTCCGAATTTAAGTTTTTTGGTCTTTTGGAGGTCGGAGGAGGTGGAGGAGGATGGCGCGGGTGGGTGTTTGGCGAGGATGCGCCTGTTGGGGAAGGGGGTTGGGCGCGGGTGCGGGAGGGGAGCGCCGGGGAAGAATTATTGGAGGGTGTGCACGGATGGGGGCGGGGACGGCGCCAAGGGTGTCCCGAATGCCCGAGGCGTCGGTGGCGGGGGAGCCCCGGGTCGGCGTCGCCGTGACTGATCACGGCGGTCGTTTGCTTGAATAAAACTCTCGGGAAAAAACAATTTTCTAGATCTCAGCCAAAGTCTATGAGAAGGGGAGGTGCGTGTTTCGTTGCGGACCCGGTTCCCCTAATTTTACCCCGCCTAACCCTCTGTAGTATTTAAATATACATTTAAAAGGCATTGGTGAGAGAAGTTTTTTTAACAGGGGCACTCAAGAGCTTACCAGGTCACGAATACGCCTGCCATTGAAGACAAGAGGGCGCCGTTCTTTCCAAAATTCCTCCACAGTGTCTTCCGAAATAATCTCTCCTTATGACTCGCTCAATATCTATAGGATAGCTCAGAATTTTGACTCCAGACACATCAATTCTTGATAAATCTGCTTGTTTAACTCCTGGAAATAGGACTGTCAACTGATCTTGAGCGATAAAAATTCCCTGGCCAACGTATTTCTAGCCTGGGTAATGCAAACGGTGAACTAGTGCAAGCCCGATATTTGTAAATTAATTCTGATTGAAAGAATTTCTGTCATATTAGCTGTATTTGTTTCATAATGAGCAATGGTTAGGGATTGAGAATAAGTGAAAATAAGGGCCGTAAACCAATGATAACTTAAAGTTACGAATTTTAGAATAGAAAGTGGTGACATTGATTTACATCCCATCCTGCACCTCGATTTCTCTTCACACGGTGCTAGCGTTGGGATTGAATCACCACTGAAAAGAGAGCCCTTTCAGTATCCCAAAGTGGACACCAGGCACTCGTGTAGGAAGACAATAAACTACTATCTTCACGACCCAGATCTCTTTCCTCATTCAAAATCATCTTCGAAACTTCAAAGGAACAAAATTCGTTGCATACCGTCAGGATACTCATTGCGTGTGATTATGGTTTCCTGCAAATTATGTAGCTTATTGAGATTGAAGTTTTGAATTATTCCACAATTAGAGAAAATATCCGAAACATTCATTTTTCTCAAAAACTTTGACAGCTATAGTATGGTTATTCATTATGTTGGTTAATGAATACATAAATTGAAAGTATCTTGGCTATTAAGAATTGATTTTAGCGATAATCTACTGGCAATGGGAGGTTTTGGGTACATATCTATTTGAAATTCAGTTACACACCAAAGCCCTGGACTAGACTTGTGTACTCACCAGTTAACCTCCAAGCTCTCGGCTTCTTCTCCCGTCGCAGAGTTGTACAAATTTGTTGTTCTTCTGTTTTTTTTCTGATACTTTGGCCCAGATGTTCTCTATAGTTTTCTAAAGATGTTTCCAAAGCCGTTGGAGTATTCTTCGGGGGCGTCAGAAATACTCGGAAGAAAGATTAATACAGCATTAATATCTTCTTGCAAGCGTTTCAGAAAAATATATTTAATGGTGTATAGTCATTACTATATTAAAAATATATGTGGGTAATCTGAACTTTTACGCTCGAAATAAATGGAATATAGTCCAGAATTCAAGTTTAAAGCTTTAAGAGTCCACTTTTCTCCTCAAAAACCATAAAATTTCAGAAAAAAACGACGGCAGGTATCATCAAATCATTAATGGTAAGGTTAAGGCAATATGCCACACTCACGCGGTTGTAGCACCGATGAACAACTGGACACCTAGTTCCCCTACTTCAATTAAACCACTTACCCGAGGAATTGGGCATGAAATATAGTAGATAATGAGTGACGGATTTCTGATGCAAATTATGATTAATTTGGGGGTTTGGCGCTAAGGGTTAAATCTAAGGACAACTGAAGTTTTCGGTGAAAATGTGAGGAATATCATAAATAAAGATGGGAGACAGATGTGGAAGGGAAGCGGGTGAGAGTGGGGATAGAACAAAGGGAAAATGAAGGCGAAGGCTAAAGGGTAGGGCGGGATACTTCGATTGGGTGTCGTGGGGGGTTGAGAGCCAGTGGAGTAGGGATTACTGGCCATGTCGTTACGTCTCGTGGTGACCCGAAGGCGAGGTTCACTGAACTAGCCAAAGTTACTCTTTCCGAGTTCTCTCGCTTTCGCCGCTCTAGGAGGAATGCTCGGCGGGGGTGGGGCGCCATGGGGAGCGGGGGATGGCCGCACGGAGGTGGATTTCCCGAGCTGCGGGGAGGGGATGCAAAATTTTCTGCCCCGTTTCCCGCGCACTGGCGGAGGAGCAGAATCGAAGGTACTCAATTAAAACTTCGATTACCGCTCCCACGAGTTTGATGAATGCCTTTTCCTGCTCAAGAGGGTGGAGCTATAGGGCGAGGCTGGGATGAGAGCCTGGCGCTGCCCAAAGGCATTGGTAATAGGGTACAGAAAGGATTCAGAAGTTTGGGATGCGAAAAAAAATTCTGACTCAGCCTTCAGTTCAATTGAGCAAAAGGGTGGTGGGATGCCGCTATCGCCGTGATTTGGCTCCACCATTAAATAAATGAATAAATTATTCCGAATGAACTTATCGCCTCCCACTTAGTCGAAGGTCATCGTTTAACAGGTTGCTTTGTGCTCGGGCCGATACTTAATATACCTTCAGCGCAACGACTAATTCACGAGAATTAGAAGAAAGTGCTTATGGCATCGCCATACGTAACAATTAAGGAGGCTTATGGACTTGGTGTTGAGAGGGGACCATTATTTTAGGGTATTCAAACCAAAAATCGTCTTTTGGAACTTCATGGAACCAAAACAAGTGGAAATTTAGCACCAAATGCGATAAACCTTTTCATCGTGCGATATTTTTAATTCAGAGAGAATACTAGTGTTCATACAAGAATGAAAAAAAATATTAATTGGTGATTTAGTAGATGAATAAATTAAAGGGCCAAAAATTGTTTGAGGTAAAATTTGAGCCATATGGTCAAGAAGATATCATCAATCACTCATTATAATTAAGATGCTTACAATATGAATGAATGATAACAATATCATAGTAGTCAATAGAATTCGAATATAAGCATTTCAGCCATTTACTATTACAAAATGTGTGCGAAAAGCTGTGCTAGTCAACAAATCTATTGATAGCGATACGCTGTCGATAGTTTGTACTTTTTTGTACTTGTAGAGTTTTTCAAAATTATTTTTATTTAGTTTAATCAGAACGTTGGGTATTTTTTTTAAGTTTTCACATCAATATACGTACATGATAACATAAAAAATGCGCATTTTATTCTAGGAGAAGAAAGAAGGAAATAACTTATCCATTTGCTGCAGCAACATTAAACTTAATACACTTTGGTAAACATGAAGTAATTTCGTATATGTTAAACAATAATTTAGAAAATGAGTTTATTAACCATGAATGAGCCTTAGATCATATAATAATTTGTGCTGATTGCCATAGGAATATACCGTGAGTTTTTTCCAAAAACAATTTCTTGCTCTTTATGCGATGAAACCTCATTGCTGATCGTAATACATTGTTTTATTGCCTCTCATTTTGATATAGCCTAACTTAATTTAAATCACTCTCTCTGATTTAATTCTTATGAGATGTGAAACTGATATTTAGCATCAATTTCATTGCACTACTTTCTGAACGGTTTGTACGTATTTTCTTGATTGCTTTCACCATCTTTATAATTTTGTCCCACAGTTTCTGCAAAAGAATTTTCGTTGCTGAAAATTGTTGAGGCATTTTCACTGAACGCTTTATTATGCCCAACTCCTATTCTAGCGCTGCTTTGGTGACCGTTTTTCTCCACACTAACTTCCTCATTTTATGTTTTGCAACACTGAATATAATACCATTAGTTTCTTATGAAAGCAACTTCAACAAAATAACTTTGGCTGACTTGTTTGCTATTAAGTGAATGCAAACCTAAGGCTCTGAAACCAGTATTAAGGTTACTTCAGGAAGGGTCGCTGAAATTCTCGCTTCTCGCTGAAGTCACTATGTTTTATATTTACAGTGATGTAGCCACCATGCCGTTTAAAAGAGTTCCAACGCGTAGATACTACATCAACGAAAGAACTTCGATAACCAATTTTCTATGTTTTCTCGTTAGGTCCAAAAATGGAGTACCTATGGGTTGCCTGAAGTGAGTTGGGAAAGAGCGTGTCAGCTCGTTTGTTGTGAACACAGATTTTCATCAACACTGGTCATAAATTCCACGAATGGCTTAATGCAGGCATCTTATCGTTCTGTTTTCATTTTAACTCCTCCTTTAAAATATTTATTCACCATAACTTCTGTTATTATATGCTTCTAGTTTCTCAACTGGCACCAACGTTTTATCGTTTACGTTTTGCCTTAGACATTCCTTTATCATTAAATTGTGTCTGAAAATTATTCTGGAGTCACACGTGATGATAATTTCAGGCGCTTAGTTCCCTTGAATAATGAAATTTTCCTATTGGTATCAGGCCTAAAAATATTTTAATAATAATGATGAGCACAATCGTCATCACCACAATGAGGGAAAATTTCAACAAGAAATATATTGCGCTCTAAGGTGCTGATTTCTTTGGTTCTTCTCTCTGGTTTACACCGCATATTACTTTCTTCCAGATACTGAGAGAGGTTCGATATTTATTTTAAGGAAATACCTGTATTTTTCTTTGGTTTCCCAGGAATGCCTTAAATGCAAGGCGTGTCCTAAAGTTGGATTGCCCTAATAGTACTTTTTCGCTAGACTGTCATAATTTGCCAAAAATTTGTAATGTGTACACCCGATGACCTTATTCTTAAAAACGGTCAGTATGCTGGGTTTATATTTACTAAGCGCGTTGTATTTTATTTATTAATGTGGCCTCTGGAAACCTAAAACAGTTTCTCTATAGAGCAAAGATTTCTCATGTTTCCAACTGGGTCAATTTCTTCACTTCCTCCTGTAAAAATGAAATCCATTCTATACTATTTTGGAATGGAGAGCAACCCAAAAATGAATATATGAGTGCGGGGGAAATAAACGAAGACGTTCCATGCTTTGCTTCGCTCTCCACCAATATTACTCTGACGGGGAGAATATGAAGGGGTAGGAAATGAAGAAATTGACCCGGTTGCAAAGTTGAGAGGTTCAACGCCGAAGATTCGCCGGGGAAACACGGGATAATATGTTTTTCTGCTACCCACAATAGTGTACCTCATTCAATTGTTTTGCAAGCGTAGTCAGTGTTATTCGCGTATTTTTTAGAGCTAGTCTTCTTATCTGCCCAGTGGATTCCTAGTTTTATGATTAAAATAGCTGACATAAAAAGGTTGTGGAATATACCGTATAAATAAATTAAATTAAAAAATACGCTCAGAGTAGATCTCAAATCTGAACCCTTTATATTAGCAGTAAAACATGATGACCCCTATATGAATTTCGGTTTTTAATAAGAATAAAGGGTAAATAATACGCTACAGCGTCTTCAGTCTTACAATATAGCTACTTATTGTAAAGTAGCCTTTTTCCAACTGAAATACTATTTAAAATACGGTTTCCCAGTTACATAGAGAAAAAGTAAATGAAGACTATTTCTGGACTTAAAAGACAATGTTTTTGGGCACGATTTATTATACAAAAAATAGGTGATTTTTATCATTCAATAAAATAAGAAGAACCAGGAAATTTTATTCGGTGCATCTATGGTAGATATACATAAACTGTGTAATACCACAAGGGAAAGGGCTGGCCCCGCCCGATGTAAAATATCTTCACGAGTGTTAATGGTAGTATAACTAATCATTCAACAAAATCATGATAAATAATCATCACAATTCATAATTTAATTAAATAATGCTTAAAACATCGAAGAACAGGAATCAGAGGAATTATAGTTCACGAATTTTCTGCATCTGGGATATATGAAGTGCCACTCTGGAATGCTGGGTTAGAGGTCTGACGGTTCACGTCGTGGTATTATTTTAAAACTACTTGGTAGGGAAGCGGGAAATTTTTATCACTCAATGGAGTAATCATTCTTTTCCTCCTAGACTCTCTGTTCTCTCTTTGTGGGTGGTGGGAATAGAGGGTGCCATAACATGAAATACTTACACAGACGAGTAAATAGCAACAGAAAAGAAAATAAAACATTTGTATGCAACTTTTGAGGACAGGTTAAATGTGGACGTTGTTGCAGTTAAAGAACTTCTGAGGAAATATCTTTAAAGAAATCTAAGAAGGAAATACTGATATAGTTAGACTGTGTTAGATTTGTTAGTGGAAATGAAATTTATAAAGGACTACTGAAACAATTTGCATTTGCATATTACATCAAAGTGGTGGAGAGGAGAGTCCTTCGGGTATTAACCGTAGTAATTTATAGATCATTAAACATGAGGGTTTAAAATAAAGAGCAGGCAAAGGGTTGATATTTATTGATGGAGGTAAAATCAAATCCTATCGATATAGTGACAACGTAAATGTATATGTCCAGAGCACTTCTCAACATGGGAAATAAGGCAACTTCTATATGGGCTGTTGTGAAGCGTTTGTGTAGAAGGCAGGTTGTTGTGACCCAAATTGGTGTAACGACTTGTTACCGAATCTTCACAAATAGATGTGTTATTCCATCCAAGCGCACCGGAAATTTTTGCTAATGCTTTTATGATATTTAATTTTATAAAAATGTGAGCAAAGCTTTATATTTTATAATACGGAGCTCCGTTCCCATGAACTTCAACCTTGACGCGGTGAATAACTTCATATACATCTACGAAATACCGCGCAAGCCGCCGCAAGGCCGTGTGGCAGAGGGTGTTAGGTCACCACCCGTAATAAAGAAAGAAAAGTAAAACCGCATGCAAAAGCCTCCAATTTATACAAGCCACAAACAAAACATTGCATGCATTTATGCTGAAACCCATAAACCCCACACATATGCAAACAACATACTAACAACTAACATACTTATGCATCTACAGATACACACAAAATATTTGCAAAGTTTAAAACTGTTCCGACTTGTAAATTAAACGTTTTTACTATTTCCAAAGTGACTTCGGTTTTTTACTATTATGATTTCTGATTGTTCTGAAAAAAGAGTGAGTATTTAAATCTATCTGTATTGGAATCTATCTGCCTTATTTAACCTTTGTGATCTGACCTACCTAAGTAGTTTGGGGCCATTATAATTCCTTTGGTGTCGTCGTTAAACTCGTTGGTTTTGAATCTTTCCAAAAGTCTAGGTGTTGCTTGTTTCCTTCGTATTTCAAGTGGCTCCCAGCACAAATCCCCTAAGAGACCTGTCACGCTTGTGTTCTTATTATAACAATTTTTAACGAATCTGGTGGATTTTCGCTGGACTTAATCAAAATCTTTTTGCCAAATTTTCTCCCAAGGATTTCAAATACTTGGGGCATATTCCAAACAAAGTCTAACAAGAGCAAAATAACACCTCACTTCAATTATCTCGTTACATTTCCCCACCACCCGTTCAAGGAAGCCGAGTTTCTTTGAAGCTGATCCGCACGTTGTCCTGGAATGTGCTCCTCATAAAATGTGTGGTTTTAGAACTACCGCCAAATATTTAACTTATTTGGCCGTAGTTAGCACTGAATCCTCTTTTTCGTAGTTTATGTCCTGTTTGCCACTTCCCTAGTTCCAAAATTTCAAAACTGCGCATTTGTATATGTTAAGCATTAATACCCATTTCTTGCACCAATCCGAGATTGTGTCTAAGTCTCTGGAGAGTAGCTCGCGATCTAGTTGGCACCTTATTTCCCTGCATACCACAGTGTCATCAGCAAATAATCTGAGATTGCTACTAACGTGTGCGCTTAGGTCATTAATGTATATTAAGAATTGAAAAGACCCTATTACACTTCCCTGGAGGACGTCCGAAGTTACATCTCTATCCTTTGAGCACAACCCATCGATGACTACTATTTGTTTACAATTTGACAAGAAGTCTCTAATCCAATTTATTATTTTCTCCTTGATACCGTAGAATTTATTGTTTGGTGCGTTTGTATCTTTATTGTAGACGCTTAGAAAAACGTTTTAAAAATATTTGCCTTTTTCACGCTGTCTGTAATAATTTCTCCGTTTTCCGTCTTAAACTTGTCCATTCTGATGAGCCCCAGAGCTATGCTGGCGGAAGCCATGATGCTTGATGCTAGTAGGACCATTCAGATAGGTCGAGGTAATGGTTTCAGTCGAAAAGTAATCCGGGCATTGGCTATTCCTCAGTGGGGCGGCTGCAGATTTGCCAGACCCCAGTGCCCAGTGAACCTAGGACTTCGAGTGATCCTGTCACGTTAAAACCTATACTGAGGAAGGAAATGGGAAAACAACTCAGTTGAATATACCATGCTACTATGATAGCAATAATCAGAGTATGAGTCCAGGCAGCTAAGGTATTAGACCCGCTGGGGTGTCTTTCCCGGCAGCGGAAGAGGAAAGACTCCCACCGTCGTCTATCCACAAAATCTATGCTAGGCAAAATCGACAGCAGCTGCACAGAAGACGAAGAAGAGGATCGAACTAGTGAGAATAGGTATTTGGAATGTTAAGACGATGTTAAGGACAGGGAACTTAGCAAATAAAAATCCAAAAAAGGATAGATGAAAGATAGATTTTAAAGGCGTAAGAGATGAGATGGAATTGCTGGAGCAAGAGTTTTAGAGTAATATACAACAAAGGGGAAGAGATACAGCGACTGATGCCAATGATGTTAAGCCAAACATTATGAAAAAGTCAGAATATCAAAATAGAGAAAACGAGAAAAATATATTATTAGTGGACGTAAAAGCTGAATCAACGAACACTGATAGGAAGAAAAACAGAATACAAAAACAGAATCATGATGTATGTAACAGTTTCAGGTTGAACTTTGTGAAATTTCTTCATGACGAGGTCGAAAAAAGAAACTCTGCACCTCCACATAAAGATTGAATGCTTTACGACCATGGTTTCGATACTGTGGATCATCATTAGGTACATCAAAAGTGATATCGCCATCCGACCAGTGGTATCTTGTGTCTCCACGCCAACCCACCTACTTGCTCATAAGTTAAACAACCTAATCAGACAACATGCTAATTTTTCCCCAAAATACGGTATGAAGAACTCATACGAGCTCGCGAGTAGGTTTTCAGATATAATACTACCGCCAAAATGTATTATGATGTCCTTCGACGTTACCAACATCTTCACAAGTATCCCTAGGATGGAAGCCCTGAAACTAGCTAAGATAGCCCTCGTAAAGGCTAAAATACCACCTCCTCTGATGTCAATTGGTTGACTTTTAGCATTATGTGTGAATCAAAGTGGTTTTGTGTTCAATGGTAAATATTATAGACAATTAGAAGGCCTGGACATGGGCTCACCTCTTTCTCCCACCCTAGCGGACATTTATATGGATAATTGAGAAAGACAATTATTTGCTTTAAACCATCCCCTACAAAAAATGTGTAATCTTGGCTCCGATATGTTGACGATATCTTCTGTGTTTGGGCTGGATACACAAGACAAATGTACAATTTTTTGACTCTGTTAAACTCTTTAGATATATGTATACGATTCACAAGTGAGTTAGAATCAGACGGTGCCTTGAATTTCCGGGATTTGACTGTGAAAATAATTAATCAAAGGTTGGACCTTTCCATCTACAGAAAAAGTGTTACTCCGACCAAACTATCCACTCCACATCCAAGCATCACCATTCACAAAAACGTGCAGAATTTCATGTCATGTTACACAGGGTATGCAATATCCCAATGCCACCACACAGCAAACAAGAGTGACTCCGTATTTAAAACAAATTGCAGTCAACAATGGTTACAGGCAAACAATGATTGACAACATGTACAACAGAAAACAAACACAGATAGCCGAGAAATCAATATACCACACATCTAAACTTGACGAGGACCGATGGCGAAGAATTCCATTTCTTGGCCACATTTCACTCAGTTACAACAAATACCCTCCAATAACCAAATCAAGACAGCGTTTTACAACTAACACACTTTAAAAAAACATAATAAGTTCAATCAAAGATAAAATTGACATAATGCAACAAAGCGGGGTTTATACCCTCAATTTTGCGGACTGCAACGCCATCTACAGACAGGGAGGACGTTCGATATTAGAATTAAAGAACACCGATCATGCTTCACAAAGAAATACAACAGATATCAATTCGCCAAACACCTCTTGGATAAGAATCTTACCAGTAACTTAACAGCAGATATTCTCCACACAGAAATGAAAGGACACAGGTTAAATGCTTTGGAGGAGTTGGAAATTTGGCAATCCTTACAGCGTAACAATTTTGAGGTGGTCAATGAAACAATATACCTCTCACGTTCCCCCTCCTAAAAATTCTAAAAGACTCCCACATCTTTCCACACCAACCTCACCCCCACCAATGCAGTGATGACCATCGACCGTACCTTAATGAAGGTCAAACCCTTGCAGACCCCCCCTAATTAAATGTAAAACACAGTGTGTTTTCTTCCTGCTGCTATTTCTAAGAACGGTGGAATCCCACATTGTGTTCTTCATTTAATGATCATTTAACGAACACACACTTCCACAAATTTGAGCCAGAAACCTTCCAATACATACCCTCCCCCTTCCCTAGCTCACTAATAGGTTGCTACACTTGCACTCAACTTACCCCCCCCCCTCCCTTAATCCCCCTACCTTCCTCTCCTCTTGGAGCCAGGCTATATAAGTTGCAAATTTTTTTTATGTATGTAATCTGATGATGATGCGCAGCATCGAAATCATTTGTCGTGAAACATTAAATCTTTATGTGGAAGTGCAAAGTTTATTTTTTTACCCTCATCAGAATCATGATGTATTTGTGTGGTCCGTAGATTTCGAAAACGCGTTTAATGGAGTAAATTCGATAGAATTATTGAACATATTTCAAAACAGGATCAAACTGGAGGAATAGGCAATTTATCTACAACCTGTACACGTCTCAGGCTGCTTCGGTACGAGTAGCGAATGAAGAGTCGGGATGGACAGTGCTAGAAAGCGGGGTCAAACAGGGATTAGCATTATCACCCATGCTTTTCAACTTATATGTGAAGGAAATCGTTAATGAGGCATGGGGAAAACTGGGGCTTGGAATGAAAGTTGGAGGAGAAATCATCAAATTAATTAGGTTTGTTGATGAACAAACTTTAGTTTGCCAGTCAGTAAAGGAACGCGAGCATTATTGAGCGCTTTGGAAAGTCAGTGCGATAGGTTTGGGATTAGAATAAATTTAAACAAAACATAGGTTATGCGGTTTTTCAGAAAGAGGAAAGATAAGCAAATTTTTAAAATCGGAGTTCAAAAATAGAGCGAGTGGAAATGTTTACCTATACCGTTCACCGAATTTACTTTTTCCCGGTTACCCCTTTAAATCTTAACCTTGATTCATTATTCAAGGTAGTTTTTTCGAAGCGATTTCCGCTCAAAGTCTCCAACTGGAGTCGAATTATTTTTGAGGCTGCGGACGCTTCCCACTCCCCGTTCTTCCGCGAACCCCCTGGATAACGGCTGTTCGCAACGGCCGGCGAGGTGCGGAATGGGTCGGATGGAGTAATCCACATGTCGCCATTGTTTTTGGAGGAAGGGGGGGAACGTGTAAGTAGTTCCCATATAGGACAGCGTTTTAAATCATTGCGTTCATGGGTCGAGACTAGGGTACTTTTTGTGACGGAGGGATTTGTGCACCGCCACGCGGCGGGCTCGGGAAACTCGCGGCGGTTGTGGTCCCAGCCAGTGGGGAATCTTCTCTGAAAATCCGTTGGGATTCACTGCATCGGACCACGGGAAAGGTTAATGTTGCCGAGCTTACCAACGGTTTGGGATTACGAATGAATTTAAAAAAGGATCGGTTAACATCGCGGGTTGAGCACTTGACTCCAAATTAATCCTTCTACATCACCCCGCGTCTATTATATGAAAACTAAATGTGCGGCTATTTATCTTCAGGACAGAAACAATACTTCAGGCGCGTTTCAATTTTTTTTCTTTTTTCAATGGATCACTAGGAAGTTTTTGTTTGGTTTTGATTAATGACTGTCAAAAATTTAACATAGATATTGCGTCAAGGCTTATGATGAGTGAAACATCGATGGTGTAGCTGTTTCTGTACGATCATCATTAATAATGGAAAAGGAAATGGAAAATTTTACAATGTAGTTATAAGGTGACTTTTCTAAAAGGATATCCTCATTATTCATATTTTTATCTAACCTGTATGGCGTGCAAGGATTTTTTCGTGGTGGAAACTGCGAAGTTAGTCAATGAATAAGTTGCAAGAGTGAGAATGACAAACGCATGGGCTGTTACAAACATTTCATTGGAAACGCATGGAGAACCTACCGTACAGTTTTGATTCAGCTCCCAGTGCTTTTCAGATGATCGGACCCCTAAAAAATCATTTGGATGGCCGACGTTTTGAAAATGATAATGTCCTAGTCCAAGAGGTTATTCATTGACCACGACAGCAAACAAAACACTTGTTTGCCCTCGGTCTATTAAAGGAATTGTGAAGAGATGGGATAAGAGTCTGAATGCACAAAGTATATATGTAGAAAAATTAAATGTATATCAGGAAGTTACTATGTTTATTATTGTCTCTATCCAGCTTTGAGCGTTATTTATACACACACACACACACACACACCTATATATATATATATACATATATATATATATATATATATATATATATATATATATATATATATATATATATATATATATATATTGCCCTCGTACTGCAAAACTTACTGATACTAACATTTTATTTATTGTCTTAATTCGCTTAGCCTTCCAAAAGAATTAATATTGCTGTTCTGCTTTAGTCGCTCATATTTCCAGATAAACTTATGCCACGCCAATGAAAGGAGCCATATTAACGCCAAGCCGGATATAATCATTTTCGTGTTAGAGGCAGAGAGCTCCACTTTTTGTGCAAAACATTATATGTTGTAATTCTCAATTTTCACCAGTTTCATGAACACCAATATCAGCTGGTTAACTTTCACCATCATTGAAGGCAAGCCCTGACCCAAAGTTCATGAGAACAATGCAAATGGCGATCCAATCTCCCAATTTTCATATAATCCTTTGCGATTAACACTAAAAAAAATGAATGTGTAATTATTCAGGGTTTATTGACGGAAACTACACATTTGGGCATTGAGGCAAGAATAATGCTATCAAATATGCATACTTGACGATTAATTGATGTTAAAATTATCAAAATAAGCGATTTTAAGGCTAGTTCTTTTTAAGGAAAATGTAGCATCGAACTACACTCTTTTCTTTGATATGTCACCCTCATTCATCAATCAATATTCTGTTTCTTTTTAGGTGAACATTATGAAATTAACTTTTGATTTCTTTTCCAGGGGGTAGAACCTATTAAAGACAGACTGAGATGGCAAGATCAATTCTACACAACATATTATATAAACCACTGAAGCAATTTCAGAGTGTAAAAATCATTCGCCTTGACCGGGATTTTTACACTCTGAAATTGCTGCATTGAAATGCATATTAACGATAGACTTCGTTAAAGGTTACTGTTGCGGCATCTCCCGCAGTTTCTTGGAATATAAACCACTTATTGATTTTTATAATCAAAACGAGCATTGCCAGTACTGAGAACACGTATTGATGTCAATTACTTTTTCAATAAATTTCGATAATCTGATTTATTCCTTGGCGGATTATTATAGTTATTCCAAAAAATGGATAGTGCTAGTTAAAGTGTCAGCAATGCGTTATAAAGCTTTAGTATCATAGCCTAGATTTATTCCTATTTTTGAATCCAAGGTTATGATTTATTGATTGTAACACGATAAAACTCATTACAAAACTGGTTAAATTCTGTGATATGGCTCACAAAATCATTAAATTTACTCCGTTATATCTATAAAAATTATGTAATTGATCTTATAATTAGTTTTTAGTAAAAATAAATTTCATTGTTGCCTAAATAAGGTTTATAAAATTATAGGTTTACAGTGAACTCTCAGCTTCTAAGAAGCCTATCTATGTATCGATGATGCGGAAGTATTCACGAGAGCAATATAACTTTTGGACGGCACAATAGAACACAGAATAAAACAGATAACACGTAAAAGGACATTCACACTGTAGATTATTTGAGCTTTCGAACTACTCAGAGGCCTTCTTCAGGTCAGACTGACCTGACCTTTCACGTGTTATCTGCTTTATTATGTTATTTATTATATATTTATACACGCCGTCGAGCTTGGTACATGGGTGAACTCTACCATCACCTACTAAACCGACCTTCGGGTTGATTATTGTGTTTATGGTTTATATACATATATATACATATATGCATGTATACATATGCATACATACACATATGTATGCATGTGTATGTATATATATATATATATGTATGCATGTATATGTATATGTATATATATATATATATATATATATATATATATATATATATATATATATATATATATATATATATATACTATATATAAACACAGTAATCAACCCGAAGGTTGGTTTAGTAGGTGATGGTAGAGTTCACCCATGTACCAAGCTCGACGGCGCGTGAATATTCACACATCAGGGTAGGGTGGCCAGTTTCCTTTCCTGTGCCGGTTATGGTTTCCCAGGAAGATGATTCAATGTTTATGGGATGAATTTGTATCCTTTTGTTCTCTCCGTAAGCTTATATTGACTAATTAATTTATGGTCATTTATTGTAACGAAATCGATATTGCTATGATATGAGTTACTTCTGAGGTTGTGAATAATCATTTAAACTACTGCGATGTCTGTAATAATGGAACCGTTTCAGTGCGATGTCCTTGTAGAGTAAGACGTACGAAAATTCATCGACATCGTTGAATTGCAAGAAATAATATAAAGAAATATTTATTATATACTTTGTTACATTTTGATTAATTTTAATTTAGCGCTCATGATTTCATATTAAATGGTCTGAACAAACTTATGGACATTGTGACCAGCCAAAATGAGGTATGGGAGTAACTTTTTTGATAGGACGTTTCGATTTCACTCATAGAAAATGGAGTCCTGTATTGGCGGACATGATAGTAAGGAAAGGAAATGAAGGGAACAGCTAGTATTTATAGAGAGGAGAACGTAGTGATTGATCACGATTTGAAAGGGTGTCATGAGTTCCTTAAATATTTGGTCAAAATAATAACTGTATCTGGCATTATCTGAATTTATACCGTCTCAGCTCGTGTGATTTTTGCTTGTTTATTCATTGTGTGAATATATTTTCGTGAAAGATATTCTTTTTTTTGCAAATCGATAAATTTTTAAAAATCTAAATTGACAGCTGGCTAATTTTATTAGTTATTATTTTATTATTTTATTATAGAAGCCCTGTGTTTGGTTTCAGTTCGGTCCTGATTTTCCAGAAACCGGTAATTTAGATCAGTAATAACAAATATGCTCTTCACCATTATCGGTATTATTGTAACAGAAGCTTCTATTCTATTTGCACTGACTATTTAATATTATTTTTATAAAAGAGCTTTTATGTGGATTTTAAGAGATTATTTTGATCGTGACCGCCTAAGTATTTTAGTGCCGTGGGTTCTCTTTCGGTGTGTTTTTGGCCGTTTGCTCTCCTATCCATCTGGTGCGATATAAATTAGGTTTAATTGGATTCTGGTGAATAATAGAACTAGCAGTACCTTTCGGCAAGCGAAGAAAAATCCTAAATCACATGGTCTTCATTGTTATATCCACTTGGAGAAAGACTCTTTACTTTTAGGTGTTTTTCGTCTATATTCATTTTGGGTCGTTATATTTTAAATGTCTAGTAGGATCACCATTCATTGTTTGCTCCTGAATTAATGTATAGGTTGATATTATATTTGGCAGCGCGAGTCCGTTGTCCCAAAATACCTTTCGGTACGGACTGAAGTGATCGTAAATTTCCAGCATCACAGCATTTATTTATGACTAAGAGATAAGGCATATGTTTTCATAAAGACATGTATGTCATTTCAAAGCTTAGGACTCTAATTTGCAAATTGTAATCTGAAAATTGAGTGCAATTTGGTGAAACACGTGCATGATCGGCTCTGCAAGCAATGCCGGTCGATATGACGCAAATATTATTACGGATTCTGTTAATAAAGCAAAATTAAAGAAATAGTCAATTAATGAATCTAAAATTGGTATTATGATAATGACATGTTTACCTAAACTCTGACTAACCACTCGAATGCGGAGCGATTGCGTTTTGGGTTTTTGATAAAGGTGAAGTGAAGCATGAATCGCAAACGGCCTCCAGCGCATTCGATTGAGCTTTTTGACGTATATCTCTGTGCATGTTTGCAGTATAATATGTTTTAAAAGAATCGCTCTTTAATGCATGAAAACTTCGCCCCCTTACGTGAAACTCTTCTTACCTACTAGTTTGCTTTGTGCCCTTGTTATTGCGTTGTCATAATTGTTTAAATGAATGTAAGTTTAGTTGTCATACCTAACTATGAAAAAAATAAATTAACTATTTATTCATTCCTGAAGAAAAAAAGAAGACAAACCGTAGTAACACTATGAATTAATCGAACTTGCCTTGAAAGGAAATGTACAGTTCACCTCGCTGACCTATGTTTCAATGTGCACATTTGGAAATTCATCTAATTAGCCTTTGAAGGGAAAACGTTTAAGCATTAATGGGATTTTATCAATCATATAATTTTTTTTAAATAGAAAATACAAACTCACCGGTGCCCACACATCAGAGTAAACGTTTGCTTACACACACTTATAAAGCCTAATGCGTAGTATAATTATACTGTCAAACTCATGACCTCGAAAATCAATGTTTAATGGCCCATCGGGTTGGAATTAATTTCTACTAAGTTTTGCTTGGAAAGCCTTGCTGGAGATCGGATCACTGTCTTACGGAAAAATTGCGGAACCTGTTCAAAACAGTATTTTGATAATAAGGTCTTATTGTCCATGATGATATTACGTTTATATTAGTATGCATAAACTGTAAATTAAGGGCCATATAATAATTCATAAATAGTGTTCATTACTATGATTTTTTTTGGAAAAATATATAGCTCACTATTTGGAGATAATTTGCCTGATATTCTTAATTGGCGGCATATATCTTTTTTGAGAACAGAATAGTATGTGTGCTATATAAGTAGAGAGGAAACGATATCTTCAGACGCTAAAGTCCTATCACAAACAGGTGTTACAAACCTGAAAATTGGACATGCTGTGAACACGAGAAAACGTTCGCTCAAAGAAATATTATTCAATAATTTTCAACCATTTTCAAAACCAGTAATTTTCCTGCCCGACAAGTTAGTTCCATAGGGTTAAGTCTGATCCAATCACATGAACTGCTTTCTCCGGCATAAATTCAGTGTGAGTTTAAAATTATTTTTATTTTAAAATAGAGAAAAAGGAGGACAATATAAGCGTCAATATTTTGGTCTAGTGAACAATGATGTAATTCGCTAACTGACTACGTTAGAAGTTGGATGTTCTCCCCGCGCTGTTGTTCAGCATGAAAGGAACATCCATGCATGACATAAATAGCTTAAAAATAATTTCTTTCTGAATAAAGAATAAAATACATGCAGAGTGATGACCTGAATTGAAAGAGCTCTTGGGAATTCTCACCCGTAGAACGTTACCGGCGAATTAATTGATGCAATATTTCTTTCGCCAAGCTTAACTTAATTTTAGATATCATGTTTCAATAGAATTTCTTTCAAATCCCTCAGGTATGCTTCAAAACGGAGATACATTGAATCATATCAAGCATGGTTTATGTTTCACTCTACTCTTTAGTTTGAATATCATGACATTAATCATTCGTGGAAAATGGACCCGTGCGAGAGATATGTCTTTTGCATTCCTCAAGTAAGAATTATATTGTTAGTAGTTAACGAAGGAATTGTACCTTATTGTTCTACAGATTCGATTTTTTAGAGCTATGACTGGTTGCGGCTGTGATTAAGAGAAGCTTTAAATACCTATTTTCCGATATTTCTTGTAAGCTATCGATCAGTAGATAGGGATACCTGGGTTAAATGCCTGATGGTATGGCGGCGACATTTATGTTATCCCAACCTGATTAAGGAATAAACCTCCTTTTGTATTACGATCGTAACTGTTTACTACTCTTAGGTAGTCGTATTCATATAGTGAACTTTGTCGGCAAAAGAGCGCGAATAATTAATTATTTTTGTTTAATTCTGAACTCCTCTCACATCACGAAGGCGATGGATTATGGGGAAATAGTTATCTGCATCTACATAAATACCCTGCGAGCCACCAAAAAAGTTGTGTGGCAGGGGCTGTAGCACCAGGAGGAAAGGGTAAGGGATGAGGGGGTTGGGGTTTATTCAAATAGGTGGGGGGAACCTGTAAGAAAAAAATATATATCCACGCGCAGTCCCTAACCTGTACGTTAATACTTATTCTAATGAACTGACTCCTGGGGGATTTCAACTACAAGCATTCTCGTCTCTTATCGTTGGTGGAAAAATTGACATTTTAAACCATTCAGTCTTGCAGTCTATCTCTCTAATCTTATATTCGTGATCCCTCCGACCGTAATACGTTGGGATCCGTATTATATTATTGATGCCATCGGAAAAGGGCCCATCCTTAAATGTTTTTCATAAGTTTAATCTATATTGTAAACGCCGCTGCGTAAGACAATCCCAACCTGAATTGTCTAGCAAAGTGGATACGCTGCTGCGTTGGTCATAACAATTTTTGACAAATCTAGCCCCCCTCCGCTGAACTCGATCTAATTCCGAAATCAAATTTATATTTTGAGGATCCCATATCCTGGCAGCATACTCTAGGTGGGGCCAGACTAAGGCAGGGCAAGATCGTTCTTTCACTTTTTCGTCCCATTTACCTAGCACACTTTTCACAAATCCCAATTTTTTATTAGCACGACCGCATATTTCTCGTATGTGTTTTCCCCAGTGAGTAATTCTTACACCCAAGTATTTAAAGGAATCAACCCTCACGTTTTTGGTTGGCTAACACGACTCTGTCTTCGTGACTTCGAATTCCTTTTTTTTTTAAATGTAATGTTTTTGTAATGTGTGGGTCAAGCTTATTCCACGCTTTTGACGCAACCAGAGAGAAATACATAGTAACACCACAAAACGCGGCGTGCATTTCTCAATTTGGTTTTAAACCCAGGACCTCAGAGTTGAGCGACAGGAGTGCTCACAGCCATATGGCTAAACAAGTGGGCGCGCGGAGTTTAAGTTTTTGGGCTGCAATCAAATTGACGCTGAACTCGGTCAATAGATTCGGGCGAGCGGCATTAAGATGTGGCAGAGGTCCCCAGGGAGAGGGGGGTTTCTAGCTAAAATGGAAGAAAATTAAAGATAAAGTAACGATACGTAATGGATAAATTTCTAATGTCTCCCAATTATGCACAGGGGCGACAGGATTTAGTTTTTCAAGAGTTTTAAATGAGTGGAACTGGGGGAGAGAGCTTACATTCTGGGAAGTTGGTCGAATTTCCGTCCCGTTACTTCTTCCCCGAACCAATTTTCATTTAATCAAACGCCCCGCCGAGATTGTTTCGTCTCATCAATCCTCCTCTCTCCCTAGTTCCAACTCTTCCCCCTCGCCCTCGATCCCATCCTTCCTTCCCCCTGCCCCCCCCCCCAATACTTGAAATACTCTCGAGCTATTTCTCAGAGAGGCATCCACGCGCCTCGCCTCAAGAGCTTAACTCCCCTCTCCGTTTTTCGCGGAGTGCCATGGGCATGAACTCATTTCCCCCACCCCGCCATTCCTTATAGGGAGAGTCACCAGAACGATGGCCGAATGGAGTTTTTGCAGGTTAAGCAGTATTTTTGTTTGATCATTTATTATTACCCAGCACGCTGTGAGTACAACAAGAATTACTTGAAAAGAGTCGAGGGTACGAAGGGGAAATCACATATACATCTGAGAGCGGAGAGGGATCGGCAAAGATCAATGTGAGGACCTATTCCTGCGGATGTGATCCCGTAGAAATAAGGAAGGATTTTTTAATTAGAGAAAGTTATGATGCTTATTATCATTGTAATAATGCAATTAAATGATTTGTGACGAAGTGACGAAGATTAAATGGACAGATTAAAGAAGAAGGACCAGATGGGTTGGGCACGCTTTGGGACATAATGAATCTGTAAAGAAATTAAGGGGAGGTAAAGCAGAAGGGGCTCTGAGGTAAAATAAAGGGAAAATACGTAGGGCATTAAGAATTTCAGGAGGAAGAAGCTGTAGGAATACATCCAATTCTCTTGTTATACCTCACTTGTCAATTTAGAGATCACGGCTGGAAAAGATACATATATTTATAAGACGAATTGGTCATGAGAATAACGAATGAAAGACACACTCTGGCCATCGGCTAATTACAATGCCCTAATGATCATGGCAATAAATTTCCGAGTACTTCGTAACAAGATCCAACTTGGAATTTTCTTTAGGAGGATAAACGTTTAATTGAAGTCGACAAATACGGTTCGAGTGACTAACGAAGCTTGCGTCCTACTCTTTGATTTTTTCACCCAATGGTGGAGGAAGATGGCAACTAATTCGTCCAAATCTCTTCTTGAGATAAGAATCACAGAAATACTTTCCCTGGAACTGATGATGGCTGCCTGAAAGCAAGCTCGTTAGTGGACTGATTTTTCTATCCGCTGCAAAGAGACGAGTGAATCCAAGAAACAATCAATCGCCAAGTCTCCCAATGCCACGGCGCCCCACACAAGGAGATAATTGGTAGCGTAATAATAAGTAGAAAAGATATCATCTCCTTCACTTCTGTCCAGGTGAAGATATTGCGCTTCAATAACTTGTAAACATCAAGGTGTCCTTGTACCCGGTGGGGGTTGGTATTGTGCCTAAGGGATGAAAAAAACATGAAATATAAAAACAAGGCCCTTTGAGAGGCGATGATTCCTTCGGAAGAAGAAAGGAGTGCACTGAGATCAACAGGAGTGGGTCTCCGTCATTCCATAGTTCTTTGAAAAGACACCTATTATTCTTTAAATTCTTCTTCTTCGACAATTATTAGGACTTAGAGAGGTGTTGGATAATAAAAGCACTAAGTGTGACGTTTTGTGGTGATGCGTGTTGAATTTAAATTTGGTTCTCCATGGGATGAAAGGATGTGATAATGCAAAATTTGGAAGTTCGAAAATCGAATTCAATGAATGGTTCCCAAATAATGATCAATAAAACTAGACTGTGAGCATATACAAATATTACTTAAATTACTGATCATGAAACCTCAGTAAATTCAATGTAATCTCGATTGTGAGCTAAATATAATATTATTATTGAATGAAAACTGAAGTCAGTGAAATTTACAAATAAAGAAGGTTTACCTCCAACGTTGTGAATACGGAGCCGGCATCAAATCAAATAGGAGTAATGGAAAGAAATATCCGTTTCACTGAGTCCATAGCAAGAAATTAAGGGGCTGTCTTTGCGTCGTGGAAATAGCTATCAAACTTAAAAAAAGGACAAAGTGGTAGTTTCTGTACAGGAAGACTCATTGCCACCGAGATGGTTCACCTCGTATGAGCGATAGGGAAATCTTTGCAATGTGCTCTCAGCTTTTGATAAGGTGCCTACAAAATTAGGCTTGTCACTTCAGTACACTTTTCCAAAAATGTAACATTTTTCGCCATCGACGAGTGAAATTTTTGGTGAAAACAAGGAGCTGAGTAATGTGAAAAAGTTTTCTCGGAATAAAAAAGAGGCGCTAGACCTCAAAGAGTCCTACGGAAACTGAGGAAAATAACCATTTTTCGAAACAATCTCCAAAATATGACGAGTCTGATCATCTTTTAAGTTTGGGATTATCCGTCCATTTTATCTTCTGCATTTGACCCCATTACCAGATTACTAGTAAGCATAATGTTGTCTATTAACCGTGATTAGGATTCCGTGGAGTTAATTAATTATTTTTTGCATATTCTGGGTATTCACCGTGAAGTTTTGCTTGATTTTTAAGTTGATCGGTCTTAGTCGGCCTGAATTGATCTGTCAGAAGCCTAAGGAGGCTGCACTTATAGCCTCAGGGTCGGGGGTTTTGATCTAACGTACGGCTATCCTAGTTGCTCCACTGAGTTTTACTTTTTGAGGTCCATCACTGCTTAACCCTATGAATTTGTCTCAGGAATATAAGAGGATATGAAAGTCTTTCAGCAATATTACTGAATTTGTTCATGTATATTTGCGCTTTTTGATCTGAGGAGTGTTTACACTAACGACGGACAAGACCACGCCGATTCGTTTGATTATTGAACAGTGAGAAGACATTTTTTTGTGACATGCGGAACCTTAGAAGGAGGCCTGCGATCTCTGCCTCAAAAGGAGTTTCATCTCCACCTCCTGCATAATTCAATAACTTCCTGCTTTTTCTCTCCTCGCTCCCCTCCCATCCACCCACCCGACACCACCTTAGAAACTAAGTATATTCTCCAGCCGTGCCGCCGATGGATTTCCCTCCCCTCGCTGCCATTTGACGAAGTTCCCTTCCAAATTGTGGCCGCACCCTCTTCCGCCCTCCCTGAACCCCTCTTCAGTCCCTTGGTTATCACCACCCTTTGATCTAAGACCGTGAGCTGAGCTCTAAATTGAATTTCTCTCGATTCCACTGGCAATTCCTATATTTCGATCCTCCTCTTCATCGGTCCAAGGCCTCGTTCTGCAGCGCCAAACGATTCCGCGTCGGAAATTAAGGAAACCAATGACGACAGTATTGTGGGGCGGCGGGTGGTGATTGGATGCGGAGTTATGGCGATTCCTTTGCCACTTTCACCGTCTAAATTTCAAAATGGAGGCGTTGCGATCAGAGCCCTTTGAGATCTGGTGATGGAGAACTGCAGCTATATTTTTTATGGTTCAAATGTTTTTGAGGACAAGGCATTTTTTTTCGAATGTTCCTCATTGTTTCCGACGCGGAATCCTATTTCGCCAACAATTTCAAGTTATAGCGATTTTAAAACGAAGAGCATTTTGATGGCATTGGACGCGTCCCGATTTTATGCCCGCAGGGAGTTTTGCGTCGAGTGTGTGTTTATCTTTAATTAGCTAAAGGTCGAATTTTATTTTTCGTTTCTTACATTTATTTTTTAGATTCCAAATCAAATGAAATTGTCATTGTTTCTTATCAGAGGACCGGAATATCCTAAAAATATCCAGAAATTTCTCGACACTAGTTTTTAAAAAAGCATTACCACATTTAGCCATTGCTTTATTCGCCATAAGCCGTTTCAGCATGATTTAGTTATAATCTGGCGTAAACAAATAAGATGATTGGAATTAAAACAACTAATAACGACTATTAAAGTTGTAAATTCAATTATCAATACAACTGGATAAAATTGGGAAAAAATCTCCTGGCGGTGAAATTACACAAGGGGTATTGAAAGGTTGAATAATGATGCCCATATGAATTTTTTGATGTTTGACGACAGTTCTACAAAGATGCTGAATTTGTAGACGCGGTATTGCTCTTAGTTCTAATATTCCACGACACTATCATTTAACGTAAATCCGAATGGAATTTCTACCTTAATGTAAATTTAGTTTAATTTTAGTTTTATTATTACAATTCATCATCATCATCATCATTTGCAGCTCTACGACCCGGTGTGGGCCTTGGCTTCCTCTATGACATGCCTCCATTCAGTTCTTGTTCTTGCTTTTTCCTTCCATCTTGTAACTCCCATTACCTTCAAGTCATCCTCCACATCCGGTAACCATCTCTTCCTTGGTCTTCCTCTTCTTCTGACTCCTTCCATCTTGCTATTAAGTATCAGTTTGGGCATTCTGTCATTTTCCATCCTTTCTACATGCCCCAACCACGCCAGCCGCAGTGACTTGGCAAATCTAACTATGTCCTTCCCTTCTAGTAATTCATTTATCTCCATGTTCATTCTAATTCTCCATCTAATTCTCCTTCTCTTATTGGGCCATATATTCTCCTTAACATTTTTCTTTCAAATTTTCTAAGTGTTTCCTCATCCTGACTTGTTAATGTCCATGTTTCAGCTCGATAAGTTACCACGGGTCTAATGAGCGTTTTATAGATCTTCATTTTTGTGTTCCTTGATAGTAACATTGATTTGAGGATTGTTACATTTGCAAAGTATGCCCTGTTACCTTCCATTACCCTTTAGTTGATTTCCGTGGATATCTTATTTTCATTGTTAAGTCTGACTCCTAGATAGGTAAATTCCTTGACACCCTCAAACTCATAATTCCCAATTATTATGTTTTGTAGGTGCCGCTTATTCTGATGAGCTAACATTTTTAAGTATTTGGTCTTCTCTTCACTAACCTTCAGCCCCACTTCTTTACCAGTGTTTTCTAAAATGTTAAACATTTCTTTTAAGTCATTCACATTTCGTGCAATTAGTGCGATGTCATCTGCATATGCGAATTCTGGCTGGGATTTACACACTATGGTCCCTCTTAGTTTCAATTCTTTCATTGCATTATGTAGAGCCAGGTTGAATAACGTGGCTGAGAGAGAATCTCCTTGTCTTACCCCCGAGATCATCTTAAATGCTCTACTTGCTCTACCCCTAATAAAGGCTTTACATTGTGATTTATGCAATGTCAATTGAACCAGTCGAATCAGTGTCCTATGAATATCAAAATCTCTCAACACTCGTATCATCTCTTTCCTGTTCACGCTGTCGCAGGCTTGTTTGAAGTCAATGAAGAGTATATGCAAGTCAACATTATATTCATAGCATTTCTCCATTGTAGGTCTTACCGAGAATATCTGGTCAATGGTACTTCTACCAGCTCTAAAGTCACACTGATATTCTTCCTGTATGTCTTCAGCATAGGTCCCTATGCGTTTTAGGAGAAGACTGGTGAAAATTGTATATGCTACATTCAGTAATGTAATGCCCCTATAGTTTTTGCAACCATATTTGTCACCTCTTTTTGTTTTTTGGAAAAATCAAACCTGTCTTCCAGTCTTCTGGGAACTCTTCCAACTTCCAAATGCTACAAATTAGCTGATGTAATGCTCTAGTTAAATCTTTACCTCCATTTTTAATCAATTCAGATGTTATACCATCGTCTCCTGGTGCTGCATCATTCCTCTGTCTTCCCATACTTTCAATTACCTCTTCTATTGTTGGAATGAGCACTTCCTGATCTTCTGTGTGACTTTGTTCATGCTCTTCAACCCCTGTAGTTAATTCCTTATTGTACAGGTCATTAAAATATTCAGCCCATCTTTCTAGTATCTCATTTTCCTCCCCAATGACTTGACCATTTTTATTTCTATTGGAGTGCGCTTTTGGTCGATAACCTTTAGTCATGTATTTTACTGCTTGGTAGAACTTTTTGCTTTCTTTAGCATTATTGAGCTCTTCTACAGCATTCAACTGATTTTGTAAGTACTCCTTTTTCTTTCTTTTCGGTAATTTATCAGTTTCTTTCCTGCTCTGCCTATACTTCTCTCTTGTTAATCTAGTCTCCCTTTGTAACATATTGTATCTATTCTTATTCTTTTCCTCTATTGCAAGTTTGCACTCATTATCAAACCAATCTGCATTCCTTTTTATTTTTGCTTTTACTATTATGTCCTTTGCAGTTGATAAAACAGATTGTTTAATTCTTGTCCATTGATCTTCTACAGAATAATCCTCTCTCAGTTCTTCCCCAGTCCTCGTTAACTTTCTACTTATTTCATCTTTGCACCTCATAGCTTGCACAGGATCTCCTAAAATTTTGCTATTCCATTTAACCCCTCTTGACCTATTGATCTTATCCAAGAGGGCCAGTCGTTCTCTAAAATTTACTTTCACTAGATAGTGATCAGAGTTACAATATGGTCCTCGTTTAGACCTTATGTCTAGTATAGAAAATGAGTATCTCCTGGATACCAGCACATGCTCTATTTGATTCACAATCCGTCCCAGGCATTTTCCAGGTACCTTTATGAATATTTTTATGTTCAAAGCATGTGCTCTTTATGATCATGTTGAGCGACAGAGCAATCTGGCAGAGAAGCCTTCCATTTTCACTTGTCACATCACGCAGTGAGTACTTTCCGATGTCTTCCTTACCGATTTTTGCATTAAAATCTCCAAGAATGATAACTGTTTGATATTTTGGTATTTTTTGGCATTCTCTTTCCAGTTTATCATAAAATTCCTGCTTTTCTTCTTCTGTTTTATCTTCAGTAGGGGAAAGGGCTGATATAAGGCTGATGTTACGGAATTTACCTTTCAAGGTGATTTTACATAGTCTGTCCCCTAATGGCTCAAAATTCATCAAACTGTTTCTTATCCTTGTATTAATCATGAAAGCAGTTCCATATGATCCAATTCTATGGCTGGGTCCACTGCATGGTGCTGCAAAGTTCTTTTTATCAATTCTACCATTTTCTACCCATTTCACTTCCTGAGTCCCTCTTTTATGTGTTTCTGTTTCTGTGTTTGTGTCAACTAGTCCATTTAAATTGTATATATATATATATATATATATATATATATATATATATATATATATACACACAACATGAGAACACATAAAAGGAACACTCATACGTTATTTCTTGATAATTTCGACGGAATCGAGCTCCGTCTTCCCCGGAAGATTAGTTAAGACTGTTATGTATGTGTGTGTATATATATATATATATGTGTGTGTGTGTGTATACATATTTTTAGCATGACACGAATTCGAAAAAAAACAATACGAGTGGTGTATTCTTATTGATTGCAAAGAAACTCTAAACATACAAGGTTAGTTTAAAAAGTAGTGGTAACAACTTTTTCCTAAGGTTTGCGTGAATTGCCGTATTCAGACCGTCAGTTGTGTGTGCATGATCGCAGATGTTACTTGTATTGATAGAATGATAGTACACACTATCATCACTGAAAATTTGGCGATGCGAAAGATCTACGCTAAACTCGTCCCGAAAGTCTTGACGGACGAACAAGAGCGGAGTGGAGTGTCTACTTAGAAAGACCTTCTGCAATGACATCGCGACGATGCCCCAACCCCCTTACAATCCTGATTTGGCCCCAGCAGACTATTTCATATTCCCAAAAGTGAAATTTTCCCTATGCACCACCATCGGACCCTAAGTGCTGTCAAAGAAGCTTGCAAGCGTACCTTTAAGGACCTTCCGGAATCCACCTATCAAGTAGTCTTCGAGTCACGAAAAAGCCACTGGCCATAGTTTGTTGATACTGAAGGGATGCTTTTTGAAGCATTTTAAGGCATTGCAGCAATATCTTAAAAAAAATCAATTTTTCCTAAACTTTTCCTGTTACATTTTAATGAAACCATATACATTATTAGTACCCAAAAACACACGAAGGGTCTATTATTGTGCAATTTGCCACCTTGAAAAAGTGAAGCATAAGGAAAATTATAATTCTGTACACCAATTTTAAAATGTATTGAAATTAAAATCGTTTAAAATTGAAAAGTGAATCGGGTTATTAGTGAAATTGTTATCCAACTTACTTGATATTTTTGTGTTGTCTAGTATACATATATATTCATTCATATATATATATATTTATATGAATGAATTATTATGTATGTATACATATACATACATGTACATCCTAATAGTAATTAAATTGGAAAAATAATGTTTTTTTGGAGACACATCACGTTATGGACTGAGGACTTCTAATTTTTGGCATAAACATGTTAAAAATTCGGAAAGTGGCATCATCTACATCTACATAATACCCCGCAAGCTACCGCAAGGGCGTGTGCCGGGGGATGTTCGGTCACCACCAGTAAAAGAAAAGATGAGGCATAGGCTAAAGGCAGAGGCTAGGCTCGATTTCAAATTATTTTTGTGAAAATTTTTGGCATCGAAAAAAACCTATAACAATTTCGCGCACAGATGGCAGCACATTTTTCACCCAGAATAAATAACATGAATGAGGTACAGTTGTGCAAATCAGCCCGATGCAGCAGGCTATTTGGCTTTCCTTCGCATGAGAGAAACCGTGAGGTTGTAGCGTAATACGCATTTATTGTACATGGATTTTCAAATAGGGTGATCGTAATGAAAAAAATTTCAGTTTAATTTTTTAGAAAGTAATTTGCCACACGGATATACTCACCTTTTGCAAGTTTGGATGGAGTAAGTTGTTTAAAGGGTAGATGTTTTAAGCCTTTCACAAAATGAAATTAAAACACGCCAACGTGTTCGCACATCTTTATTGAGAGCTAAAGAATTAAATCTGAAAAATTATAATCAGCTTTATCACCTCTTCTTCTCCATCGTGTTTCTCGGAGTCAGGGAGGTAGATTAGATTTGCTAATATCACAATCTAAATAAGCTGAGCCTGATTTATATTTTGGTGGACACCAGAAAACTCTTTTCGCTATTAATAAAATTTTGACGTTGGCTTCGAATGAATTGGGAGGGATTCTCTTAATTAAAATATGGAATCTCAAAGTATGAATGGCAATTTCTCTCTGGAATGCGTAAGAGACTCAACAAATACTTCCATCTTCAAAATTGTGTTGAGGAATGAAAATTAAGTCTTTTATATTCATTCCTTGGCTTATAAATTCCCAAAAAGGTGGCTCAGGATATTTGAGGTGGAAATGTATGTATTTTTATAAAAATTCATAAATAGTGAATCTATTCATTAATAAAATTTGATTGACAGGGTTATATTATGAAATTTCTTTGGGATTAATCCTTAAGGTACATTTCACTGGGGTCTTTTGCTATCCTTATAAAAAAAAATATTTTTCTCTGATAAGCAGTCCGTTTAAATTGGGTATCCGAAGAATGTTTTCAAATACATTGCCATCAACTCCACTGTAATGTACAGCGTATATGCGAGGGTAATATTGTATTGAAAATATTACCCTTGTACTATGTTATGAAATATCTCAAAATTATTTGTAATAATTCCGCTTATTGGATAGAAAAGAAGGAGAAATCATTTTTTGTTCGTTATCTTGTACCGGATATTAATATGTTTCGATTAAGTTGCGATTATCTAAAATGAAATGTACTTAAATGAAAAATCTGTGAACTAATGTATGAAAGGTGATTTCATATCATTGCGAGGAACAAAGGAGAGAAAACAACGCCACACCACATAAGCTACCAACACGACCATCGTCTCGTGGCAGGAAATAAATTAGGCACATGAAATTTTTATTATTATTTATTATTTTTTTTCATGATAGAAAAATGTGGCCCTGTAAAGCTGCAAACATTTCATTTGTTGTCCATTAGTTTATATATTGGCGTATTTAACGAAATGTACTGGGATCGAAAATTAAAAAAAAATACTTCAATTCATCTGCAACTAGTTACTAATTTTCGAACGTTTACCAGTATATGCTACTGTCAATCCGGGTAGTTATGACATGAAGGAGAATACTACCTTGATCAAAAAGTTCCCGGAATTTATTCAGAAAATTAAAAATACAAGTTTATTCATCTAAATCTATATTGTCCCCTTCAAATTAATCCCCATCGACTGCAACACACTTATGCCAGCGCTTGATCCAATCCTCGAAACATTTTTTATATTCGGTTTTCGGTATGTCCATCAGTGCTTCCTGCGATTTTTCCATTACTTCCTCTCGGCTGCTAAAACGCGTTCCCCGTAATGGTTTTTTAACTCGATTGAACAGAAAGAAGTCACAGTGAGCCAAATCAGGTGAATTCGGTGGCTGTTGGATGGTATTTGTTGCATTTTTCGTCAAAAAATTACGAATAATGATAGCACTGTGCGACGGTGCGTTATCATGGTGCAAAATCCACGATTTTTCTGCCCACATTTCTGTTCTCTTTCGGCGAATTGCTTCACGCAAACGTTCATAACGTCCAAATAATACTCTTTGTTTACTGTCTGGCCTTCTGGCAAAAATTATATTATTAAATTATATTATAGTATTACGCTACGTACGTTTTTTCCTTCTTGAAGATGGTTATTATTGGGATTATCGTGGACGCATTCAATGTTTCAACTCAATCTTTCGTATTTTCACCATTTTAAATAATCGATAATATTTTTCAAGCACTGGAGGGTAGGTTTACAAGTGTGCGAGGGGATAATGGTTGACCCAATATAGATTCTTAGATTAATAAATGGAGGAAAAAGTGAACTAATAAAAGTTAAAAGTTCACTCCAAAGTTTAAAGCAAACTCCTATTGTCTTTGGAGTGAACTAATTGAATTATTAAAATATTTTAATAACTCAACTGTAATAAATATCGCGATAAAATGTAATCTACCTATTTACTGTAAACGGAATCGCTATAGTTCTAACAGGAAAACTAAAATTTTTTCCATTCAGATTAAAAGGTGGCATAGGGTTTTGGAACATAAAAAAACGAATGTTAATCATTTTCTCTTATACATCGGTTAAATTATGATATCGCTTACCTGTTTAACCTTTCCGTGTCTTATCAGTCCGAAAAAAATGTTTCCATTGACTTCAGAAAGCCCTCTTATGCAATTTAGTTATAAAAGGATTAATGAAATTCAGTTCTAAAAAGATTAATGCTCATCCTCATTTACGCAAGTTGAACAAATGAAGCTGTTCCGTATTTCACGTCTCCGCGTTCTAAGCCTAGATACGTGTACTCCCATGTAATCTGTACGCTCAAATTTACGAGAAAAGTGTATTTGAATATATAACACACATATGCAAACACCCACATGTGCTTAAATATATGCACAATTTACGCACCCTTAATGAGAAAATGAATCCATTCATCTATTTAGGAGGGCCTCCATCGTGGGAAGATGGGGTGAGATTAAAATATAATGAACACCTTACCCTTATTACCACCTCTGCACGCCAATGATCTTAACAAATTGTTTGCTACTACCTCCAGCGGAAACGAGCAAAGAGTAAAAGCATTTAAATTACAGGCTGAGAGCTTTTAAAGCCGGCACCAAAGGTCTTTAAATCAGTCTAAAAGTGGAGGCTTGGGGAGAAGTGGAAGATAGGGAGGGGGAGGAGGTGGGGAAGGGATATTGGGGTCGAGTGGGGTGGGCTCGGTGTGGGTCACATGGGGTTGCTAGGCAGAGTGGAATAGTAGGACGGGAAAGGGCGGTGGTGGTGGAGATAGGCGATTAACTGGGTGAGGAGGGCTCCTTCCTTGCACATCCCTTGCTCTTCCATCCCTTCACCCAAAAACCTTGTTAGAATTTTTGAGTGGAAATCCGCAGAAAAGCTAATGGCGCCTATTGTCTGCGAGATTTATTTCCGTCGGCTCATCCGCAAGCATATAATAGCACATTTATGACTGAACGTATTTTGATTACAGTTTGCTGAAAGGGCACCTGGCTACTCCAAATACTCTGCGTTTTAGCGAAACGGTTTTGACAGACTATTTGGTTGAGGATTGTTAACGAAAGAAATGAGAGTTAAAATTGTCCGTAAGCAACGTTTGTATTAACCAACTGAGTATTGTATATGATCAATGAGTGATGAATTTTAAGATTTAGAAGAATTTCAAGCTTTCTCTAACAGGATTAGAGCAAGCTAGGTTAACCAAACAGCAAGGAATATGCGAATGTGATTTATGGTTTTTAAATGTTTACAAACCTTAAATTATGCTGACGGTTTTTCATGGCCTGTAGATAAAACATCAGTTGACTGAATTTTTGCATTTTCACTTATATGTCTATTGTTGACGACTTAGATTTAGATGCATAGCGTCATTTCAGAGGTGTACACACAGAGAATGTCTTAACATATACCCTTCGTAGATGAGGTGGGTGTAGCGACGTTGTTGAGGATTAAGAATGGGAGGTGGGTTGATGAGGGGTAAGGAAATAGGGGGACTTATGCCACCGATATCGAACAGTTGGCGGAAGGGAAAGAGGTGGCCGTGATTGCAAATGCAAGAATTATTATTTTCCCGTTGCGGAGAGAGGTGTGATCCTCCTATACCCGTTATTTGAACTTATTTCCTGTTTGGTCCATGTATCCAAAATTTCAGAGCCCTAAAGAGTACATAAGCGTCTTTATACATCATATTATACCGAAATTGGGACTGTGTTCTTGTCGTTTGAAAGGAGTTTTTTTTCAAATTTTACTTGTTTTAATACCCAGTTTTAACTCGGTTTTGGGCAAGGTTTCATCGACACAGGAGTCACTCTCCTGAGCATTAGAGCGTATGGCATTTTGCTTGGTTGTTAGTGACGTGAGTGCTGCAAAAGATTCTATTGATTTCTATTTTTTGAAACTTATTTCTGATATAATTTTCACATTTTTCATACATGGTCCCCGTTGTTGACTGTTATTTAATTAATGTAATTTAATTTAAAACCCTTCAAGGCAAATAATCGTAGATGGGGCGGTATATGATGAATGCATATTATTCATCATCATCTCTCTACATTTGAACAAAGGAGAGTACATTTAACGTTGACAGTTTCAAGCTTAACTTTGTGGAATTCCTTCATGATGAGGGTCAAAAATAAGAGAAACTTTACACTTCCACACCTGATTATGATGCTGCGCAGCATCGAAATCATGGTCGTAGAACATTAAAAGTGTGTGAAAGTGTAAAGTTTCTCGTATTTTTTACCCTCACCAGAGAAAAATTCACATTTGAAGTCTATCACATGCGTTCCGTTCAAAACAGAAAAACATAAATAGGTTGGTGTGAATTCATCTGTCAAGCTATTATTTTCCTTTGGCCTACTCATGATGTTTGTAGTATTTAGTGTATACAATTGTTAGTACAGTAATTTCACTGAATGGTTATATGCTTAGGGGTTTGTAAAGGTTAAGGGACGGAGATTGAATAGGTAAGATTTATTTCACCTTTAATCAATTTAAGATGTCAGCCTCAATGGAACCTGATATTTTTGATTCATCGCGTGGCAAGCTGAATTCCCGATCAAGAAGACATTTTTTCTGCATGGAATACGAATCCTTCCTTACCCGGCAACCCGCAAAACATTAATATGCATACACGAGGCCTGTCCAATAAATACGCGAACTAAGGCCATAACAAATTTATTTTGTAAAATATAGTTTACGTCGATTTTGTCCCTTCAAAGTACTCTCCATGCGTTGCTAAGCACTTATTCCATCTTCTTTTCCACTTCTTAAAGCACCCTTGGAAGTCCTCGGTAGTTAGGCTTTTTAGTTCTTGACGTTTCTTGATTTATTTTGTCCACATCTTCCCATTGATGTCCCCTCATCACATTTTTGCATTTTGGGAATAGGAAAAAGTCGCAGGGGGCGACATCTGGTGAATAAGGAGGATGATAAAGATTGGTGATTGAATTTTTTGCCTGAAACTGGCGAACAATCATTGCTGAATGTGCAGGTGCATTGTCATGGTGAAGAATCCATCCATCATGTTCGGTTAAATAGTGTGCACTGTTAATTTTTCCAATTTCAGTTCATCAGCTATCACGTAGACAGTTTTTCGACGATCGGTATGGACAAGGGACCGCACACGATCAATGTTGTCGTCAACACAGGTGGTTGAAGGCCGTCCCGGCCTTTCATCACCCGTGGTGTCTTGTCGGCCACCTTTAAAACGCTCAATCCACTTGAAAACGGATGTTTCTTCAGAGCATTATCACTGTAAACAGTTGTCAACATTGCAGTAACTCCTTGATAACTTTTACATCACTTCGCCAAAAAACTTAATGTTGATTCGTTGCTCCGTGATTTCGCCAATTTCCATTTTTGACAACAAGGAAAAACAAGGACAACAGAAACTAGCCTAACTGGCATCATACCCACAGATCGACGATCCACCAAGCACAGACGGCTCATTGGGTCTCAGGCAACTAGCGCTGCTAGTGGTCGGGGCTATAGTCCGCGTCATGGCTGCCAGATTGCACCAGTTCACGCATTTATTGCACAGAACACGTAAACAGTATATGGCTAGTCACTTGAAATTCAATCTGGCGCAGCCGAACCGGAACGAGCTAATATTTTTTTTTGGTTGTTTCATATCGTTTCTGCATTCGTCATTATTGTTTGAGGAGTGGGTAGAGTTAAAATACTGCCAAACCGCTCGCCATCCAATAAAATTACAGTGCAAGGCAAAAGCGTCGTCAGGACCATACGGAAATCATTCCACACACGCACTGTTTACCAGACACTATGATCGATGAACCAAGTCACTTCCGGTTATAAGCGAGTATTTTAACCAAGTCTGATTCCTAGAACACTCTTCAAGCTACCTCAACGTTTAATGCTCATCTCTCTTCCGAAGGAAATCCGATACATCACGCAAATTATCCCTTCTTTGTTTGACTGTGCACAACATTTCCTCCCACATAACAATCAACCCTGAGCTCTCGCAAGGAATTACCCTCTCTCAGATTCTGATTAACCTAAAAGGTGATGACATCAAACCGATCCACCACGTTCGTTACGGTGGCAGTTCAGGATATGTACACCTACATCTATTCAAAACCCCACAAGCCGCCGCAAGGGCGTGTGGCGGGGGGTGTAAGGGCACCATCCGTAATTTAGAAAGAAAAAAAGGTCCACAAACCAAACATGGTATACATTTATGCAAGAACCCTTTCACTCCACGCACATGCAAACACACAAACTACCAACAGACACACACATGCACCTTCATTTAAACCTAATATCTTTGCAATTTTTTATTTTGTTCCGACTTTTAAATTTAATATTTTTAATGTTTCTAAAGGGACATCGGTTTCTTACTATTATGATTTCTGATTGTTCTGGAAAAGAATGAGTACTTGAATTTATCTGTATTGGAATTCATCTCCCTTATTTAATCTTACAACTTTGTTTGTTCAGTACTGTTAAATTTCAGGTCTCGAGTCTTCGTGGTCGCCCTTGGGAAATCACCATTCTCAAAGTTTAATTAGCTTTTTCCTGGTACCTTTACGGACAATAGATAATCAACAAACGCAATCATAAACGAGGTGAAAAAATATTATGTGTAAGGCTAAGCCTTTCAAAATCATGGAGAAAGTCGAGTTAATATGGAAGCTGCGAATAAATGCTCGGAAATGGTCTTATTTGAACTTTACATAAGGTAAAAGGTGCTCCACCTTTTCATTTCGGTACTGCCGTTTTGCATGCGGTAGAGCTCATTTCATTTTCTAGCTGCGGTTACCACAAGTTACGCTGAAAATAGTTCCCAAATTTGTTATGGCAGAGACAAGAAAGTATAATCACTCTGTTAAATCTGAGAAGGCTATTGAAAAGCAATATTCCTGTTGGGTATAGCGCATGTGCACATTTCTTCCAAATTATTAAATTTTCATCAGAAATATATATATATATATATATATATATATATATATATATATATATATATATATATATATATATACTATATATCAGAATATTCGCATCCGTTCTAAATCAGACATTTAAAACATTGTAAAACTCTTCTGAGTCCTCAATCTAAACATGGATTCACTCTTCAGAGAGCAACGTACCACGTAGCACATGAAATAAATCATTTAATTATTAATGTTTTATGTTCTTGAGCGGCGAGAATATGCATCTACTTAATACCCCACGAGCTGCCACACTGAAACATTCAAGTTATCGAGGACACCATACGTACGCCTTAAACGACGAATTCGTTTCCATTGACAAAGAGTAGATTTCAGCCTAATGTTTACACGTTGTTCACTCACCATTCTAATGAAAGAAATATGGATGGATGTCATGAAATACGTAGATATTAAAAATTAGTATTTCATTTCTAGTGGGAGATGATAGGTCAGTGAATTGGTACTATTGTAATTTCAAATGTATGAGGTTGTGTTTATACCATTTGCATAGACAGGCGGTATTCCAGTCCCCAGTGGGATTGGTGGGACTCGAGGTCCCAAGATCGATACCGATTGGCACTTCAGGGCACCCTTAGTATTACCCAAGCTGTGAGATTTCTTCCTGAGAAAATGCAGGCGGCGCAGGGAAAGGAACTTGTACCTCTACCTCGAAGTATGATTGGTGCATTAATACTCCAAGACACTTGCCATTTTTTTGCTTGCTTGGCTTGCGGGGTATTGCGTACATAGGCATTGTTGAAGGATATGCCGTTTCCTTGGTATAAAAAAATATTTGTTTTGTGTATTACCAACTATTATTTCCCGCTATAGATGAGGGGTTTAATTTCGGTAATATGTCATTCACCGTATGTCATCCATATTCAGGAAAATAATTGGTGTCCACTTTTTCAAGGAAGAAAGGGTACTGATTAACTATAATTAAAACAGAATAATCCATCAAATGGATGGGAAACTAAATTATTTTATTCCTCTTTTGATATTAATTGGAAACTTTCCTAGAAAAATTGTTAATTGAAAAGTTTGAAGGCTGTCATTGAAATGTGTCTCACCTACCTACGTCCGGCACCGTAACGTGCATACATTCGGCGGACACACTCCAAATATACACTCCAAAAACAGAAGGAATATAAGGAGTAATGCTCAAAAAATATATCTGGGTCCAATGTTCCAGTACATTGTATGTAAAATAACTAAGTTACCGACCTGAGATTTTTATTATTCCCTGACAAAATATGAAATGAGACAAATATAAACATTATGTTTCAATAAATACTCTAAAACTGAAACTCGGTACTAGGTTAGACGAAATGTATACACTTCATTGTTTTCATTGTTAGGAGTGAGGAATTAAAGTGTTTTTATCTAGGCTAAGAAACATATTATTCCTTAACTGATATAAAATTGCTCTGATGTTTCTCATATCGCATCTCAAAATGAAAACAAAAATCAACATGCCAAACACCACATTATATGAAATATGTTATATAAAATGGTAACAGAGCTGGATTTTGGAAACAGAAAAGAAACACCTGCGGACCGAATTCAGAGAGACACATTTCTTCTCGAGGAGAAGTTTTGAAAGCAGAGGTAGCATAGTGACAGCGATTCGTCGAATATCGGTGAAACCATATTCGTTAAAAGAAATAATTTTCGGAGTCATCAAAGACAATATTGATATTGTATTCCATATCCAAAATTACATAGTACAGATAGTGAGCGTAATTAGATTCGCCATGAGGCACCAATGACTCGAAACAGGAGAATAGGTCCGATATAAACTTCCACAACTGCGGGTGAGAAGAGTCCAAGGATTCGTTCGTAGTCCTGAGATAAGGAAGGCAACACGATAACAACACGTTAGATTACCTAGTTGATGACGCCTCATATGCAATGATGTGATGTGATGTAATTCCTCTCGATAATAATTCGGAAGTAAAATAGACCACCAATCTGATTTCCCAGTAGGAAATAATGGAGGGAAACATCACTTGGAAATGGCATGTGTACAATAGGAACTTGGGACATAGATACCTCTAAAATAATGTGAAGCTAGGAAATGTGGAGATAGAAATGGCTAGAATGAAACCATAAACTTGGCTTGAAGCAAAATAAATTGGGCTGTATTGTCGTTTTTCAACTGCATTGTGGTGACACCAGCGACTGTCTCCAAATATCCGTCAGCCCCCCACCCTTCCTCGCACATATATTTCAACCTTGACATCAAAATGATGAATAATTGTGAAACTAAAACCGCGAGGATGTACCTGACGACTGAGCATACATGTTCGTCTTCTCTTCAGGCATTTTAGTTGTTTTACTGTCCCGAGAAGAATTTGAGAAAACGTTTTTGACGATCACACCAAAGCCCTAATGCTGGGAAAACGATTCCGATGTTTAGGAAAATTCAAACCGATGGGCAAAAAATGCAACTAAATGAAGGGTGCCCGGCATTGGAAGGCCCCAGGGTTACGCCGTGCCGTATTCCAACGACGACTATCTTCTGAAGGATTCGAAGGATTTAATTTCATGTAACTTGTTCCCTTAAACCCAATCCACCCGTGCATTATTTCTTACCTAGCTTCCCCTTGATATTTTCTTTCCCAATCCTCTGTGCCAGATGTTATCAACTCAAAGCTATGCTTTTAGATTTCTATCTATCAAATGGGTTGCTCGACGTAACACATTCACATAGGTTGGCTGTGCGCAAACATTACATCGTAAGAATTCTCGCGGGACAAAATATTTCACTCACAAACGTAGTAGCAGTATTTTGTACAATGTATGGTTCTGAGTTAGCATGATATTTATTCTTTTTCCACCTGAAGGTAGTAAAAAAACAAACTTCAGGAATTATTAGACATTCAGGGTGCGCTACATGAAACGCCAAAAAATGCCGGTTTCCAGAATTCAGGTCTCTTTGACCCGATGTGTCATGGTATAGATCAAAATGTCGCGGCAAATATGTATATAAAACCCAGTGACTTAGAAAATTTTCAAATGAATTCCCCGGTTGTTGATACGACGAAAATGATGAGAATTGTTTCATCAACTGAAGAACATCTATTAAGGCTCGCTTATGATAAGGAAGAGTTGAGGCTATCGAAAAACAAAGCACTGAACCAGAATTGCATGCAATTGACATTTATTACTTTTATGGGCTTCCGTAATCAAAAAGTTATCGCATATTAGATTCATTCACTGAAATGGAAAGAAAGGACTTGGAGATGCTGATTAATCACTGGTACCAAGTTTAATCAAAAGAATGACTAGTGGGGTAAATATTACCTGAGTGACAACGAGTATCCCAGGGTTAAACAGTATCTTAGTATATTTTCTCTTAAAAATTTCAAACATATGCCAAGGAGCTCTAAAAGAATCAGGAGTGGTAAGAATATTCGATAACTTTGTTGAGAGACAAATGGAATATTTGACATTTGGACCTAGATATATTATTGGTGTAATTTCATGTATGCTCCTTTTATTCTTGGTGTGCATAATGAGGTGGGACAGTGGAATATGCTCAGTACGGTAACCGACGTAGCTAGATGGAACATATTTCGATGACAGACTTCTCAATTAACAATTATTCTAGGTAAAATTTCCAATTAATATCCAGAGAACGATGAAATAATTAATCGTGTAGTTTTCCATCCATTTGATTGATCGCTCGAATTTAATGATAGCGTATCAGATTTCTTTCTTTCTTGAAAAAGTGGAAACCAATTATTTTCCTAAATATGTTATGTGAATGACATATTAACGAAATTAAACCTCCCATCGGAAGCATAAAATAAGAGATTAAATAAGCAGAAAAAATAAATACCATTTTGACTAAGGGAAAGGCACATTCTCCAACAATGCCTGATATCCCTCCACCAAATTAGATGGACCGTTAAAATCATAGAGCTTTATCTCACTATGAAATGCAAATGGACGTCAAGGAATGCCCATACTCCAGATGTGACTTGAGATCTGAGTTACTGCTTTTGCCTGAATGCTCTTAACGCCCTGGCGAAACTCTAGGCCCTCCAGTGCGAGGCACTGGAGGGCCTAGAGTCTCGATTTGGTTGTTTATTTTGCGCTGGGGTTTGAATTTACGCCCAGTTGAAATATTTATATTAGAAACGGGTGGCACTGACGGATGTTTTGTGACAGTCGCTCAGGTGTCATCATAATGTAACTGAAAGAATAAACGAGCCATAATACAAAATGTGCGTATTTATTTCAATTCTTTGGTAACTATTTTTGGCGCATTCAGGCAAAGAATATACCTCTATTTAAAAGGCATCATAGGAGACTTGTTTCATTGAATATTGTTATGTAAAATGAAATATCTTAGGTGACACATGCTTATTCTAATCTTCCTTAATTTTGCTTCTAGAATATTTTAGACAATTAGTAAGTGCAATACTATTTTACTTCTACAACATGGAGTATGTGACATGGCATATAAACAATGTATGAGGAATAAATTCCACATATGTATGGCACCCTTCAGCCACTTGATAAACGGGTGTGCAATAAGGGGTGATTCCAAATCAAAAATGAAACATCAAATTAAGTTTTTGCTGTAATGTTAGTTACCAATATGAATTTAAAATATTTCAAATAATGGAATTAATGTTAATTGCAGCTTCACATATTGCGTTCTAAGAGTAAATATTTACCACCATTTGCGAGCCGAGATGTCTGTTGAACGGATAACAAGAAAACATTGGTTGGATAAAAATTTACAATGTTCTAGGTTACCGACAATTTGTAAAATAATTTTTCCACTGGAGTGTTTGTTTTGAATCATTCTGGTTCCATAAAATTTGCGAGAAATCTTATATTTTACAAGTAAAATGAATTATTAACAAATATTCATTTTGTGGAAGTCTGCTTTCATTTGGAAGGTTTCAGAAAACCTATTTCATATTGCACAATTTGATCCTTCTATAATCCGTCGTAAGTTAGAAGATAGGTTATGAAGGGCAGCCCGACCGATATTCGCAAATATTCGCAAACGAACGGATGTCAAAGGTCAAGGTTTCGCCAGATCTCTGTAGTATGTTTCAGCGGTAGATGGGTCGGTAATCCAAACTAGTGCTAAGCTTGAACGAACGTAATAGAAAGTTACCGACTTAGTATACTCGGCAATGGAATAGTCGCATAGAGATATTAGCAACTATAACGTCAAAGTTGCTTCTGTGAGAAAATATAACTATGCATACGAAGTACTATGAATGCATTTTAAATTTGTTTTCCATGAATATCCCTTATTCCTAGAAATACATAGTCAAATTTAACTCATTTTCCAAGGCGATGTTATCGGTGAATTAATGTGGAACGCTTCTAGATTTGAGGGATGGCACTCCAAATGTCGTTAAGAATTTGTTGATTTTAGTTAATACTTGGAAATACGAACGCAATTTCATTTCATATTCAAACAGTTTAATTTAAAAACGATATTGAATAGGTAGTTGTATAATAAAATGATCATGTAGTCTAGTTTTTCATAAAATTTACGCAGACATAAGGTGCTGTTTCTTTCATAGGAACCTGTGAACAGTGTACTGCAGTATAGAGTGAGATGTTAAATTAATTGGTAACAATAAGTTCAACAGATTCAGGCTTAAGGGCGTGGAAGTTCTTCATAATGAATATAAGGAGAGTTTGCACTTTTCCACAGATTTATTATAGCGCACTACGCGTTTCAACTCACAGAGTCATCATCAGGTACAAGACAAAATTAACAGTGAGGAGTCCATATTTATATGTTGAGTTACGGTTGGGAAGGGAAGGTGAGTAGGGGGGGAAGGAGGGGGAGGAGGCGGTGAGGTTACTGAGAGCGAAGAGTGGAGTGTTAATGACAGCAAAACCCGAAAATTGGGAGACGAAGGAGATGGAACGTCCAAAAAGTGATGTAAATTGTTATTTGTTGGCTCCCTAACGAATAAATTGACCAGACGTTTCCCCAAAGATACACACAACGTTTCTCTTTACAATCCTTCCACATTGGGGAGGGTATTATGTAAAAAGAAGGACAAGCTTGACCCCCTCCTTCAATCCGGGGTATATAAAGTGAAGTGTGATTCCTGTGAAAAGTGCTACATAGGCCAGACAGGGAGAGGTGTCATTACGAGAGTGAAGGAACATAGGAGATGCTGAACATCGGGCAATGAAACTTCTCTCCTAGCCAAGCATCTGATAAGGACATTGCATGATTGCAAGTTCATTCCGGAAATCCTCCACCTTGAGAACAAGGGGACGAAACTGGACACATTGGAGCAGCTAGAAATTCTGCAAGAGGATCAAAATATTCTGCTAAATGAACAAACTTTTGTGAACCATTCACCCCTCCTTAATATCCCTTTCCTCAGGAATAAAACCAAAAATCAAACTCCCACCTCCCCTCCACCTCCATATTTCACCTTCCTCCCTTCTCTTTCCCCCCCTTGAATCACGGGTCTCCTATCTCCAAATACCACCGGAGATCTAATTTTCTATGAATCAAATATTTCACCTTCCCCCCCTTCCCCTTGACACATGTGGCTCCTCCCTTTAACTACAAACAGACATTATGTTCGGCTTCCTAGAAAAACCCTTTTAACCCGTCTCCTCCTGCCACCCCCCCTTTTCCTTCACCGGACAATTCCTTTCCCGAGGTTCATAAGCCTTCCTCGTTAAACCCCTGCTATGCAACAACCTGCTACCAACGTTCCATCTCCTTCGTCTCCCAATTTTCGGTTTCTCCTGTCATTAACCCTCCACTCTTTGCTTTCAGTAACCTCACCGCCTCTTCCCTCTGCTTTCCCCCCCTACTCACCTTCCCTTCCCAACCGTAACTCAACATATAAATATGGACTCCTCACTGTTAATTTTTTCTTGTACCTGATGATGACTCTGCGAGTTGAAACGCGTAGTACGCTATAATAAATCTGTGGAAAAGTGCAAACTCTCCTTATATTCATTATTTGGTAACAGGTTAACAATTTTACCATAGCTAACTATCATCATAGATCATACTGACTTGGCCAGCCCATATAAATGTTAATAGAGGTTGAGTTTAATTTAATTAATACTAGGATAACCACGAGTTTAAAACCGCAGAAGAAATTTTCCTCTAGTATTAAATGAGGCAAAACGTGTTTTATAAAAACCCTTAAATCATGTTTTTATCAGAAAATACAAACTAAAACATTCTCATCTTAAATTGGCAGTCAAGATTTCATCTCTTATTAGTCAGTTTTGGTCAAAATATATCGAAAAAATCTATCGAATGGGAATAAAATGCGTTATCTTCCGTTCTGAATTATTATATTATCATTCATTCACATTCGGATCCCAAATTTTGGCGCTTGGGTCGCAAACAAGGTGATTATTGTAATCACTGGAGCGGGCATCGGCTGCTCGTACATCTCAGGCATTTCGTCACTATACGACTCGAAGCGGCGGAAGTCGCTGATTGGCTAACGCCCACTCAACCAACTGGCTGTGATCGATGAATGTGCCCGCCGGGGTGCACTACCGCGGTCCCCTCATGTTGCTTGCACGCGATTGCTTTACTTGTCAACTCAAACCTATTGTCCGTCGACGCCTCTAGCAAGCCATTTATTCTGTGACAGTTATCATTGTTTCGACATATTAACCAGAATATTTTAAGCCACTTGGGTGAATTACGACAATGAAGGAGAGTTACAGCATCTGGAAAGCTAAGCATTGCGTGTATATGAGGTCGTTTTCCTTCACATAAATTGAGTTCTGTTTCTAATTTGCAGATAAGAATTCACAAAGTTAATTTTTCCTTATCACAACTATGCTTTTGGCTAATATTCAGCCAAAACTGTCAGATTGACACTATAGTCAAGTTGTTGATGTTGATTCTGAGAAGGCATACACTTATATTCGCACTGTCTTTTTCACCTTATCAAAAATATTTACGTCCTTATTTCATTTTCTATGTAGGTTCTTATTTATATTTATTTTAATGTATTCGTAGATTACGAAAGTTGAATTCGAAAATAACATTCCAGTGATACACGGGTTTTCAGCTTTAACGTTGTTTTTAACACCTGGTAATGATTCATGAAAATAATCGTTGCTGATGAAGATCATTTGCTTACCGATGAATTAAAATATGTAAATACTAAAAAGGGAAATCCGGAGTAGTAGATGAAGTAAATATTATAAGAGTGTTTTAAAGGACGCAATAGAAGGGAGGTCGGTAATGTGAGGAAGGGGAAGAAAGAGTCAAATTTTTAGGCAGAATGAATGAGGAAAGGAGCTACAAAGAAATGAAGAAAGAAATATGAAGTTACCATAGTACTTAAAAATAAATAGTGGTTAGGGACCATCCAAAACCTACTTTTATAATAGGTAGAATACCTTGATACGAACCTTGCCCACATTTAATTTCTAACATAATTTATTATGTGGTTTTATGGAATGTAACGTACTGTCCGGTTGTTTCGTTCACGGCTCTAATTGACTCACTTGACTAAGTATCTAGTGTGTTTTCCTTTAATTGCTTCAGATCAACTAGGGATAAACTCAGCCTGGGAAACACCACCAGGGAGGAGCTTTTGGGGTCAAATTCCTGCTGGATTCTTTATATGATTCCGGATATTTGAGCGCGGGGTTATTGGAGCTCAATCCGCATCCACCATTCCATGGAAGACGTCTAGCCAAGAAGCTCTCGTTCATAAACCGCGGGTCTTCTTTTATGAAACAATCTCGTCTCCCCCCTCTCCGTTCCCTTCGCCACCGCATTTTTCTGAATGGCTGCTCCCACAACCCTGATCCCTCCCACCCTGTCGACTTTCTGCGCCCCCCCAACGTGGTCCACTTTGGTGCCACGTACTCACCCTCCTGACGGAGAATTTTCTGAGGAGCGCGGAGAGTTGTTTCCCCTCATCTAGGTCCACCGCACCGTGCCCCACCGCTCGTCTTCTCGCGAGACCGCACCTCCGCGCCGTCCGCTCATCTCGGCGGCCGAAATCGGCTCTCTCTCTCCACTCGCTACTATGCTTCCAGCCATGAGATGCGGGCCGGCAAAATTGAGCGCGAGGATCGGTTACCTTCATCCACGAGTTGGGTAACAACGCCTTCCATTCCTCCCCCTCTCCCATCGCCTCTTCCCCCGAAGCCCACAGTTTCACGTTTTCGCAGAAGATTTTGCGTGTTTGGTTTTTAACGACGCAATTTTAGGTACAGTTGATTAGAGTAGAACAGAATTTTTGGCTTGGAGCGGAGAGTTCAGAGTAACAAGAGGTCGAGAAGACGGTTTCAGCAAGTGCCGCTATTAAGGTGTGGGAGGGTGACGGGATGGGGGAGTGGTGGCAGCCACCTCCGCCGCTTCCCTCTGACTGCTTTTCTCTCGTGAAACTGCGGATTCAATTAAAACGCTCGGAGATTGCTACTACGTTTGGTTGCCGAAGTCGTCGATGATGAAATCGATTTGGCGTCAGACTATACTTATTTTCTTGGGGGGCCGAATCGCTCCGATTTCTCGCACTGAAACTCAAAAATAGGACGTAGGCGCCCGCCGGGATGTGCATAGGCTGAGAGCATTGTCTTATAGAGTGGCGACCATTGTGTTAATGAGTAGGTTTACTAAGTGCGAAGAGTGTTGTCGGTGCATGAAAAAAATATGTTCACAAGTTTTGAGAAAAAAGAAATATTTTGCTTACTCATTACGGTATTTCGTTTAGCAACACCCTTAATTGTTAAAAATAAATAGTAATCACCCCCAGCGGTTCATTTCTCTCTCAGTATCGGACGATAATTGGCATGCGTCACGTGACATGATAATACGTACGAGCTCGTATGCTCTAATGTGTTTTATACTAAGGAAGACTATTCTATTATGCTTTATTTCCAAATTTGACACACATTTCAAATAAATATTAACTGAGTTACAATTAGAAAACCTCCGTTCCCTAATTCTAAGTTGTTCGTGTTGTAGTCTTTGGAGTAGTTTGTCGTAATTTATGGAAGAGTCCTTCAGGGATTTCTGGTGAATATCGTATTTGACCTTGGCCTTCAAAATGGCTGTTTCCAACATTGCTTTTCACATGATAATCAGCGTTGCTCCTCTCTAAAAACAGTTGAGTTATGGTAGAAGCTGATGTCATCCTTCATCATCATGTAGCGGTAATAGTGGAACATGATCTGGCAATGATGATCCCAGCGAATAATTGATATTGAAAAATGCATAATTTAAAATGTTTTTCTGTGTTACCTGGGTGTACACCAAGAGGTGGCATACAGAATTATATAGTTATTCTTTTGAATGAAATTATTTATAGAGTGGTTAAAGAGTTTTGGGAGGAAACAACGGACTATTTTAGCCCATTTTTTTATTGAAGGAACGTTGAGAGCATGTGTTTTTGGAATGATTATCTCATAACTTGGGAGAGAAATTGTCCACCCTGAGGCATTTCGATGAAAGAGAAAATTTTAAATAGTCGCCATAATGAATTTTGAGTCATTTCACATAACCTAATGACATTTTAGATGAAATGTCACCGGCTATTTACTAAATTAGGAATTTATTGCAAAGAAATGTTCATGGAGTTAGGAATTATCAAATAGTGGGCTTACATTTATGCTTCTGAATATGCACAATGTACCATTAGGTTAGCGCATGAATGATATGTGATTTGGTCGTAAAATAAGTTTATTCCGATAACACCCGAAAAATCACACGGTTTAGGTATTACTGAGGGCGACCAAGGCCGTCACCCGCGAACTGCTTTTATAAACCATCTGGGACTACGAACCCGGAGAGAAACACACGTATACACTGCCTAAAGAAATTACTCTCCTATGAGTCTTTCCTGCGTATTTTAATTTTCTTCATAGCAATAAGCCGCTTCACGGCCCGACGGGTCTCTTCCTCCGTCCTCCATGCTATTTTGGTATCGTTTTATCTGCTTCACGGTCTTGCTGCCACCCTCTTCCCTTGCCCAAGTGTAATATCCCGCTGTGGGAAATGGGTGCTCTTTGCCTCCGTTTCCTTTTTGTACCGCTCTATGCTCAGAGTGTGCCGGTGGGCAGTTAGTGCTGTTACTGACGTTCTTATTTGTACTTGTTCGAAAAGGCGTTCACTGTCGGCTTTCCTTTCTTCTTAGTTTATCATGTTTTAATCCTAGTTTTGAGTTTCCCCGCTTCGCAAACCACTCTTGCCCTTAAGCCATGTTTCTTTATTTCAATGTCATGCGTTTTTATGTACACTGACCGGTAAAGGTGAGACTTCACTCACCGGGACGGATTATACCTGCCCCTTCGGGGAGGCAATAAACATTTTGGGGCGTCACCCGTTATGAAAAACAGGCCCTCCAGTCGGTAGCTGAACGTTCTACCGACTGGACTATCACGTACCTCCTATTAAAATAATGTTTTAAAATGTATTCACCATAGTGAGGGAGTTGTGAGACCGTGAATGAATTTCATTTGACTTATTTTGAAAAATCCTGTTCAAATTATACATTCAATTATGACGGCATTAAAATGGCAATGACAGCTTCAAGTTGGAAATTATCCGTGAAAAACAATGTGGTCACAAATTTGAAATGATTACAATCAATCAGAAGCTATAACGACGAAATCGAAAATTCAATTAAAATTACTGTGAAATTAAAAAATATTAAATTACCTATTGACATTGATTACTTGGAGATGTTGATTATTACCTTGAAACCCTTTTCTTCATTAGAATATGCATCGATTACCGGAGTGGCCATCCAGTACCACTGGGTGAATTATCATCGTTTTCTCCCTCAAATATCTCAAGTTAGGTACACGGATCCGATAATGTGTAAGAGTATTTTGCGACTCTAAATACAATAAATACGAAATAAAAATTAATAAATGCAAAATCTTTTTACGTTTGACCTTTATATTTTTGGTGTAAAACTATTACTTCTCTGCTAGTACATTCCTCTAATTTTTGGGATTTACATCTGGGATGCAATTAATTAAATAAAAAAGAATATGGTTGGTGAACGCACTCTATTGAGATAAATGAATGTGGATTTATTGTCCTTGGAATAAATTCTCATTGAAGGATGATCAAGCAGATTATCAATTCATGTTATCCATGTAATGATAAGGTAGTTGTGAATGAAAAGGTTTGGTTCAATTCAATAGTTTGGCTAATTCTAAACTTTTGTCGTCACAGCGGTGTTATATCTTGCGCCTGATACAAACGTCCGTTTGCGTTTCAAATACATAGTATTCAACTGTGGGAAAAGGTTTAATTAGGATTATTTAATTAATAAATATTTATATTAATTAATTATTATTAATAATTCAATTAAAAGAGCAAAACGTGTTAAGTCATTAATAAGTAGATTTAAAGGTTTTACGTTCCATGGCAGTGCACATACTTACTTGTGAAAGGGCGAACTCATGCTACTCTCGCTCTCTGTTTTAGTGCTGACACTATCTGCTGGAGCAGGGCTGAGGGTGATGAAATCGAACGGTAAGAGTTACCCTCCGTCAGTTTAAGTCTATACGTGCCAAATCCCTGATATCCGCGTCAGAAAAATCCAAACCTACAGTTGTTAAACAGAAGGTTTGTTAGATGGGTGATGGTAGAGCACATCCGCATGGGTGATGGCAGAGCCTTACGGCGGTTGAATTTCACGCTAGTTTCCTTACTGTGTGCAAGCTACGGTTTCACGAAATGATATTGTAATCGAAAGAGCACACGGTACGGGTGAAACTGAGGGTACTCTTAGGTGGTTTTTGCTAAGGTGTTAAAATTAGCTCTTCCAAAATTCACGACTTTTTCTTCGTGTATAATTAAGATATTCATATTTCACTGGGAATATGGAAGCAAACTAGATTAAAATTAGCTAGGGATCTAAAATATGTACTTAACGACTTAGTTTAAGCCTCCCGTTTTCGTGCAAACACGGAAAAACTCAATGCTGCCGGGAAAGTAATATGACAATATAAGATCGTTTGTTTGACAGAATTCCATTGGCATTGCACACATTTTTGTGAGGAATGGAGGCTCTAATGCACGAATGCACTCACTGGTAAAAGCGCGAACTAATTCTAATTTTACAATTTGTTTCAACTCATGTCATATAGTTTTGAAGGGCTGTCGAAAATTCCCCCTCAGTAGTGTACATACATAACCCAGCCAGTCCCTGATTTTCATATTAAAATTATTCTTCCTTTCCGTCATCCTTTGAGTTATTCTTCTATCTAATTAAAATCACTTATTTAAATTCCACTGAAAATAATGAAGCGAGATAAATTCTTTACTTTTTCTCGATTAGAATCATTATTAAATTTTGCAAACATTTTTATTTTATGCTGGTACGCAGGATTTTTAACGAGAGGCCAAATTAATGAAACCCTTATAACCTTGTAGAAACAGGGAAATGCGTTAGTATTTTTCTGGAGGGGAATATGATAAATAAAGGTATTTTAAGAAAAATATTTTTTTAACTGGCTCTTTTAAGCACACATCAATATAAAAGTCAGAGAAGGATAGTCTATGTGCATGTAGATTGAAATAACATTTTAAAGAAGGAAATTTGCATGGTATTGCTTATGACTTCCATAAAAAAATCACTTCATAAAACATTTTTTGTTGGTTCATTAAGTTTTGGCATCTCATTATGTATAATTTCACTTGAATATTTTACGTTTGATTTGTCTAGTTAAATTATACCGTCCATTTTCCGTTGACTACGATGAAAATTTAGGGATGAACTTTTCATGTATTGGTTACGCTACGTGTCTTCTATAGTGAAATATGACTGATAAACATTTATCTTTTTTACGCTGGTGTAACCTTCAAATCCTCACGCGTTTCATATCTTCAATTACACCAAGTACATACAATTCTATGAAATAAAGTTGAATAATATTAGGCACAGTTGGAGGAATGAATATTTAAATTGAAGAAAATTGCATATAAAACACCGAAACGATTAAAAAGATAGATAAATGTAAAATGTTCATTCATAATTAACGACATGTGCACCTAACTTCTTCGCTGCTTTGAGATAAACACATGGTATAACGAACATTCTGCCGATTCTATTACGGGATTTACCTCAGTCCTGCTACTTCTATAGTATCTACTTTATATTTCGGTTTGATACTCATCAAGCAGGCAAGAAAGGAACGTGAACTTTAGTTTATCATCAACAATATGTGATGAAATTTAATAATGCCATTAAGTTGCATCATCCAATTTCATTGTTACTTATTAAAATATTAATACTTCGTTGAAGTGTTAGAGCGGTCATCAAGAGGAACATAACACGCAACATTTCTATATCCTTATTATTTCTAGTAGAACACTCAGCGCAACGAGACTCAAAAATTACCCTCATTTAGAGAGCCCCATGACGTCTATTGATCGGTTATTTTCTTCCCACCAATTAATTTCCACTCATTTAATATCAATTCAATTTTTACCTTCATGATATAATTTTTTTGAGATAATTTGGTATAGAGATGGGAGCGAATGAAAGGATCTAGTAGAAGTGTAATGCATTATTTTCTTCGGTATTATTTAGAATTCCAGTTGGATCTAACAAAATTGTTTTTATATATGTTTTTGAAAAGGATCACGGAGTGATTCAAGTGTATCCGTATAAAGTTTTCCTTTCAAGGGGTCTCGAAAGATACTTAAGTACTGACAACTGAATCATTACTTCTTTGTACCTCATGGTTACGTAAGAAATTATTTGTGCTCGGCACTATAGTCAATCAGACCGTGAGTTAATGGCAATAAACAGTATATCACCATCGCCCTGGAGTGAATGACCAGACGAGTGATAAACTGGTTTAATTTCATTACTCCCGAGCTCACTCGCCCGTTAAAATCGTCAACTACTGGTGGAAATCGCTGTTACTAATAGGTTTGGGCCAATGCCAAGAATATGGTTGTATTATTTTGGGTGTAGATTGTTTAGATGAGTTCCTGTGATTGATATCCATGGAGTTGCTATCCGAAATAACTGAAAACTCATCGTGAAAACTATTTCTAATTTATTCATAGGCTGTTTTCGTTACTTCATTTGTGTTTGAACAGCGAGGATTATATCGACTACATTGCACAAATGGGATATTTAATGGTGTCATGTTCCCGGGATATTTTCCAAAATAGCTGTATCTTGGTCGGATTCGCCGAGTAATTTGCTGTGACACAACGTTGTAGTTTATAGCAGCCATATGCGATAGGTAGTTTGTGGAAGATTGGCTTACTCATCTATTCGCCAGGCCGCTGTCATTTAGCGTTGGGCACGTGATATCTCATTAGATTTCTTAAGCCCTCTTTTTCAGTCTATCATATTCGTTAAACGCCAATAGAAACAGCCTAGCTCAAAGTTGTTTTGATTTAGTTCCACTATATAAATCACACTATCAAAGAAGAGATCCACGGAGCTGACATTTTCCACGATGGGCATACATTGTATGGATGGCTCATAGTTCATTCAGATAATGAATTTCTGCTGAGGTGCATGGGCGTATTCGTGCGTACAAGATAACGCTCAACCATAACATGAGGGTTCTAGGAACCTAAACAGTATTCCACTTGGTGGGTAGAATAGCAGTTATTATCTCACAAAGATCAGCGCTCCTTTCACTTCGTTTTCCACAAGCAAATATCTGCTATGATAATTTATTAATTACTGTATTTTTTGGCGTGAATATATCTGAATCAATTCTAGTGTTATCGAGTCCATTGCCTGCTTAAATGGATTCTGTGCTAAAGATATGGGCTTGATTTCCGAATCAACATTTAAGTACGAGTACTTTGAAGAACAATTCCAGTGGTCTGCACCATGTGAAGAATAAGATACAAGACCACGGTTCACATTTGAAAAGAGGTTGTAAAAATGTTGATGCAATGGGTCTAATCCATTACTTAGCCCTATTTATCAATCTGTTCTAATGGGAAGTGGACTTAGCAGCCGGCAAAACTCTTCCTACGGGAACTGAGAAAACTTTGCAAATTTACTGAAGAGGTTTTTAGAAATCGCTTAGAAGCTAAATTCTAAATTGAAAAACATATGTTTTTCGTTTTCCTATTCTTACCATTGTGCAAAATCCTTCTCTACATCATTCTAGCATGAGGCAGAGAAAAGTTTTAGCGAAGATAGTTTCAAACTCAGATGGACAAAAGGGGATAGTTTAATCTGGAGTACAAGTGCAGTTGCATTGGGAAAATATACTCATACGCACGTAGCCCATAAAACGAAATCATTTGGTTATTTGGAAGATGTTGACTAATAAAATCTATCACTCTATTTCATAATCACATTCTAGGAACAGTTAGATTTTACTCTAAAAATTAGCCAAAGCAAAATCGTCGCATTTTTGCATTGCCTTTTTAAAACGGAAACTGGAAAACGGTTGTTTCATCCCAATGAGGGTTTAAAATGAAATCAAATTAAACGATACCAAAAAATATACCCATTCTAAAGATCAAAAGTTTAATGAATTATCAATCACTTGAAGATATAAGGTAACATCTTAAAAACTCTTCAGCGATTTTTCTAATTTAAATGATTTTCAATTTCACCATGTTTTTGGGTTCTATTGCTAAAGACTGATCGATACACGTGTTTTTGTTTTGTTACAGAACTGTAAGATGCCCCTGGAAATTATTTGTGTCAAGGATTAGTAAGTTCGATGCATACCTTGTGACTGTGACGGTCGATGTCATTTCCGCCCTTTTTGGATTACCACCTAATCCCGCAACAATTTTTGATTGCTCCGATCAACGTTATTCTGGTTTGATGAGAATTCATTTTTTGTGAAGTAGTCATTTGCGTCGTGAAAAGAAAAAATATTTCTTATCCAACGCAATTTTTTCAGGTCTGGTTATGTAAATGGTTACTTAAGTAATATGAGGTATATGAGGTTTTCGTTGCTTCCATCGTCTATTAAAGTAATCTTTATCCACTATTTCTGTAACCCTTGGATTTCTACCAACAACCCTACCTCCTTCCCCATAAATCCCAGTACTTCTTCATTTGTCATTTCCTTATATTATACTTTTCCCTTTTTTCAACCCACCCACATTTGAAAAAGCTCCACCTCTAGGATTACCCAATTGCACCAACGACCAAGTTTCCGCGCCGCACAAAACTACGCTCCAAATAAAGTTTTCGCTAATCTTTGCTAACATCCTTACTCAACGTCCCCGTCATTAACTCCCAACTTCATGTTAGAACTTCTTGGCCTTTAAATTCGTCTAAAACACTCTGCTAAATTTCTTAGATTTTGGAATATTATAATAACGTAGAAACATCTAAAGAATATGGTAAAAATGAGCCCGTGATATATTTAAACATAGAGGGATATTTTAGCCCGTTACAAAAGGGCCAATACTAGGCAAGGAAGTTGGAGGAAGGAGTCTTATAAACTTTTTAGATTGCCTAACAGGATTTAATATAGTATACTTCAAACGAATAAAGATATAGTATATGCCAAAATAAGAGGAAGTTCATACAATAGGGAGATGATAATGGTTGGAACTCTCCAAAATCTACATTTGAATGAAATAAGCAGGTGTAGTGAACAATTATTGGTATTCGATTAGGTAGTCATTATCGTCTCAGCTTTGTAACAATTCACAGCAGTTAACGTCGGGACTACTTTAATAAATGTATAAGTTAAAACTTCATGTTCACCTCAAACAATATTGATCATGTTTAAACTGAGAATGGAATTGGAGAAAATCCGCTACAAAAGGAAACAAAATTTTTCCATGTGTATATTTTCAAAAATGAATAGCGATATCAATCGAAAAAGGTGACAAAAATGCGAGCAAATAAATGAAAGGACATTGTGTGCGTCGTACGGCAAGTACGAATACCTTTTCTCATTCATTCACATTGTTTACGGTAGTCAGAATAATCAATACACCGTGATAATTCGCCGCTCCTTTCATTCCAGAATTGTCATTATTCGGAGCCAGCGATGAAACAAGAGAATGTAAAGAATAAAAACCTCACTCAAACGTCGGAAAATAAAGGGCTCCCTTCTCAATAGACCCTGCTATAAATTTAACTATTCAGTTATATATTTTTCCCTCTTGGAATTTCTGTGGTGTCATTTGTTTTTTGAGTCACACAGAGTAACTCGAAATAATTTCTTTGAGGCTCTACTCGTATAGATATCTTAAAAATGCATCTATGCATCGATATTTCATGCGAAAATTGTTTGAAAAACCACAAATAAAGTGTACTTTCGGATCCATTGCGGCTTAAGGCTAAAACTAAGTGGAAAGAAAGTGCAGTTCAACCTGCAATAAAATCCTACCAGTCTATCAAAAAGAGAAGTCTATTTCACCAAAATATAGATCGTTATAACATTTTTATACATCTGCATTTTTCACCAAGGAAATTAAAAATCCACTCTGATTTAATGATAAGCTAATTGTGGATTGATTAATTTAATTGAATTTTTCAAATCATCCACTAGCATGTGAAGACGATTGTAACACTTTTACTCAGCACTGGTTGTTTAGTTACATTACAGGGTAAAACCTGTCACACCGATTGAGCTAATAATAAAATGTACGTCTTCTTTCTATCAATCACCTTAAGGTGCCAGGAACTTCATAGCAAAATACAGTTTTATATTAAATTTGTATTCTAATTGATTTTATATACTATATTCTTATAATTTTGTAATGTAGTGGTGGTGTCATGACGAAACACATGTTAAGTTTTCCAACTAGAGACACTTCAACCTTGCGCCATATCGTTCCTTAGCTCGACCGTGTTCATGTCATTTCTGTATTTTTATATTTCTATATTTTTACGCTTCATTTGGAGGCGGAATATATTGATTAATGGAACGTCATAGGAAGACATGAAAATGCAAAGAACGTTAAATAAAACGTCTGTTAGCCAATGAGGATAGAATGATGAATCTAATTAATAAAAGTGGCAAAGGATAATGAAAATAACTGGTTGGGCGTAAAAACAATAACAATTTCAGTGTGTAAAAATTATTCACCCAGGCCGGGAATCGAACCCAGATCCCTCGATGTTTAGCCGAGTGCTTTTAGCCACTTAAGCTACCAAGGCATCCTCTTGCACTCCGGGCATTGAGGGATCCGGGTTGAAATGCCAGTAAAGGAGAATGATTTTAACACACTGATATTGTTGCATTGTAATGAACGTTCTCGGGTGACTCTGGTAAAAGGTACTGTCGCAATCTCTCCCGCAGTTTTTTGGAATTTGTGAAAACAATATTTAAAATTTTAAAGAAAGGTTTGGTTTTATGGAAGTTTTTTTAAAAATTTTCTGTAGTATATCGGAGTGAGTATTTGTGGAAGACGATGATAATTTAGCCTTTGTTCGAATTTACAGTAAATGATTTCCATGCTCTAGACTTTAGTCGAAATTTAGATGAGGAACAGGTATGACTATGCAACAATTTCAGAGTGTAAAAATCATTCGCCTTGACCGAGAATGATTTTTACACTCTAAAATTATTGCATGAATTTCATGTTAGCGTATGATTCCGTTGAAAGTTACTGTTGCGGTATCCCCCGCAGTTTCTTGAAATAGGTATAACTATAATCAGGAGGGTATTAGCGAGGATATTTTTTTATTTGATAGTGAACAACTTATAAAATACATCCATCTAAGAGGCACCTAACACATAATGAATTCTATGAAGCATGCGCGGAGCATAGAAACTTCATATGATCAACCTATGATGCAGGGCATGATCATTCAAGTATTCAAAAAGTTCGTGATTATTTTGCATAAAATGCTAACTTAATACCAGTTATATATTAATGTAAATGAATTATTTGTCGTATTGATCATATTTCACAATTTGGGTTTGTTTCACAAACGGAGTACGTTGCTGTCGGAACAAATCGCGGACTGAGCAAAAGAACAGCAAAATGGAGTGCACCTTAAATATTAGACACTGAATTTACTACGTGACAGCGGGTTTTGAGGATGTCTCTTCATCAAATTATTTTTATATTTTTGCTACACATAATTGGCACTGTATAGTAAGCTGTTCAATAAATGCGGATCAAACAGACTTAAGAAACAGTTAACTGTATTATAGTTTGAGGTGTCAGGGTGTCCTGCTCAACGAAACAAGAAATGAAGCAATTTTCAATCTTTTTTTCATCCAAACCAAACTTCAACAGTAGAATACAAATTATTATATAATGAGCTAATAAGAAAGTCGTTCTCACTGTAAGAGAGCTGATGGATTAAATAAAATTACTTGTAATTACCAGTATTTACGATAAGAAATCAGTAGGCCAGCTCAGTTCATTCACCGAAGAAAAACTGGCGGTTTCTGTCAGAGAAAAACCTTTATTGCTCTTATGTGAAATTAAATCTCATTAGAAAATCCTTTACTCTGCTGAATTTTGCATAAAAACTGATGTTATATAATGTATAAATGTTCATAATTAATTATTCTTGAAAATGTTGCATTTTCAAAACATCTCACCGTCAGGGGCTGGGTTTCGAACTCGGGCGACTATAGCCCACATGCCATTTTACTTAAAAGAAGACATTCAAAAATTAAAACTTTGTCCAGGTAAGTTGTTAAATTTCTTGGGAAGATTGTTTATATATATTTTTTAATTAAATCATAAATTCAATAAATTTTTATTCATGGGTAAAGAAAAACACCATAACAATTTTATGGTCACACCTATCATTAATTTGTCCCTTCAAAACATGCGATTTCACTTAATGGATTTTCATTAGCCTCTCATGGAATATAAAACATAATTTATGTTAACGTAAGATTTAGATTAGCTTTATTCTTGGTGCTATATAGTACCCCAGATTACGCCTTGAAGACGTTATATTGAGTTACAGAATCGAGGGCGTGATATTGCACCAAAATGGCTTCCTCTTCTACAATAGCCCTGTCGTAATAAACTATGGCATCGCCTCCAAGTTCAACAAAATTTGCCAGTGGTGACGATAATATCCATAATTTACCTTCTAACACGAATTAATACAGCGATACAAAGTTAATGTTCACTGAAATTCACTCCAAGTGTAACGTGTTCATTTTTACTATTAGTAATGAAATGGTAACGGAAGTGACATCACTACAAATTACACACTTTCGCTAAATACGTCACACAATTAAATATGGAGTACGCTTAAAATGCAGGCCTCAAAAATACCTTAAAAGGCCTGCTTTTCTTCTCTAATTTTCCTCGAAATAATCTGCGCACTTAAAGTTGGGGCATATTAAGGACGCTTATGACATGATATGCTTATGCCAAGGATATGATATGATTTCTTAAGGTACAGCACTTAACTCTAGAAAGACAGATTGAGAAAATTTGCGGACAAATTTTTCACGCCGCTAGAAAAAAAACCACTGATATTTGAAATGTTCCCATGGAACTTTAACTATGGTAGAATTATCGAACACCTCTGAAATCGCCTTTGAAAACCATTGACTTTTGTAAACTCTGGTAAACTGGGGGAAGCATCCCTTCAGAAAGAAATTTTATGTCCAATAGTTAAGCAACATAGCTAATATGCGCATAACCTTATGAGAAAAACAAGTAAATTAATAAGTAAATAAATATATACAAGTATGTATTTATAATATGTACTTAAAACGAATACAACTATTAACCTTTTTCGAGAGACTTAAGTTTAAAAATAATGGTAGCAAGCCTAAATGCAAAGTTTATTTAAGTAACTTGGTAGGCACCAGAGCCAAAATCTCACTTGTGTTTATATGTGAGATAGCATATATTTACATCTCACATATGCACATCCGTCGGTATTTTTAATAGTTACTCGAAAAGCATTTCATTGCAATCTCAGATGTCTTTTCCTCGCTGTCGAGAATAATTGGGATCCGATATATGAAAAATTTGAATATATAAAAGTATATACGACATTGAGACCCAGATTGATGACCCAGAGACCCAGGCTTTGCAAAGCAATTTTAATGCCATTTCCATCGTTTTTAATTTTATAGGGTTATCGAATGGGGGAAGGGATGCCAGAACGGAAACACTATAACATTGATTGTAAGGGGTGCTGTGGTGGGAGGCATGTTTTGGGGTGGGGAGACCAGCGGACGGGAAAGAGAGATTGCACGAGGCGCGGTGGTTATTTATCCTGAGGTTCAGGGGTGTAGAGCACTGGCAAATGTAAAAGACCGGGAATAGTTTACATGCCATAAGATGACGACATTCTGAGATGTGCAGGAGGAGTGCAGTGAGGAGTTTTCTTGTCCATTTGTGAATTATATCCACATCCTCCCTCTCACTCCTATCCTATCTCGGCTCTCCTCTAGCCTCCCTTCTCCCGTTTGCCTTCCACAACCCTTTATTTCACCCCTCCCCCACCACCCGTTCTCCCCGTCCCCCGTCCCCTTCTCTCTCTCTACCCTATCTCACGTCCCCCAGTTCAACAGTCAGTCCTAGTGAATCTTCTGATGAAGACGGAGCTCAATTCCGTCGAAATTATCAAGAAATAACGTGTGAGTGTTCCTTTTATGCGTTCTTATATTGTTTGTTGCTGTGAAAGATTACATATATATATTATCTATATATTATACTTATTAGGTAATCTACCGTTTAAGGTAGGTTTTTGGATGGACACAACTATCAAATAAACATTTTGTGACTCCCCACCTATCAAACTAATCTATATTAGGTCCCTCTTCATCTCGGTGTACTTCTTTCCTCCCTTCATCCCGTCCAACATCCCTATCCTGTTCCTGCCCTTACCTCGCTTGCCCAACATTCTCCCCTCTATTACCTTCTTCAACATTCCACTACCGCTCAATACGCCTTTCATCCATTTTTCCAGCCTCCATACGATTTCTCTCAACAAACCCCTCTCCTCACCCACCATCTCTAGTACTTCCTCATTTGTTTTCCTTTCGGTCCATTTCACCTTCTCCATTCTTCTCCACACCCACATTTCAAAAGCCTCCAATCTACGTCTATCCTCCTGCTTCAGTGACCACGTTTCTGCGCCGTATATAGCTACGCTCCATATCAGTTTTTACGAGTCTTTCCTTAACCCCCTTAACCTATTTAATGTTTGGCTTAGCCTTTTTCATACTGGAAAATCGCATAAATTTTGTTTTGTTATTATTGATTCTCATCCCATATTTATCGCACTGAACCTCCAATTCACTCAGAAATGCTTGCAACCCCTTGGCTGATTGAGGAACTAATGCTTGGTCATCAGCAAACCTAACCGATTTTACGAATTCCCCTCCGACTTTCATTCCTACCTCCAGTTCTTGCCATGCCTCTTAAATCATTTCCTCCACATATACGATGAACAGAACCGGTGACAATGGGCAACCCTTACACCTCTTCCTAACACTGCCCATCCGGACTCTATTATATTCATATATCTATATATATGATGCTTTTCTTGTCTCTGTTATGCAAGTTTTGTATGTTGTTTAAAGTTCTGTTGCACGACACATCGTAGCAAAATTTTGTTCAACATTCTTTGTAGCATTGACCTTATTCGTTGAATAATAGTTTTTCTTTGTGATAGTGGTGCTACACAATAGACTGCTTAAAATAAGCCATGGGAATGATTTCTCCGTTAAAGGTCTTGTTTGTAAATAGAAATAATTATACTGTTCGGGAAATTGTTTATATATCGGATCCCAATTATTCTCGACAGCGAGGAATATACATCTGAGATTACAATGAAATGCTTTTCGAGTATTTTATACCGAGTATATATTTATATTTCGAGTATTAAAAATACCGACGGATATGCATATGTGAGAAGTAAATATATATGCTATCTCACATATAAACACATGTGAGATTATGACTCTGGTTCCTACCAAGTTACTTAAATAAACTTTACATTTCGGCTTGCTGCCATTATTTTTAAACTTAAGTCTCTCGAATAAGGTAATAGTTGTATTCATTTTTAGATGGAAGTATTTCCAAAAAATGGAAATATTACCCTGTGCAGGTCGAGGGAAAAATGTCCGGCATAGAGAAATGTAATTCAACGTTATCTGGTGGCAGTTAAATTATAAAAGAGCACCAAGGTATATGCGGCCTAGGCATTGTGTATTTTGGCGAATCTCGTCAAATTTCAAACTCCTCCGTGTAGCCATAGTCGACCCCTGGTCTTCATCGAAGCTCTTCTGAATACGACCTCCATGCCCTTAATTCCCAATCTGGTCAATCGACCCTGTGACCTTCCCTTCAATTTTCCCTCACCCCCTCCGTTCGAAAGGATTCTCTCTCGCTCTCCCTCTCTCCTCTCTTCGCCGCACCTTGCCCTGCAACATCGCTTCCCGCCTCCGCGGTACCCGCCCAACGGCGCCGTCGCGGCTCACCAACCCTTCAACTCGAACCCTTCCTTCGTAATGGCCCTCGGCGCGCACCATAATTTCGGCGTGGAAATCCGCGCTCAATCCCAACATTTTCACAGTCAAGGGCATTTGGGTGCGAAGAGCACACTAAAGTAGCTTATGGCATGCAAATTATTTCATAAGACTCGAAGAATTCATAGTTAAGCGAGGACACGTTACTTGTGGGCGTTCTGTGCGCGGGAAACTTAACCTCGTTACGAAAACATTTACAGTAATTACGGTGGTAGACTCTTTACACCGGCGTCGTTTTCCTCGTAAAGATGAGTGGGTAATTAGGAAACTTCGAAATAAGGGTGAGAGAGGAGGGTAAGGGGATAAACCCTGCCTCGGCAATCTCTTAACGGCAGGCACTCGGGGGCTGAGAGTTTTGTGTCCCAACCGGCGGACGGTGTTTTGCTCCTCATGAATTCTCATGGTAACAAGAAGAAGCCAAAATTCTGTTGATAAGTCCTTCTCACCCCGGGGCTTAACCATGAGATAATCCTATATTTTGGGAATACCCTAGGTAACATTCGCGTAATAATTTTACATTAGCGGATACTTGAAAGCTCTCAGTGATCAGAACATAATTGATCAAAGTAACGATTTGGAAACTCAAATCTTGAATTACGCCCACGATTTACAGTGACATCCGGTATCCTCTTATCGACAACATCTTTTCCTGGATTGTTAAATTAGATTTTTTACACTGGAATGCAAGGAATATTGAGGAATTGGGTAACCTAGCGGGTAGAGCGTTCAGCCTTTGACCTGAAGACATAGGATCAAACCTTCAGCTTCACGCAAGAAGTGTGAGCTAGTGTAAACCAGTTTTTCTGGGATCCCGTAGACGGCACAGAAAAATGAGACGTTGCTCCCCCGCCCTGGTGTGTGAATTTCACATGCCGTTGTGCTTGATATGTGGTGAGCTTAAAACTAGCTTAACATTAATATGGCCATGCATCGCAAGAAATTTTGCAAAATATTGATGTCAGTGACAAATAACAGTGAACATCAATGGGGGTACACTCACTTAAGGGGTGTCACAAAGAATTGAGGTGCTCTGGTGTCGATAGAGATCGCGTCACTTGTTCTTTCCTGTCAACAAAATTTAATACATCTAGATTGTTTGAAGTTTTAGCAAATAAGACGAAGGAAAACTTATAATTGCGTCAGCATAAACCTTCAACACATAATGTTTGATGAGTAGATTTAAGACTGGAAGCCTGCTCTAGTGTAATTGCGCTGTGCATTGTGACATGGTGACATAGTCAAACTTATCACATTAGAAGTTTCGTCTAAGTTACCTCCTTAGTTTCTGCTTAATTTAAATTTAAATCGATGGAGTTCATTAGAGAACAAAACCCAGTGGAATAACATGGTATAACCAAATTATTAGTTATCATTTGGGAAGGGTAGACAGGTTGTAGCAACATTTTACGAAATCATAAGAGAGTGGTGTTATTCCGTTTTAATAAGGTGAAATTTGGTATACGCTGCAGTTATTTCGGATCCACGGGGAAATGCTAATGCAGTAACTAAAAAATTTAAAGAAAATTTGCTATATTTGTTAAAAATTGGTATGAGAAACATGAAGGTCGTATTGCAATAAATTAGTCTTGGAACTCCTTGATTCAGGAAGAGTAAGTCAGTTATTCATTAAGTCTTGCCTCAAACGAGAATTACTCTTTAAGAGAGGTACATGACAGAAGCATTTACTTGCGACACCGAGGGATTTATGTTGATGTCAAATTATATTGGTGGATTCGACCCCAGTAAAATATTTGTTAAATAGTCACCATCACCGACAGATTTAAATACTCGTTCTTCCCTCGCACTAGAAGCAATATTAACTAAATTGAACCGGGCCACGGGAATATATTTACTTAGAGATAAAAATTTACACATTTTGTCAATTGCTCCATGTTATTCATTAAGCCATCCATGTACGTGAGATTTGTATGAGTGCTCTGGTAAATCAGCTATCGTGTATTCAAAATCATAGATGGACTAAAATTGTCCACCATGTCCACCATGCGCCACACGTTTTTGTGGAGGCCTGCAGAGTATTGCGCAGATATAGTTATCATTTAGTAAAGAAGCGTGGATACCAATTAACTCCTACGCCATTGCAGGTTGTGCCTGCATTGGTTGCCTGCATTTTTGTCACTACCAGTGCCATCATAAGCAAGAAATTATTATATCATATTTTATTGTGAGCTATTATGGTAGGTTGAAATCTGTCATAGTGGCATCAGCCTGAGAGATTATCCTGCTAAAACTGAAAGTAATGGATTTGTGTAATATATAAAGAATGAAGCGAAGGACATATACGTCTTTTCTTCTAAAACAACCTTCTGAAAGACGGAATCCATGAAAAGCTGATGGAAATCACTTGACCTGACCTATATTTTGTCTATGAATCAGTTGCATTTTAATTCGATAATGGTGGAAAAAATCAGAAAAAGATGTCCATCTATCTTTTTCCGGACTTGGAGTAAACAGTACTACATTATTATCCATTGAAGTCATTAATCCCTTTAAAAGACTATTTTAGAGAGAAATTGAGATTTGTTTTCACGATTTTGAAATTTGCATATGCATTCCATGCATTTAAATTGTTTTAAAAAGGAAAATATGTAAAATCAGAAAAAATTCCTGCAATTCTGCTCTTGACAGCTTTTACTCTCAATGGGATTTAGTAGACCTACGTTTGAGATTGCTGTGGCATAGTTGATTCCAAGCGATTGCTGCGATTTACTAAAACTGTCGGTTGTTAAATTCCAGTGGAGAACGGGTTGGTCCTGACCAATCTCTGGTCAGCTTCCATAGCCGGCCCAAGGCTCGCCAGACTTGGGGAGCTATCATGGTAAATCAATTCCAAAGAAAATTTTCTTAGAAAAACTAGAAATTGGATATGAATATCTGCGGACCGTAACTTGATAGAATTTTTCCATTGTGCAGACACACAAAAACACTATTAATCCACAAATTAATGTTTTCCTCTCCCACTACCATGGTTTCACCACTGAAAACATGTTTTTTGGATTGATTAATTAATTGTAGAGGAAGTGGAAAAGAGATATTAATTTGTTGAACTTGGTGTTTTTATGTGTCTGTACACCAAACATTGGTATTTGTAGTACCAAGAAAAAATGGCTATTACACTGAATTGCAATCTCCGGTTTAAGAAGTCATTTCAGCGTTTGCAAGGTAAAATATATTTTATTCTACAAAAGATGTTCAATTGGTATGTATTTAATTGATTCTTTCCTTCTTTGCTAGCCCGTCATCTCATCTGTGACATTTCATTGAAATGCTACTTAGAAGCTTCATATATTTGTTTCCATTTACTGCTATAGTAAGACCTAAACGTAGGTTAGGAAGTTACGACGAAGAATATATTTGCACTTTTTTATCATCAGTCAATTTCCTATTGAAATGGGTAAAAAGAGCCTCGTCAAAATACTCAATATAAATAATAACTCCGCCCAATAGGACCGAGGATAGTATAGTACAATTTTGATAGGCTGAATGCAACAAGTTCCTATTCTCAAATGTGATATTCCTGGCATCCTTGTTGATTAATTTCTTCAGTTTTAAGCTCATTGATCTTTTTCATGCCCTTTCATGTTATTTTCAATACTCATTTGGGGTCATTTATACAGGTCTGTATGTCATAATTCAATCATATCAGTGAAATTATTTTCAGTTAAATATAGATTATGGATTTTGATACTCCCAGTTTACATTCATAGGCGTACGATTAATACATTACTCAGTCATGAGATGTAATGTTTATAATACCAAAAAAGACAATACCGCTTATCCTATAAAATTAGCGCAACAAGGTTATAAACATGCCTTTATATTTTTTTTAAATAATACAACACTCACACATATGAGAATCATTCTTATTTTGGCCGAAAGAAATATAACGTATGTATAGTTTAACTGAATTGCCACCTTTTTCGTACGCAGAAAATAAGCAGTCAATTCAGTCAAAACTCAGAAAGGATCACAGTAATTCCTGAAGCTATTACTGATTGATCTAATAATCGAAAGAGATGATTTTAGTAGTCTCCTAGACTCGTGAAATTTAATTTAATGAAATATTTTGTTACATGAAACGAAGAACGAAATGGCTAACGATGAAACTGTGCTGTTGTGATGGAACAAAAAAATAAATCAAAAAACGTCCGTATGTTTCAATGGATTAAAACACGCATGCTTAACGCTGACCACAAGCAGGTAACCTCGGTAATAATGTGGACAATATATTGACTTCAGCAGTGAGATGTAATTTTCATTTTCACAAAAAAGTATTGGAAAATTACGTTTGATGATCAAATACCCACTAAAGAAGAATATAATTTTGTCCAAACTCTTGCTAAAAGACATTCAAAACGAAAATATGCAATTTTTGCAGTGGAAACCCATAAAATCTTCCTGACGTTCCTAGTGTAACGAGAAGGCTCCGTAATCACTCGGGAGCCGTACTCCACACCGTGCACTCAGCTGCAAAAGTTAGCCTACTGCTCGTGAGAGTTAACAGCATCTAAAATTCTAATGGTGCTGCTGCCCTGGTCACTAGCGAGAGGTTATTCCACTCTCACAAACTCCGAGTGTGTTTATGTGCTTGGCGACTGGAGGGTCCTCATCGGCGGCGTCAAAACCCGTTAACTTGATTTCGCCCTCGAGTGTGTGTGTGTGTGCGTCGGTTGGGTGTACGTGACGCTGGCTTACGATGAAAGGTTAATTTCTTTGACAAACCTTAGGAAGCTCCGGTATTTTTTCCGAGTAGCCTTTTTTTTACTTGAATAGGTTCTCAAGAATTTCCTCTGTTCAATTGTCAAAGCAAGAGAGGTAACTATAATATTAATGCCAATCAATACTGTCATCGAATAGGGACAGGATGGTACGATGGCTAACATACTTACTTCCCACCCGGAGGGTCCAGGTTCGATTTCTGGTGACGACACATATTTTTCAGTGGTGTCCCGATCCCTACTTGAAGTGCTTTGTTGAGGGCACTTTGAGTGAGTACGCTGTTCGTCAGATGGGACATTAAGCTGCGGACCCATTGGCGCCTTTTGTTAAGAGCAGGTTAATGCCGACCCCGGGTTTCTCTCCACCCTTTATCCTTTTTTATCCATCCCTATCGGGAAAATTACCTGAGCTGTCGGTCGCCTCCCATAAAACTCATACTGCTGTTATCAAATTTTTTTATGCTTTAAGAAAGCAATAGGAGCAGAAAATATCTGTTTATTTTAAAGATGTCGTAACATTAGTTTCAATATGGTTTGGAGATTAGGCATGTAATGTTTTTGCTTATTATGTACGACTACTACTACAATACGACTACGACTACAATAATGTGGACAATCACGTATTACATCGTGAATACATTTTGATGAAATCCGATCTTTAATTGCCGTGCACACTCTTTCGTTTACATTTTTGCTCTTGTTATTTTGTGCGGCATATGGACAGGTAACATTATATTCCTAGGAATTTACCATAATAACCTCTGTAATTTCCTTTTTTTTGTGATGAAAATAGTTAAATTCTCTGCCTCGGAGTACTTGACTATTATAAGGGTTTATTTGCAGGATGTGTGTCGGAAGAAGTCGTCGAGAAAGTACGGCAGGGAAGGGCTTCCCTAGAGTGTCTTGGCCTTTGAGAGCCACGTATCCTCTCTGCTTGGGGTGGCCAGGGAAATCAAATTAGGACTTTTATATCGGAGGGTGTGGTGGTAGCGGTCGGAGACGAGTCGAAGTTTGGGAAGATAGTTGAGGGTGAGAAGGGTGAGGTGCATCGAGGGTGAGAGGAAGGGGAATTAAACAGAAGGGAAATAGCAGTCGTAAATCTTTCAGGCAGTGAAGGCACTGTCAGGCATTTTGGGATGCATGGAACCGACCTTTCCTTCTGGAATTACGGTAAACGTCCAAATAACAAATCTCGTAGGACGCTGATCTTTGTTTTAGTGACCATATGTAAGCTACAAGAATGCTATCCTGATAGTTAGGCTCCCTGGACCACTCTATCGTTGTTTATTCCACATATGCCCATGGAGATTTCCTAGTTAGGTAAGACGATTTTTCAACGCGGAAGGGTGGAGCATATAGTGACCTAACCCTTATTTAGTGACCTACTTCCCATTAAATACGCCCGATTTCTCTCGTATCCTAATTTTCAGAGGTGAGGGACAGGTTTCCTTGTCAGTCAGTATTAAACACTGACTAAATTAAAATTAATGTAGAGGGCTTCTATTTATAGAAATAAATAATGATGAGTTTTTATTTTTCATCTACAAATTATTACTAAAAAATCTGTTGGAACTCTATTACTGGAAAAACGAGAAACATGAATGTGGAAAAAACCCAGTAAAACCCATGCTGTATTTTTAATTTTTAAATCCACTCTTGTATGATCAGTTGTGAAGGCAAAAAAACAACGGATATTTTGTATCATTTCAGTTCTCTAATGGTTCTTGGCATTGAGAAACATTTCAAAATTGTGAAATACTGATATTATGTACCATAAGAGCTTTTCCACATTCGTCCGTATTTTATTTCTGAATTTTGGATATCATCAGAAGATAAAACTTTTTAGATGAACATTTTTCCTTTGATTTATTCCTAAAAGCCATTTTTTTAAATCAAAAATCTGTAGTGCTTGACATTTTCTCACAGAGTTAAAAGGGTTTAATTTAGGCATACCTAAAAGAAAAGAAATTGCTTGTAAAAATGAGTAAAATATTCATGAATATGCTAATTATAATATAACAATTATTCTTTTAAGTGAGCTCTTCCGTATACTTCAGGGTTGGAGGCAAAACCATTGCTCTTTTTGTATGCTAATGGAATGAAACTGAATACAATGAAAAACAGCAGAAAGCACCGACAGTTTCCTGCGTAAATATTAATTGATACTTTACCGAGGAATAAAATTTATCCTTTGGTTCACTATTGCCAATATCCTATGGACTTTATATTAATTGGTAAATAAATAAGTTAAGTAAATCTTAGCATTCAAACGACCTCGAGCGTGGTGAATGGCGTGCATCATCAGTTCCACAAGTCATCATGCATGGATTTTATGCAAGGAATCAGCTTCTCAGTTTACACCGGAGTAGAAATGTGAAATGATGGTCTCATCTTCTCACAAATATGTGACTAGATTTTTAGAGGTTCAGTACAGTGAATGCAGCTAAAGTAGAGTACAAACATTAAAAATTAGCGAAATATATGTTATAAATTGAAATAAACCTACTTACCACCCCATTAGATGGGATACGTGAATGAGTGCCAAAAATAATCAGGAATGATGGAGGTTATAAATCATTTTTCGACAACTTGAACGTTAAAAGTGTAAAAGGTTAAAGGTAAAAATGTAATCGGTAGACAAGATTAAACATTTGTAAAGCATATGATAGAAAAAGTATTTGTTTAAAGAAATTTTTTTGTCAAATTACAAAAAATTAAAAATTATTGCGTATACAGTGAAAAATGCGAGCACTAAGCATGGAAAATATTTCAGGAATGAAATTAATACTAATTAAAACAATTTTGCTTTTTACATTTTTGAGAGGGATTTGAATAATTCTTACATTATTGAAGGCGGAAAAAATTCTAGATCGAGTTTAATGCAGGTGGTAAAGGTTGTTTATAATGGTTCATTAATTGAACAAAATTTACTCCTGTCGATCCGCTCTTTGAAATCACTGAGTAACGGTCGAAATTATCACGAGGACTCAATACGAGGAAAGTAGCTACAACATACGGTTAGAATACTTCACTTTTGAGAGAAAGCAATCATCATCAAAGGCTTCAATCGCAATAATTGCGGGATGAGGAAACTTAACTGGGTAGTGAGAAAATTGAATAATAAAGTGTTTTAGATGATACTATTCGGCTAAAGAGATGATACTATTCGGAATTCGAAGGTTAGTGTGAATAGCGTAGATATTGAGAGATAATGATGTAAGCAGACACATTATTGCATAAGTAAGGATATGTTTTAGACGGAATACGAAGGGAGTGATCGGCATTTTGGCTCCAGGAAGGCTCACAGAACGTAGGAAGAACTAAATTAGGAAAGGGTATAGGACGAACATTTTAGGAAATATTGTTGGGAATGTAGTTGTTTTTCCACTAGAAAGTGTTTCAAGGTCAGTTAAAAGCCAATCTAAAATACGAATATGATGATCTAAGGCACTATTCGTAAGCGATATGGAAATCGCTGAAAAGGGTTTCCAGTTTGCGGCAATCTTTTGGGATAATGCCACAAGAATTAAGTAATAATCGCGATAATTAATCTATCTTAACCTTCATTTTTCTCTCATTATAGATAGATAGAGAGAATCTCATTATATTTGTTTCCTTATCATCAATTCTCATCCTATAAAATTACCGGTTTTGTAATGCAGTAAGAAATGGATGCCCCCTTGACTTGGCTGACTACCGCTTGATCATTGGGAATCCTGATTTGAACCTATCTTTTCCCCAGCCGCCAGCGCTTTCCAAGCGTTACTTGCGAATATTTTCCGCATATAAAATAAAAACATTGGTCATAAAGGTCTCCGAATTACTCTCATACTTGAAATCCCGACCTTCCATTCGCTATCCACATCTATGCAGTCTGAAACTTTGTTTCTGGATAAGTCGTTCATGCCTCCAGTCTATCCCTAGTTTATGCAAAAAATTCATTAACGGTACCCAGTTCACTATGTGGAACTTATTTTCAAGTTCCACGATGCAAAAAAAATCATGCTAGCACTCGATGTTCCTTTCTGCCTCATTAATGTTTTGAATTTACGCGTACTTCTCAACACTGTCTATAGAGGTAGTCTTTCCAATTCTAAACCCAAATTGATCTTCTCCTAAGGACTCATGAGCTGCCTTTTCTGATCTATTGTTGATGATTCTTAGTAAAAAACTTCGGCACATGAACTCAAACTAATGGTCCTATTGGTTATCATATATTGGTACTTTCTATCTTTCTTATCATTGGTATCAATATTGATCTAACTACGCGAGTCTTATGCTCAAATTTACTTACCACAAATGTAATCAAATAAAACTATTTATCCTGATTTCCTACATTCTTGAATATTTTTGCTGGGATGCTTTTTTTATCCCCGAAGTCTCTTAAGTTCTATTTCTCTTCCACAGCTTTGTATTCTTGTTCTAAATTATTCTTCATCGTAATCATATTCCTTTTCTATTCTGGAACTCACTATCGTATCCCTCTTGCCACACTCCAAAACAGTCTTTCCTACTTTTCAGAACCTCTACTTCTTCGATGAATATTTTGTCCTTTATATTTTTAAAAGTGTAAACGGATTTTCCTATTGTAGCATCAAAATCATACGACCAATATTGATCACCCCTCTGCGTCATTGCCATCCTTTCTTAAATTCTAAAAGTTCCTTCAACTTCTCGCATCCATGAAATCTGACTCTCTAAACTTCTCGTACGAGTATTCATGTATTGCTCCTTCTACCATGTTTTCTCTTCCTTTTTAGTGTCTGTTATACTTTATATACTCTTTGTATTTTCTTCATCGATTTTCGTGTTTATGTTCGCCTATTTCCGTCTCTCATCCATTTCCCAAATGAATTTTTTTCATATTATTTCGTCCATTTTTATCCTTTCTCTTAGGTATTCCCATCCACTTCTCCACCCTCAACGGCCTCCTTTATTTTACCAATTGCCTCCTGGTACTCCTTTCCTTTCGTCTCAGTTTTACGTTCTACATTCCATTTTCGTACACATATTCTCTTCTTCATTCTCATAAGTTCAACACCGCCCTTCAAAATAACTAAATTGTCATCTGAAACCTCGTTTTGTATCATATATTAAAAAATATCCAAGAAAATGAAGTTGAACATTTTTTATATGAAACATTCGCAAGAGAAATTTCACATTGGCCTTAGTCATACTGAAATGTATTTACTTAAATATTAGTAAAAAGTGCAAGATTGAGTCCATTTTATATCTGTTTTTCTGCGTCGACCTCACATTTTTGCTCAAATTTGATATGGCGGAAAATGGGAGAATTCATTCTATAGCATGAGCCTGGAAAAGATGATTAGTGTAATGATGTTCATCCTTAAAGGTGGATTAATAGGAAAAGGTAATCAGGGAGGGGTAGATAGGGAAAATAAATCGCTCTGTCCGTTGTATTCTGCACTACAGCATTCATATTGCAATATATTACGATCACATGAGATGGAGTTGACTGTGGGAAACATTTAGCACATAGTTGATGAAGTTATATTTGCACAGGATCATGTAAAAGTAAATCAGAGGAGCAAGGGCATACAGTTGTAATTGAGTTATTTAAATGAGCAATCTGAAAGTATGGGTTAATCCCATACATTCCCACGGTTTACGACAAAATTGCCGAAGTCAAAGGATTCTCAATGTGTAGGTTATAATAGAAGTGTGAGAAAATCAAATAAGCCTGTTGAAGAGTAATATGTATGTGTATGATTACTGATTTTGAGGAAAGAGAAATTACTAATATTCATGTAGAGGGAGAATTTCGTTGTCAATAGAGGAATTTGTATAAAAGGAATTGATAAGCAGTTGCGGTGAGTATTGAGGCTGAGAAAGTATTAGTGAAATTGTTAATATGGATCATAGTATTGCATGTATCGGAAAAAGGTTCTTTTAGGGATAATGATTTGAGATATATGAAGAGCATGAAGTAGAATAGAGATAATACCATTGTCAGAGGAAAAACTACAAGTGAATACATTTTTGAATGGTGTTTTATGTAACTCAGGGAGTTCAATTTTTTCCATTTGTATGTCCTTCTATTGTGATCTCGAAATTTTGTCATGGCGTCTGCGTTAAGGTAAAATGGTTTTTTATTTTCTAAAAGTTGACACCATGTTGTAATATTCGAATTTCCAGTCTCTCTCAAGGCATGCTACACAAATATAATTCCACGCTTCCTCTTTGTTCATGGTGATTCTTTCCGGAAGTTACAGATTTTTCCTGCACCCTGTTCAGTATCAAAATTAAGCCCATTATGAGTGATCCCAATGAATCAAAATGTATTCAGGAAGAGATCTAATGATGACGAATGTCATATCATCTTAACTTTTTCAGTAGTATTTCCATATTGTTACTTTGATAAACTCCAGATTTTTAACTGTTCCGCAGGCGTTAATAAGGTGATTTTTTCATGTTTAGATACGATAATAGTGTGATTTTCAGGAATTTCACTCGGTCCGCTATTCTTATGCATATCCATCTAAACCATAGGCATCAGAATTATTTTCCTCAGAAATTATTGCTCTATATTTTTCGCAGATTTTATTAGACACTCCACAATAGCACGAATTACTAAATTGTTGATATAAAAAGTGGGCCTCTAATCCCTTCTAAACTATTGACGGAAGATATAATTTTTCTGGTGACTACAAGAATGCTATTAATGTATACATGGCATGGATAAATATTATCGGAAACAATTTTTTCCTAACGTGACTGTACGTTGCAGCACGCAGGTTCGGAGGAGAGCTGACCTTCAACATGTGCCGAGCGCCAGTCGCCTGCAAGCGTTCGTTCAGGCTGGATTTTAATGGACTCTTCTTGAGTGACTCGGTGCAAGTGCCAAATTCAGCGAACGATTGAACAGCGGTACGCCATCTAATTTTGTGTTGGACTAAGAATATTGGGCAAGGAGACGTGAATTATTTAGCAAGTGTTCAAAGATGAAAGCATGTCACAAACTGCAGTTGTTAAGTGGCCCTAGCTCTTCAAAGATGGCCAGGAGAAGGTGGAGGACGAGCCCAGCGCTGGACGACCTTGGACGTCAAGAGTACATAGACGATACGAGAGAACTGCGAGAAACTCGCTTTGAAGGCACCCAGCCACACCTGTTCCGACGTAACCGACTACCTGACGAAAAACGGATTCGAAACAATTCCCCAACTCACTTATAGTCCCAACTTGGCGCCAAGAGGCTGTTTCATATTTCCAAAAGTGAAATTCTCCCTCAAAGGACACCACCATGAGACCCTAAGTGCAGTTGAAGAAGAGGGAATGCGTAACCATAAGGACCTTCCGGAATCCATCTATCAAGGAGCCTTCGAGTGGTAGGAACCCGATGTAAAAGTGTGTCAACGGTTAAGGGATGTACTTTAAAGAATTCTGAGGCATTGTAGCAATTTCTGAAATCAATTTATTTTTCCGAGACTTTTGCCGATACTTTTTATACAAATCTTGTGTAAGAGAAAATAGGTGACCGTTCACACTGAAGAACTTAACGACACAACTTGAAGGACTACATTCACATATTTGACCTAATATCGCCTATGGGGATCATACATCTTCTAAAAAAGTATATAGATTTTGAAGTTAATCTGCTGAAATATATAGAGTAAACATTTAGTACATTAAAAAAATGATTTTTAGAGTAATTACTTGGTAAATATAGTGCAATCTCGGCAGCGTCAAAAGGATACCATGGTATGCATCGGATCAGGTCACTGCACCATATTGTTGTCAAAGTTGGGTGGTGTTGCATGGTAAAGGTCAGTTTATTTCAGTCTACTTTGCAAACACAATCATATTTATATTTTTTTGACGGTCAAAGTACTGATCATTCATTGACTTTTAATCCATGCATTCCGATTTCTAGAAGAAAAGCGTCAACAAATCATACCAGGCTTATTCTATATCTACATCTACTTAATACCCCACAAGCTGCCGCAAGGGCGGGGGGTGATAGGGCACCACTCGCAATTAAGAAAAAACGCATGCAAAAGACACACATGTATATTAGTTTAGTTCTCTGTTGCACTAGAATATCAGTTTCCAGATGAAAAAGGTTTCTAGATGAAAATGGATTGCCACCCGAAGGACAAAACGTAGAGCGACAATGGATCAAGTACTGCAAGAGAAAATTTACTTTTTGAACTGCAATATCTAATGCGCATTGCTCTAAAGATCAACATAAAAAGTTTTCAAATTGTCTAGTTCACCTGTTTAAATCTGAAATAATGTGGGTACTTATATATTTCTTTCCAATTTTAGAACCAAAATAAGGTTTTGCTGAACTTTTATTTATTTCATAAGTCTTGTATGGCTCGAAAAATGAGTAAAACTATTTAATCGAGGAATTAAATGGATGCATTGAAAAGTACAGTGCAGACAGGTATTCCATTCGGGGTGGTAGCAACAAAAAAAACATACAGCCAATTTATTAAGCAATGGATGTATCGTTTTTAAATAAATGGAGAAATCGTTTTAAAATAATTATTGCTAAGAAATAACCAACATGTCTAGATAAAATTTATTCTGCATATTAATTGATTCTTATGAACATAATGGTATCGATTTCAGCCATTCATTTTTTTATAGTAACTTAATAGTAACTAGTATAGTAATATATTTTTATTGAAGTGACTAACTCTCTATGGAGAAGATAGGGGTTCACAGTGTAATTAACTTTCTACATTTGAAACGTTACCGTGCTCGACCAATCCGCGATGAAATAATGGCTATTTCTTGAAATAACAGCCCGTTATTGACACAGTCGTGAGGTAGTTGTGAGGTAGAAGAGAAATTTTCAAACTGGCCACATGTCAATTACAGACGATTCAAGAAGTGGAAGATCATCACTCACGAACAATACTGCCATAGTAAAGAAAATGGGGGATTTTATCATATTAGATCGAAGAGAATCCATCCTATTGATTGATAAGGCTGACATTAGTTATGGTGGAGTGCGAATAATTATTCTCATAGAACTTCACATGCCAAAGGTGTCAGCACGTTAGGTTCCACGATTACTGACTCCTCAGATGCAAACACGGCACGACCTGCAATCGCGACTACGGCGTGACCGGCAATCAAAGTGACATGGCTTTGAAATTTTGCCACATCCGGTCTATTCATCCAATGTCGCCCCATTCAACTCTTTCTCATTCCCAGAATTCAAAAAGCCTTTGCCTGGTTGGTGATTTGACAGCACAAATGTCGTCATTAAAAATGTGGAACAATGGTTTTCGACCCAATCTGATGAGTTCTACAGAGATGGCCTTCGAAGTGCCAAGAGACGCTTTGTAGTAGTTAATAGAAGCATCAAGATTAACAAAATAAAAATTAAAAAAGATTTCTGCAACGAGATTTTTTCATTTATAATTAAACGTTGACAATCCTCCCCTCCTATACTCGTATTGTGAATTAAGGGAAGATATATTCTAAGATGTCCCGGAAGACGAACCGGGCGATGAATGATCAGTGTAAAAATAACTGCCAAATTTGTAGTGCAAATAAGCCCACTCTTCAAAAGTAAACCTGCGCAAACTATGTGCGCAGTAACTAATGCTACTCACCACAGAAAATATATTTTTTTATTAGAATTACACCTCTGCTAAAGGTTTTATGGAGAGAAATTTAAAAACTCAATCCCGTACAAACTCATCAAGATGTGAACAGTAGGTTAATTTTTTAGGTGGGCATAAAGATATAGGCAATTCATAAAATGACATCGATGCATAAGTTTTAAACGACGAATAACTTTGATAGAAGAAATATATCAATGAAACATTTAGGTGTTCTAAAAAAACATAAATCAAAGGATTTATTAAGATATACATAAAAACTACTCATATGCTCTAGAGACACTGCAGAAAAAATATATTAAAAATTGATATCATTTCATTTACTTTAAAATATATCGAATTAATGCTATGAAATTATGCAGATGACTCAAGGATATCACTAAGCACTACAGGAAGTTTCTACTGCTGAGCCAAAATACGTCTTTGATATTTATTTGACTAGAAAAAAAGCAAAATAGGCAGAAGTGCTAATATCTTCTTAATTACGATACTCTAATATTGAGACAAGCATTTTATTGAATCATATTGCATAGAGATTGTGTACCATTCCATTAAAAGACGCTGAAAAATGCATAATTTTAATTACTAAAGGAATTTTTCATCAATGCTGCAGCTTATCCTGAAGGAAAATTCATATGACATGGATAATAAACAATAGTTGATAAACGACTTGATAAACCATTTTGATCGTTACACCCGTCCAATCTAAACGCTACACATAAATGAGGGAATAAAATGATCGCTTCCATGACCCTTTGACTGAATTGTAATATATATTCTTAGAATCGAATGCCAACTTAAAGATATAAGTCCAGTCAAATCGCCAGGCCCTGATCAAATCTCTGCTTGCGTATAAAAAACGATGGTCTCAGGAATACTCCTTATTTTGAAATAATATTCAATAATTACCTTTATGGTTACCCACTATCCAAAGACTGGAAAATGCCAATTTCACTCCCATATTTAAAAAAAGGTAACGGAGAAGATAGGCGTAACTACCGACGCATCTCCCTCACACCCATCTCATGCAATATCATTATCACCTAATGACCTAAATGCAATCCAAAAGTTTTGCGAGACATGGGAGCTGGAATTAAATTTGAATAAATGTTTCATGAAATTCATCGAGGAGTAGTATTTTACCCAAAAACACTTGCGCCACACGGGGAACCAATATAATAAACGCATAATTGGTAAAATGCTTCGGTGCAACGATAACTAAGAACAATGCATAGGGAAAACACATTCGCGAAATTTGAGGAATAGAAAATAAGGATCCATGAAAAGGATACTTGGGAACTGTTATAAGAGGGCCAAGGGGCTTTGTTATTTTACGTGAGTTAGGACCCACTTGGAGTATGCTGCGGGTTTATGGGATCATCACGAGGTCGGATCAATATTGGAACTAAACCGAGTGTAACGTAGAGCAGCTAGGTTAGTGAAAAGTTCTTATAAACAAGGTACCAGTGTCACGACACTATTGGAAAAATTAGAATAGGAGCCACGAGTTGTTCGTAAGCTTGAATACAGGATAAACCTCAGGGCAAATTTGAGGTAGGTTACTTATCTGAAAATGTTAAAGACATATTACAGGCATCATCTTACTCTGGTCGATTATATCACGTATGTTAAATGAGGGAGGTTAAAATTTGAACGGATGCATTTAAAATGTCATTTTTTCATCGTAGAATTAGAAATTAAAACATATATGGCAGAAATCGTAGCGTAGGAGATATTTAGCTTTGGAAGTGTACATATTTTGGCGATATCCTAAATGTTATTATTTTATTTAATTTATCCATATTTTTAACTGTTCTCCCACATAATTTGAATATAGCTATCCTGTTATTGAATATACATCCATATAAATGCCTTCTCTAGTGTGATTAACTTTGTTCCAGTGGACGATCAAACTAATATTTGTTTAGAAGTGTTATAATTATGATTGTGCATGTGTGACTAGTGACATAACAACTCCCATTATAACCTCTTGCGTCGGGTTGCGGGGTGTTATGTAGATGAAGAGTAATGAAATGTGCATGTAATTTACAACATATAAATTTTGGCTCGAGTTAATGGTAATTGATAAATTGGGATGCTTATAATTCAAACTTAATTTTGTTTGTGCATATATGTGGCACAGACACGTATTTTCGGATTTATAGACTAAGAATAGGAAATCGAGTTAGGGTTAATATAGAGATATGTGATAGGCCTTGCTAAGTACAATTTAAATAATTTTCTATACAGAATTTAATTTTATTGTTAAAATCTAGTAAGAGAGAGATCGCAGAGAGAACGCAATATTTAGGTGAGATTATAAAATACCGTTGAAATAAATGTGCTGTTATCAGTAGGTGAATACATTACAGTAGCACATACATTTTTATAAATTTAAATTATATAAATTAAGTATGGGTGCATAAATTTTGATAAATGAATACTGACCGATTATAACTGTAAAGGAATCACCAGCTTGGTTTTACTCCAGGAATATCTGCTGTGACGAAACAGCCACAGTTTTTTGAGAAATATTTCACTGTAACAGACTTGACCGGTGGCAAATTACCTGATTTCACTTTGCAAATCCTTATTTGCCATTTTTCCCCAAGAAATGACAAATACCTCTGCAAAAATAATATTCCTTCCAATTTATCCTCTTTCTCGTGCCTCTCCGTTGCAAAAAGAAAGGGATACCGTGTGCTGACTCCAAACCAATAAAATGGCGCTTCGGGCTACACGACATTTCTTGCTATTCGTGCACCTTTTTATAGCAAACAATAAATGTTTGGGACACAGATGTACCTTTTGTAATTAAAAATGAAAATATATTCCCATTTTGTACAAGAAAAAACTTTATGCTTGCTCCCCAATATTGGTTTTTATTTACGCTCACTCGGAAATTGTGAACACAATTCATGGCATAGGTATTGAATTCACATGATCATAGGTTGCTTATAAGCCTATTTATGGATGCATATAAAAGGATTCATATTATGGATTCTAAAGATGTTGATTACTGATTGAAACTAAAAATTATGGTTATTATAATCTTCATGCACGATATTTTGGATCTCGGCAAAGGCGTTTATGCCTGATTATTAATCTGCGCTGAAATATCCAAATACGCTACTGTCGACGGGCATAACTATGATCAGCCACCACATACGATTAAAATGCCTTCGCCGTCAGGATACAGGGCGCACCCAAAAGTGGTAGGACTGATTTTCTCTGGCACGGTGGAGGGGGGTCTGCCTGGCGGGGTAAGGTGGAGGGGGCTCTTAGCAACAGACCGACACCAACCTCAGTCGCCTGCGGGCTGTCGTTGAGTGAGGACACCGTTTTTAGTGAAGCAAGTTTTTTGTCCGCGTCGAAAAACAAAATGCATCTGAATTTAGAGCAACGTTATTCCGTGAAGTTTAGTGCAAAACTCGGGAAGACGGCAACTGAGACCCTCGATATGATCAAGCAGGCTAATGGGAACACTGTCTTAAGCCGTTCCACAGTGGCACAAGTTGTTTAAAGAGGGTAGGGAGCTCGTTGAAGACGACTATCGCTCCGGACGGCCGTCGACGGCAAGAACCGACACGAATGTGGACAGAGTGAGGACACTATTGTTGCTGCTGGCTGCGAGTTCCCACGCACAGTCACTAACACCGGTTTTACGATCGAGCACTCCCGAGTGCGTGCGGTCCCAGGTATATATAGCTAACCCACTAGATATTAGATAGTCTTAATGTCTTCAACAATTCAAACACCATTTTTGCACCGTATAGTGCTGCGTATGTTTCCGCTGCATTGATGGATGATAACACTGGGATTGGAAAACTCTGGTTAATTTGCCAGTCTGGGACAACCACTCCTCCTTGACCCAAGGTTGCGTCTGTGTAAGCGGTGACACTTCCTGTTGGTTGTGGTAGGTAAACCTTCCGGTTAAAGATTTCGGATTCTTGGAGCCAGCTCCACCATTCGGTGTTTCTTTTGAATACTTGGGTGATCAAGAACTTCGGCAGTCTCAGACTCCACACTATCCAATTAAGGAAACCGGCTGCCTTGGGGATGTCTTGTTTTCGTAGCAAAGGGATCAGGGGTATGTATTGATACACTCGCTTGATGGAACTCGGCGTGAGTTTTAATGAAAGTTGTGCCGTGTTAATTATCACTCCCAGGTATTTTACCTCTGTTGTTGGCTTAAGGGTTGATTTTCCGTAGTTAATTTGCACACCATATTCTTCTTCTAAAAACTCGGTTATTTGTTCACTGTTCACATTGCTGCTGCTGTATATGAGCCAATCGTCTAAATATACTATGCACTTGACATTAAATTTCTTACTTACGTCGTCTGCTACTTCTGTGGCCCATCGCTGCAAAATGGCCGGGCTGAGTGCATGCCCCATGGGTAGTCTTGTGAATGCCAATTTTCTTCCCTCGTACCGGACTCCGAAGAATTTCCAGCACCGGGGGTGTATTTGTAGTTGGTAGAAGGCACTTTTTAAATCTATTTTGATCAGCTTGGCATTCCTTGGGATATCTGCAATTGCTCTGCCTGGGCCCATGAGGGTGAACCTCGGGGTTTTGTAATACTCCGTCCAAGGCGAGAGGTCGTATATTAGGCGGTGTCCACCTCCTGCTTTTGGGATAAGGAAACATTTAAACGAACATTTGATACGCCATTCTACCAGAATGCCCGCTTGCAGGAGCCCTTGGATATACGTGGTCATGTTGTCTGATACTGTTGTTGTGACGGACACGTATGGGGCGTTCGCTGGCTTGGGCAGCGAAGCCCCCAACCTAGCTAAGGTGGTGCTCGCTGGTGCCACATAATCCCTGGGTCTGATGGGCTTTACTGCTGGGACCTCGTCCGGGGTGACCTTCGCGTCGCGTTCTTCGGGGTTGAAGTCGTCCGGGAACCCCGTCTCGATGGTGACGCCCGGGGGGAAGATGTTTTCTCCGCCTCTGATTCCGGGGATGATCCATCTGCGACTTTCCTCTTCTTCGTTGTCGAGGTCACTCTGATCGTCTGGATTTCCGCTGTCGATATAGTGCCACCGAAAAGGTATGTCGCAGGGGGTGTAGCACCATGAGGGAAGGGTAAGGGTTGAGGGGGTTGGGGTTAGGTGAGGAAAGGTGGGGGGAACCTGTAAGAAAAAATATATACATATATACATATTCACACACACACACACACACACACACACACACATACATACATATATATATATATATATATATATATATATATATATATATATATATATATATATATATATATATATATATATATATATATGTGCGGGTCGCGGTGGTCTAGCGGGTAGAGCGTTGGACGGCTGACCAGAGGGTCCCGGTTCGATTCCCGGGCAAGGCACTTTGGGCACTTGCAGCTCCACCCAAGCTAGTTGATTTTTCGGGTACCAGATCTTCCTGGGAAACCATAACCGGCGTGATTCTGGGGGTGGGAGGGGATTTGGAAAGAGGCTTGGTGGATTTGAGGAGATCTGATAGGTTGGCGGGCCGTTTGAAGGTAACTGAAGGGCATTTAGGAAGAAGGCTGGACGAAACGTTGTGATTTTTGAGGATGGGGTACAGGTCTTTGAGGATGAATTTAAGGGACTGGATGCCAGGGAAGTAGGTGGTGCATATTGAGAGAGGGTGGGAGTCTGTGTTTGAGGGAGGATTGGGGGTGTAGGACTGTTTTAGGATTTTTCTCTCTTTCCAAATACCCTCCCGCCCCCAGAATCGCACCCACTCCGTGCTTGCGAGCAAAATGCAAAACTTGTCCTATTTTCACCACTCCACCCCTCTCCATCCCACCTTTTAACTCTCTCCCGCCCTTCCCCCACTCCTCATGCACATCTCAGAATGTAATCTATCTTCTGACTTGCAAACTCTGCCCGGTATTTTATATAGGCCAGTGCTCTACACCCCTGAACATCAGGGTGAACAATCGTCGCGCCTCATGTAATCCCTCCTCCCCGTCCGCGGGTCTTCCCATCCCAAAACATGCCTCCCACCACAACACCCCCTTCAACCACTGTTACAATATTTCCGTGCTAGCATCCCTTCCCCCATGCGATAACCCCATAAAATTAAAAACAATGGAATTGGCATTTATATGGCTGTGTAAAGCCTATCAACATCCGGGTCTCAATGTCGTTCACTAAATGGGGGGGGGGTTGGGGCTGAGATAGATGGAGGTGGATTTGTTTCTTGCGAGATGGTGGGACAATTTATTCATCCGCATACATTTTGTCATCCTTGTCCTGTGTTTTGACTTGTCAAGCCCTTATGATGACTTGGTGAGTTGATGCCTTGGTCATGGGTGTTGTGGGATCTGTGGATGAATTGTTAGTTTTCTGTGTCGCTTGTTACTATTTCCGCATCCTCCTTATTCCATCTCCGCTCCCCTCTGGCCTCCCTTTCCCCCTCCATAACCTCCTCCTTCACCCCTCTCCCACCACCTGTTCCCCGCTCCGCTTTCTCCCCCTCCATATACCCCTCCTTCACCCCTCCCCCACTGCCTGTTTTTTTCCCTCTCCCTCGTCCCATACTCTCTCTGCACCGCGTATCCTTTTCCTTAGTCATATCTTATCTTCCGAAGAAGACGGAGCTCAAGTCCGTCGAAATTATCAAGATATTATTGTGAGTGTTCTTTCTATGTGTTCTCGTGCTGTGTGTTACTGTCTAAGTTTTTTATTCAACACTTCCGTGTTACTTCGAAGAAATCATCTATATATATATATATATATATATATATATATATATATACATACACACATATCCTCGCGCAGTCCCTAACCTGTACGTTAATACTTATTGTAATGAACTAAGTCCTGGGGAATTTCGGCTACAAGCATTCTGGTCCCTTATCGTTCTTGGAAAAAATGACATTTTAAACCTGTCAGTCTTTCAGTTTATCTCTCTAGTCTCTCTCTCTAGTCTTATATTCGTGATCCCTTCGACCGTAATACGTTGGGGTTCGTATTATATCCTTGATGTCATTACTTGATGAACTTATTGCTAAACACAGACTGACGCTTAACCAGTGAAGAAATTGCAGACCAGTTGGGTCTGTCTGCATCCAACGCCCAACGCATTATTTCACAGGATTTGGCCACGAGGATTTGACGACGAGCGCGCCATGGCACGGCGCGCTCGTCGTCAGACAGCTCCTGGCCAAATACGGCGTTGCCACGTTGCCGCACCCGCCCTATTCTCCCGATCTGGCACCACCGGACTTCTTCTTCTTTCCACTGATGAAAAAACAGCTCAAGCGACGACGTTTTGACTCGATAAAGGCCGTTCAAGAGGCTTCGACGAGGGTCATCAACGGCATTCCCAAAGAAAATTTCCAGCGGGCGTACGGGGAATGGGAGCAACGTTATACTAAGTGTGTAGCAGCTCAAGGAGCATACTCCCTTCCACTTTGACCGCGTTGGTCCAAAACACTTCCAAGATACGTAAACTGTTCTACCTGCTCTATTTTGTCCCCACCTATTTTAGTATTTAGTCTAGCCATTTTATTTCTGGAAAATCGCATGACCTTTGTTTTATTAACATTGATTCTCATCCCACATCTAACAAACTGTGTTTCCAATTCACTCAGCAATGCTTGCAATCCCTTGGCTGACTTAAAAACTAAAGTTTGCTCATCAGCAAATAACGGATTTTACGAATCCCCCTGACACTTTCATTCCCACCTCCAGTTGTTCGCATGCCTATTTAATCATTTCCTCCACGCATACGTTGAACCGGTGATATTGGGTAAACCTGCCTTACACCTAACACAGACCATCCGGACTCTCCGTTCCCTACTCACATATGAGCGGTCTGTTATATGTACAGGTTGCGGATTAGCATCCTGTACCTCCAATCTATTCCTATTTTCTCCAATGTACTCATTAGTATTTCCCAATTTACTACATCGGACGCCTTTCCAAATCTTTGAACCAGGAAAATACGTCCTGATTGTATTCTATATTCCTCTTCATTAGGGATCTCATCACTGTAATGGCATCACACGTGCCTCTCCCCTTCCTTAATTCAAACTAGTCAAGTAATAATTTTCCCTACTCTCTATCCTTTTGTTGATGATCCTGAAAACGGCGTTAGTTACGTGGGAAATCAAACATATTTATCTGTTTTCCTTAAATAATGTAGCCATTATATTTTTCGGAATAGGTACTTTATACTTGTATATTTTATGTGTATATATAAACATTGATTAAGATTTTTAAACACAAAAACACGAAGAAGGGACAATCATGCATGTAGTTTTGACTTTTCGACGGCACGGCCATCATCATCAAATCCGATGATGTTGACATTGCTGTCAAAGCGTCAAAACAACATAATTGTGTATTAATACCTTAATCAAAGTTTTGTTTTTATTTGTGCTTCGTCGAAGAGCGTTGTAGACAGTAGTAGAGAAGGGAATATTCGGAGATGTGGGCTGAGGAAAAGGATAATTATTTTGGATGGAATTTAGGGAGATCACAAGTAAAGCTTTAGATTTAGTACTTTAATATATGGTATTTAGAGTTCAAGATCATTATGGGTCCTATTACTTACTGATTTGGAACATAATAGTGCGTGATCATGGGGCTTTTCGAAAACTTGCGCTTCCCTTAAAAAATTTACAAAGTTCATTCAAGCATTTAATTTTTACATACAAACACTGTATTTAAAGGAACGATTGCGTGATGGTAAGTAGTATCATTGAACCATGAAACCATTAATTAGGCTTATATATATGATGATATTGTCTTCGTCTGGCAACCTTTTATTGACTCCCTTAAAGGTTTCATATTTTCCCTCAATGTAGCATCCTCAGTGGTACGTGGATCGTTAAAAATGCCTTAGAATATCCAAGAGATGGCTCTTTTAGTATCATAAAAGCACTAATTTTTGTATGCCATGTCTCTCTAGACCGCTGTAAAAATTTTAGCTATAATCATTTTATGGTTTCGTTCCCATAGTAAATAGAAGCAGAAACTCGTTCATGTAGAAAAATGGAATAAAATAATTGCATATGGTGATTGAGCACTTCTATTCACATTATCACAAACGAAAGAGATGAAAGTATAGTTGGATATATTTAATGGCACATCTGCTTTTGTGTTTACGTCTATATGCAATTGGGTAAACGTGTTTAAACGTGGGCGAACATCCACAAATGTAAAACATCGTTTGGAACCTGCAGGACTAGTGACTTTCTAAATAACTGAAAAAATCCACGATATGTTTTTAATTAATCAAATTCTGTTAAGTAGTTAGGCCACAGGAATATCTCAAGGTGCAGTATTTTCAAATTTGCGTGAAAAATTGGGTGTGAAAAGTTTCGTTTAGATGGGTGCCGCGTTTGCCCTCAGTGGAGAATAAATGCAATCGTGTGGTCCATTCAGAGGCTGGTTTGGAGTTTTTCAGTCAAAACGTTGAGAAATTGCGTGAACTGGATGAAATTTGAACGAAAAATGGATTGATACTTCAAAGGTAAAGGAAAAGTGAAAACAATGAGTTTTTAAAGGAGATCTGGCTCGAAAGAAGAGGAATGCGGGGAAATTGACCGACAATTTGATGGCCACGGTTTTCTGGAATTCACGTGAGAGCATCTTCATAGTTTGGCCGCAAAAAGAACGAACCCTTTACGTGGAGAGTATTGTTCGTCGTTTTAGAACCGATTAAGCGAAGGGATCAAGAAAAAAAACGTCCTCATTTGGCAAAGGAAAAAAATTTCTTCCACCAAGAAAATGCATGGGTACACACCTGCGCAGTTTCTATGGGGAAAATATAGGAATTAAAGGTCGAATTACTACAGCATCCACCGTATTCCTCTGATTTTTCAGCGAGTCATTTTTCTATTACCAAACTTGAAAAAATGCCTCGGCGGAAAACTTGGTAAATCATGTCGAAGGAGAAGGTCATTACAAACACAGATACATATTTTGAGGACCTACCGAATTTTTACTTTTTGGGCGGCTTAAAAAAGTTGGAGAAACACCGGGAAAAGTGTATTGAGCTGCAAGGAGATTACGTTAAAAAAACCAACATTATTTGTTCCTGTATTTTTTCCTAAGGGTTTATTGAACGATGTACTTTACCTTCCACTCAAATCACCCTTATATATACCCAAAGCATTCTCCTCAGAAAGAAATGTTGCTTCTTAGTCCATATAAAACATACAAACCAACAAATGTGCCAACAAGTTCTCATTCTCTAAGCACCAAAAAAATTAATCCTTTATTTCCTCTGCAACCACCTTAATTCCTAAATAAATTCATAGGAAGGTATGATGGTTCTCCTATCCGACGTAGTTATCCAAACACTCTCATGCACAAATTATCTTCAAATATAGAAAACCTAATCCTCTGGCGTGAGGTCCCTAAAGCGTACCATACACGCAAGTAAACACACTGACCACCAACTAACGTACGCATGCACTTACATTTACCCTTAATATGTTTGAAATGTTTAATTTTGTTCCGATTTGTGAAATAAATGTTTTTAATATTTCTAAGGTTACTTTGGTTTCTTACTATTATGCTTCCTGATTGCTCAGGGAAAGAATGAATATTTGAGTCTATCTGTATTGGAATCTATCTCCCTTATTTTATCTCTGTGGTCTGATCTACTAAGTATTGTGGAGCCATTATAATTCCTTTAGTGTCATCGTTAAAACTCGTTCGTTCTGAATCTTTCTAAAAGTCTACGTCTCGCTTGCTCTCTTCGCATCTCAAGTCGCTCCGAGCCTAAATTCCCTGAGAGACCTGTCACACTTGTTCTAATTATAAGAATTTTTACCGAATCTGGCGGATTTTCTCTGGATTTCATCTAATTGTTTTTGCCAAATTTTCTCAAAAGATCCCAAATACTTGCAGCATATTCCAAATGACGTCTAACTAGAGCAAAATAACACCTCTCTTTAACTTTATCATCACATTTCCCCACCATTCATTTAATGAAGCATAGTAGATATATTGAGGAGCAACCTGAGATCAACAGAGTTTGCATTCCAGTTGGATGAGTCAACTTTGTCAGGTAATGAATCTGTGTTCTGGTTTATGTATGCATTATCAAAGCTGATAATTTACCTCAGAAGTTGTTGTTTGCAAGGAAATTCGAAACTGACACTAAAGGGGAATCAATATTTCGTATCGTAGAGTAGATCTTGAGGGACAAAAACAATTGACATTATGACATACTTGTTGTTGCGACAGACAAAGATCCGTCAATGACTGGTAGTCACCATGATTGTATTGCATACTTGAGAAAAGATATACCAAATGTTTTTGCTATTCATTGCCTCATTCACAAGCAACACCTAATGTGTAAAACACTTTATGATCGCCTTCGCGATCCTTAAATATTTTCATTACAGAGGTTAACAAAATCAAAGCCTTAAGCTCGACCCTTCCGAGAGTCGTGTGATGAGAACGACAAGCTTTCAAACGTTTGTTACTGCACACGGATATACGTTGTCTAACAAAAGGTAATTGTAAAAGGCGCATATATAGTGTTTTTGACTCCGTCGTGCAGTTTTTGAGGAGAAATTCTTTCCTCAGCGACAACCTTAAAGAAATTAGGGGTGATTTGGATTCTTGTCTGAAATATTTGCAAAGTTAAATGAAATGAATTTACAATTGCAGGGAAATGATACTAACTTCATGAAGGCAAACTCTGTGGAGACTGTTTATTTCCAAGTTGCTTTTATTGAAGCGCAGCATAGATAGAGCTTTATCTACTCCTTCCCTACTCAAGCTAGAAGAGCAAGCGGGTATGGGTGAGAATGATTTACGAGTCTTTTGTGACCATTTAGCCACCTTTCATAAAAATGTGACGCAGCGATTTGAGTATCTTCTTTTGTTGTGAATTCTAATCCGAGTAATAAATCCGTGTGCAGATATTGAGGAAGATGGAATATTACAGGAATAATTAATTAGAGTACAAATACGTTGAATTTAAACTAAAGTTTAACATAAATTATCAAGAGTTTTGGTTACAGAAGGAGGTTTTCGATCGCTATCCTATAATATTGTTAGGGTTAAAAAACTCCTTGCATTTTCGAGTTCATATATTTGCTGGAGTGTGGTATTAGTGCAGTCATTCAGCTTATTTACAAGCAGCGAAACAGGTTTCAGGTTTGTGAATGCGGTAATTTAAGCCGCCTGCTAAATCGGAAAAGTGGAAAACTGAGTGGAAAACTGGTATCAGGACATCAAGCCCATCCATCCAATTACAATTTTAATAAATGGAAATATTCTTAAATTAGGCAATAGAATCTCCTGAAATGAATTCTAGACCATGAAAAACTATGAACAATTGTCACTTAACTATTTAACTAATTTTAAAAAAACATCATTGGTTATTCTACTATTGTAAGTACAATTTTCATGTTATATAATTGCTTAATTTAAGTAAAAAATGACATGTAAACTTCTAAAAAAAGCTCTTTTAAATATTTCTTTCAATAATTTATTTTTATCTAAAGATTATATTCTCAAATAAGCTATTTTTAATGTGCAATAAGTGTTTTGCATGAATTTGTCATGAAAACCACTAGAATAGATAGAAATACTATAGAGATACCATCTATTGCATTGAAAATAAAGATTTGATTAATTATTGTTTTAAATTTAATTGCTCCTTTGGTTATTTGTTTTATAATTTTAATTATTATTTTAAAGCTATCAATTAGTGGGCATTGGGTACAGGTTTATGGAACGATGCGGTGGCTCAAAATAGTTTGGGAGGCACTGGCCTATAAGGTATTATTTGGTTGCAATAATTCAGTCTAGTTTAGCACGACAATTGAAATTAAAATTAAATATAATTTACATTGCTTTTAAAATAAATCTTCTTTTTTAATATTTATTGTTGTATATCGTATGTTGGATATCTCTTGTGTATGTTGGATCTATCAGATCATCTTTGAAAGCCAATTATTCATAAGATATCCTCTAGAGTATAGAAGTAACACAAGGGCGACGAATAATTAAAACTATTTAGTAATATGAGCCAGCGCTCCATTTCCTTTTGTTTTCCTCCTGCCAGAAGTAAACTCTCAAAATTATATTCCCTATTAATATCGTATACTCTCTGATAAAGCGCATTATTTAAGAAAAGCGAGTTACATTTATTTCTCTATCCTAAAATCACTCTTTGATAAGGAATGCATTGTACGGTCAGTGCGAGGGGGTTTTCATTGTATTAGATATTATTTTGGATATGAGGTTGGATCACTATCCCACCTCTAATGTAATACGCAGAAGGCACCTTTCAAAACTTAATGCTCTGTACTTTTAATTTGCTTGCATTTTTAGAGAATTAAAAAGTTCAAATAATTCGGTTTCATAAAGAAAACGAAGGTTATGACGAAATGAGAGAATTAAACCATGATGCATGTGTAGTAGATTTTTTTTTGACGGAAAGCGAACGGTAGCTTTTACGGTTGATTGAAATTACCATCTAAATTAGATTTTTTTATTACCACTCTACAAAAGAACATTTAGTTCGTGCTAAAAATACGATTGATAATTTAATTACAAGCTATCAAGCTTTTACGTCAAGGTTTTGAACCACAAAATTAACGGACGAATTAGATAAAAATCTCTGGATTAAAATATGAATGAAAACCGAAGCAATCCTTTCATGGAAGCTCCATCGAATTTATACATCTAAATTTGAACGTTTTAAAAGAAACAGAAAGTATATGAATGTGTGCAAAGGAACCTTTGCCTTAATTTTCTGCACGGAACAATTAGCGAGTGATCAGTACTTTAAAAAATTCCGATTATAAAATAATGAAAAATTAGGCATGTCAAATTTTACATCCTATGCCTGGTTTCGGGTTGTAAATTTAATATCCCAATTTGGTCTCAAAACAGCTCAGAAAAATAAGTAACATGACTACGCGCTGGCGGAACCAAAAAATGATTAAATGGTTCTACCGTTACTTTTAGTAACTCTATTAATTTCGCTTGGAATCTAAAGTACTTTTTGTGCCCAACATCTCGGTAGTTAAAATTAAGCCCCTGATGCCACGGCTTTTTTTGTAGGTTAATTCGCTTGTAAATTTTTTTTAGTGCATACGACTCACTTTATCTTCTCGACTTAATGGGACTATCTGACGGATAAAATCGACTGGAATTTTCATTAGCGTGCTAGTAAAGTTTCAATTCACTCCACCTAGAATTTAACTTCAATAGATTATGGCTGACTATGATTCGGCGATTTCACTTTTGTTCTAAACTTTCATAGACTGGATGTTATAGGTTTATTCCATGAACTACTTTTAAATCTTTCTGTTAATCAATGTATTTTATTTTTTAATGTGCCTATTTTGGAAAATGAAGTGGATAAGGTGGCATACTCATCGGGATTAATGCATTTATTCAATTCTACCACCTAATATACAGTATTATCTATGTAATCTATGGAAATTGAAATTCCAAGAATTATGGGTGAGATAAAACTTACTTATGAAGTATTTCTACAATTATATATGTGGAAAAAATAGGTTTCTTCGATTTCCTTTGGATTGAACATTACTAACTGATATTATTTTAAATTTTCTTCTCATTTATTCGCGCTGGAAATTATCTCTGGATACCAATCAATACGGATCCAACCAAATGAGTAGATCAGGGCTGTTCTATGGTTCTGTCCTATATGCATAAAGGCGTCTATCAAGAAAATAACATTCAAAATTTCATGCATACGGTAGCATTCGGTGCATACAAAATAGTATTTAAAAGATCCTGTAAAACGGAATATAATTTTGACAGAAAATAAATAAACCTTTAGGAAAAGGCCCTTTATATAAGCAAATTGAAAATCGGTGTCTCAACCTAGGCAGATCGACGGAAATGGTGCTCCTAATCCTGATCTGAAGAAGAAAATTTCAAAATAATATTTGTTCACTCTTGTCTAAAATTCTAGAAGGAATACAATAGGATAAAACGAAAAACTCCTCCATATGACATGGACGGAAAGTGAAGGCAGTCCTATATTTCTCATTTTCTTGGAGATGGACTCTATCATTCGAGCAGTGGCGCAAGAGCCGAAAATCAATGACTGGCGAAGATGAAGTTGCATTGGTGTAAGATTTAATGCAATTCTGTCTACAATAATGAATAAATCTCTTCTCTGGCCAGCTGTTACCGAGTAACGTAATCGTTTGATGGCGATTGAAACACCATTCCACGACGGTCAAATACAGAATATTTTCTGTCCCCCAATATATTAGCATTACGAGGAATTTATAATGTTCGAGCATCTCGTTCATTATAAATTATTAACAGCCACACGGAATGGATCTGAAATTCATACCAGTCAGTTAAACATCTAGATGGAATGAACTTGTTCTTTTCCAAGGAAAGGAGCCGCCTAAAATTTCCAAGATATATGATAATATATTTTCAGCACATGATGTATTCAATTGAAAATTCCCAATTAACCGGAAATGGGCTCTACGAGACCACTATACAGTTCTACTACAACGATGACAGCATAGAAACGTAACAACGATGTTGCCACCTTTCCCGCTGACTGTGTATTAATGCGGGTATTCGGTTTTATTTGAATTCCCCTTATAATTTTTGTTGACATCCACAATTCTATCAACGTATTCGACATCCATATTCCTGATGCGTTGTAAGTAGCCATTCGGTTACCTGAGCACACCGCTTAAGAATCTATGCAAGACGAAACTAATTTGAAATCGAAACATTTTTAAAAATATTTTCTATTATTTACTTGAAACACTTGACATTTTACATAAATATTGTTTAGGTGCTATTGTCGAATCATCAAATATTTGCCGACTGTAAAACAATAAAAAAGGTAACATTTTAATATTGACACCGATGGCTGGGTACCGTGTACGATTACCGAATCCGCTCTACGTCTGTTTCTGCTCAGGTCAAGGTCATATTCCGTGAACCTAGCAAATAAATCCCTTTTAATAACGTCCTTTATAATAACATGCTCTTAAGGTTCCAATATTGGCAGCATTTTAATGAGGATAAGTGCATTTAAAAAAAGAAGAAGTCTGACCTGCTGACAATAGAGGCGTACGAGGAGTACTCGTGCTTACTCTTTTTCGCGAAAACATATCAGTGTTGGTGCATATTGTTTGGTAACACATTCATTTAAAACGCTTACAACTACCTCGGATGAGAGGCACTTGTATTAAATGACGTGCGCTAAACGACAATTTATTTCATTTTTAAATGATTAGCTCATATGTAACAAGCGTTTTCTTTGTTTGTTTTTGGCTTTCCGGGAAATGTTTGCTAGGTAGTTTCTTCCAATTAATTCCGTCTCTCCACCCCTCGTTTGAATCCTCGCACTCTCCATTCCACTGGGAGTGGTTTGGAAGGCCTGCCTCCCCCCTGCACACCCTGCAGTGGCTTTTCCTACCCTGAGTGGAAATGTGGATGTTTCTCATCACTCCCAAAAGGGGAAAAGTCAACGCAAAGCCCTAGAAGCGTCTCTGCACGCCGCGCCGCGCTTTGGCTTCCTGTCCCGAGGCCGGCCGGACTCATCTTTCACGGGGATTTGCGGGAAGAGGTAGTTGTCCCAGGCTCACCTCGTAGGCATATTTGTCATCGTATGCAAGGGGAACCCCCCTTCCGACCGCGCGTCGCGGAATACCCACCGCGCATCCTACTCGGAGCCCTCGGTGCGTGTCATTTCCGTATGAAGTGGTAGGTGTACCCGGGTGGGGTACGTCTCTCCCGAACTGAAATGCTTACCGTCCTGCCCATGAATTTAAATGATCACCTCAGCAGAAACCAAATTTTTATCCTCAGAACTGAAGCAGCAGAGTGCAGTGGGATTTGATGATTTTGGGTCGGCCGCTACCCTTCTCGAAATTGAATGAGAGGACTAAGGGAGTGAATGACCTCGGGAAGGACATTTTAGGGAGATAGAGATTTAGTGTTTAGGCCACTTGAGATCCTGAAAAATAATTCTTTAGTGTAGAGCATAGTGGTGTGTGCATCCCCACCAGGGGTTCGAGTTGGTACGAAGGATATTATACAAGTGTAGCTTTTAACCCAAGTGCACGGATTAGAATCCCGGCGGTGGAAGAATTTCTAAGATGCCAACTGATCCCGACTTGCGGTGCCGTGTGGAGAGCACTTCAAGTGGAGTATTTCTTCCATCGGATGGGACGTCAAATTGAAGATGACTACAATTATTACCATCCCCAAAAACTAATAAATCTTTTTAATTTATCTCAGAGGGCAGATTGTAAAAGAATAAATGAAAGAATCGTTATGACGAGTCAACGCATAGGGTTTCAAAAAGAAAGACGCAAGACAGAGGAATTCATAGGAGAACATTATTTACTTGGAAACTCTCCACATTAGGATTCGAGCCGTCAGTGTAACATTCAGCCAGCATGCCTCTGACCCATGTTATTAACCGAGCCGGTGGAAGTAATAAATTCGAGTTTGGATGAAACTTTATTCGAAACTCCAAGTAAGCGTGTTACGGCCAGCCACAATAAAAGTGGCGGTTTGAAGAAAATAAGTAACATAAAGAAAGTAGGATGGTATGAATTTCACAGGAGAACCGCTTTTTATTTACACTGTTTGATAATGGTTTTTACCTTTCCCAACAGCTGGTAGCCTTCTGGCTGTTAGCATATGCTCTCATAATTTCTAAAGATGATTTGTGAAGCTGCTGGGAGCTCTAACTAAGCAAGTTCTTAGCTGTTTACAATGAAATAAAACTAATGTACCTGCTGTTATAACTCATATGGTTATTTATAACGTATTGCATGCCCGGGAAGCTTGCGTAGCTAAACTGAAGCGGGTGTGTACAACTAACTAAGAACTATCGCTGTAACTTATGGAAATGGTGCAAAGTAAGAACTTAAAATTTGATTTGGTTAAATAGGTTACCCTGAATCTAAGTGTAAGACAAGTGCCTAAATCATTTTAAAATGTTTTACCGATGGAAATAGTGATCAAGAAAATCTAAAATGATTATAATAACATTTATAATTTACTAGAATCTTGAAGCAGTAATTGACGTCTTTGAAATTGCTTAACTGTTCAGGAGCAATGAAATCATGTATTAAATAAATGAAGTGAAGTGAATAGGGCGTGTTGCCATGCTAGCTCCAAGAGGGTTAGTTAAAACAAAAACTCTTCAAATTTCACTGATGATATTCTTTACATTAGTACCACGGATTAATATTGTACTTTTTCCAAAGAATGAGCTCTTTTGTGGATTTGCAAAAAGTATAGTGGCTAAAATATAAGGGAAAATGCCGTTATGCATGTGTGGGGACTAATAAAATTTTACCCCCACGTCATATAATCATAATGCTCATGGAAAATTGAGTTAAATTTTCATTCTAAAATATTTTGCCGTAATAAGTAACTTTAATGAAAACTTGGCTGTTCTCTCATTTAAGGATCAATTTGTTTTCTTTTGCCAATGTTGTCTCAATATTATTTCCAAGTCTGATAAGTCTAATATATTTTATACCATTTTGTAAATGTACGATTGATTACATTCAATGATTATACTATATATATTATTTTCAGTGCTATACAACTATTGCATATAGCACAGGGTTGTTTTTAGCTACTGATGGTCATCTGCCACCTTTAAAAGTTCATCCTTTCTACATACTACTTGGTATTACCCTAGAAGCGGCTGCTATAGTGTGTGGAATTGGTTATTTCTCTATCAAGCATGAACAGCTGAGTTATGCTCAATTGTTATTAAGAATATGGGAAATATTTCAAATGCTGAAAACAATTTGACAATCTACTTTCTATACTGCTAATAATTGTAAAATGTTTCCAAATATTTTAGACGGGCTCCTAGTGAAATGACAATAATATAAATGATAAAAATTGATAACAACATACTGAAATCTTTAGAATTTAAAATATTTTTTCTCCTAACGTGATCTTTTGTGCTTATATTGTTACCTTATTTGTCGTGGGAACCTGTCAACATAAATCATTCGGTTCTACACTTTTCTTACAAGTTTATTTACTCTTATTTTCATATTCCCTACTAGTATAGTAAGATGACGTTTAATACTACATTTTTAATATCGTCTCTAATGAGACACGATTTCAATTTGTGCAAGAGATTTAATTTGTAATAACCTTCGCTCCATGCATAATTCCCTACTTAGATCGTCTAGTAATCCAGCCACGCTAATAGTTTTTCAGGACGTTTTTACAGAAAGAGTTCCTTTTCACTGCGGGTATATGGGGATCAGGATGGTGCGTACAAACTGTCTTCCCACACAGAGAGCCCGGGTTCGTATCCTGGTAGTGGGATATATTTTTCAGTGGTATTCCGATCCCTACTTGAGGTGCTGTGTGGAGAGCACACTGAGTGAGCGTCCGTCGGGTGGGACGTTAAGCTGCAGACCCCTTGGCGACTAGCTATTTTATGTAATACTAATATACCATCTTGCTTTTCAATTTGCATTGCATAATATTTAAATAAAATGTAACTTCAAGCTATAAATTAAATAAACTAATAAATTCAACTTCAGCAAACTATATTAATATATTCAATATTTGGTCATCGAGTAAATCCGAAAAATGTTACTTTGCATTCTCTTTGGAAGGCAAATGTTTTTCCTTTATACTTCTAGAATTTTCATTTTGCTAATCTATTTTACTTGTAACGAAAAACTTTTTTGATTCCTTAAACTCATCCATACTCTAATAATTGGGCCAACGAAAGGAAAAGTACGGCTTTGTGAAACGTCAGTAGTGGATCAGATAATTTATTGAACATCACTAAAAATAGTTTTTAGCCAATGGGAGGCAAAAATGTGTCAACATTCAATAATAAATACTTAAAAAGGGATATATTATATTACACTGATGTTAATACTGCCAAGAATAGCCATTATATAGCACTACATTGTATTCTTAAAGCATCTTCTAAATTGGGTTAATTATTTGATGACAATTAGAGAGGATTGCGGGGGTGACTATCCAGGTTATATTTAGAGGGAAGGGTTTTGTAGCAAATGATAGTGGAAGGATAGACAATTATTTCCTTAAGAATGCGTTATCATTATCATCATTATCCATTTAAACATGATACATGTTGGTGTAGACAAAAAGAAGAAAGGAATGATGATTCATCAAGTTTTAAAGATATACTTACAAAAAAGGAACCTAAAATATGGAATAAAAGAGATCCATCGTTGTGTGCGTAGCATCCTGTAACATATATGGAACAGTATCGTTCAAAATTGATATGGTGAGTTTAATTTATCAGTAGCATACAGAGCCGATTGTGTTTAACAATTGGAATAAGTTGGCTAAACCAAACGGAAGTTGGAGGGATTGAACTTGGGTTATTGGATACTGAATTACCTTTGTGCCGGGGGCGTTTTAATTATGACCCATCATCAAATTATGTCCGAAGTTTTGTAATATTGTTCGATTATCAATTGAAGCATTTTGTTTCCACATCCAGCGGGCTAAACGATTAGAGTGAATATTCTTCAGTAAACAATATTCATTAAAAAAATTAAGGAAATGCTGAAATAAAGAATTCACACTCAGTGCATTTAATGAAAAAGAATGGGAGGTTTTTTCACTGAGCAATCTACATTGCTACTAAGTGAAATATATTTTCCTTGAAACAATTACTATTCATGAAGGATTTTTCATAAAAAAATAATGGTATAAAGAGTCTTATTGCTCGAAATTTATGCTCCTTGAAGTCGTTGTATCGAGAAAACTTCTTTATTAGTGGTTGCCTCTGTAACTCCGGCAGCTGCCATTATACCTGTATGCTAACGGACAAATTACTTATGGGAAGACATAGAAGAATTAATGCTATTGGCATTAATGTAATAAATGAACGCAAAGGTAACGGCGTACTTTTTGCAGAATCCAATCACATAAAATTGTGAACAAAACTGAAAAAATTGTTACCTTTTCAAACAATAGCATTCATAAATCCTTATCCACCGCTATAAAACGTGCAATATTTCACTCCTCTAGGATCTTCATAAACCTAAAATGAATACGAAACGTCCTTCACAAAAGTTGGGGATGTTGAAAGTTTTGTTTGATTTCCGTTGTTGCATAAACTTAAAAAAGTGCGTTGTATTTATATAATTTATTTATACGTATTAACTATAAAGCTAAAACCTTATGTGGCTTTGGTTAACATTGATTTGTAAAACATATGGAAATTACTAAAGCGATATGCAGACTTTTTAAAAAATTCATGATAACGAAAGCACTTATAAAGCATTAGTTTTGCTCCTTCATTCAGGTAGCACTGAAAATCACACTTGGAGGTCAAAATCATGAGTTATAGAATCTGCGGGGGCAATGTAGTGCTAAAATAGAGCCTCTTTAAATCGAAGTTGCATTCAGATATAGAGCATGGATTGGGAATGTAATTTAAAAACTGATTTAGAAAGAATGAGTATCCCTTAATGATGCCTAAAGGGTCTCATAAAGGAATGCTCATTCATTCAAGATTAAATAATATCGTATTTAGATTTAACTACCGAGCAAATATGCAAAAGGGTACTATTTATTGCGTCAATCTGTTCAGTAAATTAAATTGATAATTTAAAAGTTTAATTTTACCACATTATTATTGTTTATTTGCATTTTGTTTCCATAAACTCAAAATTTACTCTATCCTGAAAAAATAATATCTACATGAAATACATGTGTTCTGCTGCCATAAGTTTGCTAGCTTCAGATTACCAGCAGCAATATTAAAAAAAACAGATAAATAATTAAATCAAGACGACCAAGGGTTGGTTCTTGAAGACAGTGAAAATTTAAACTGGTGGAATATTCTAGAACTCATAATTACTGAATTATACAAATTTACTCGATTTTGGAAACATGGATACGTCTTACATCAGACTTCTCAAGACAGAAATTTCAATTACGATCCCTAACTGTAATTGCCCCATGCTGGAATAAGTTCATTATTATCAAGCAATCTACCAGCTAAGGTAGATGTTTGGATGGAAACAACTACCAAATAAATCTTTTGTAACTCCTAACAAAACACAATCCAGCAACCTACTCTACATCAGATCCCTCTTCATCTCCGTGTACTTCCTTCCTTCCTTCATCCCGTCCAATATCCCTATTCTATTCCTGCCCTTTCCTAATTTACCTAACATTCTCCTCTCTATTACAGTCTTCAACATCCCACTACCGACCAATACACTCTTTATCCATTTTTCCTGCCTCCATAGGATTTCTCCCAAAAGACCCCTCTACTCGCCAACCATCCTAGTACTTCCCTATTTGTTTTCCTTTCGGTCCATTTCACCTACTCCATTCTTCCCTACACCCACATTTCAAAAGCCTCCAATCTACGTCCATCCTCCTGCTTCAGTGACCATGTTTCCGCGCCGTACATAGCTACACTCCATATTAGTTTTCACGAGTCTTTTCATAACGTCCGTACTCAACGTCCCCGTCATCAACTCCCTCCTCCTTGTGAAAGCCTCTTTACCTAGCTCAATTCTTCTTCTTGTGTTCCTACTACTTTGACCGTCTTGGCCCAAAACTCTTCCGAGACACATAAATTGCTGTACCTGATATATTTTATCCCCTCTCATTTTAATGTTTAGCTTAGCCTTTTCTTTCTGGAATATCGCATAACCTTTGTTTCAATAATATTGATTCTCATCCCAGTTTGGCCATCAGCAAATATATCCGATTTTACGAATTCCCCTCACGCTTTCATTCCAACCCCCTGTTCTTCCCATGTCTCTGTAATCATTTCCTCCACATATACGGTGAGCACCACCGGTGATATTGGGAAACCCTAGACCACTTCTTAACATCGACGATCCGGACTCTCCGTTCCTCACTCGCACCTGAGCAGTCTGAGACATACACAGGTTGTGGATGAGTCTCCTGTCCCTCCAATCAATTCCTATTTTCTACAATACACACATTAGTTTTTTCCCAAATCACTCTATCAAACGCTTTTTCCAAATCTACGAACCAGGCAAATATGTCCTGATTATATTCCATATTCCTCTTCATGAGTGATCTCATTACTGCAATGCCATCACGCGTACCTCTCCCCTTCCTAAACCCAAACCAATCATCGCCTTAGTAATCGCGCGATTTTAGGTTTCTTTTTAAAATATTTTCCCTCCTCAACGCGATTACTACTTCAAAACAGAATCCTTAGTAAAGATCCGTTTGCGGAATAATGATATACAAGAAATAATGTAAAAAATCTCTCGAAAATATATTTATTGTGCAAGATGCTCGGAAATTTTTCATAAATCACGTGAAGGGAAATTATTATGAAAAATTCGCAGATGAAATATTCATAATAAAGACACACATGAAAATAGGGAAAACATTTGTGAGAAAAAAAATAGAATGGCAGAATAACTACTCTAACCACAACAAAATCACAGCCCGAGGCACTGCATTCAACTATATTATTACTCTGCATAATGTTATTAAAACGCATAAAAAAGGCTGTAAAGTGCTTCCACGGAAGGGATGAAATCAATTGACTTAAACAACTATATAGAATGCTCCATTATTTTGTTTCTCAGGCAAGTGGTTCTTTTAATGTGTTTTTGTCATCTTTGCAAATAAAATTCTTTTACTACCATTTTCTCCGGCCGCCAATGGTATTTTGTTAGAATTAAACCCTCATAGCAAATTATGAACCGGGTTATGAGAATTCATTTAAAACCCATGACAGGGCTGCATTTATAAGTTGGAATCCTTTACAAAGGCCACCATTGGCATGGAGGCACCAAAGTATCATATTGAATTCAGGCTCAGAGTCATTTAGCGTCATTTCGTTTCCATAAAGAGACTTGTCCTTGCGGTGGGTAGAAACATTTTCCATTTTCCAACACGACCTACTTTAACTTGAGGTTCGCATGGAGGGACATCACGTCTTAGCACGACCGCAAATACGGTGCATCAGGCGAAAACGGAGTATCCACGGATGGTGATTACGTCCGAGCGTCGAACCAAGTCTGAGCCTCGCTCCGAGTGCATCTCGGTCGAGTGGGTAGCCTTTCAATCAGCTGCGGGAATACTTGTTGTCAGGTTTTGGAGGGAGAATGAAGGCACGGAACGTTTGTTACGAAGCGTTGCAGCTCTTGGAATACAAAGGAGGAAACGATTGCATTATTCCCCCCAAGACTTTGGATAAAGCGCCACATGTTTTTTTTTCATTTTATATACTTAATGAATTTAAGCACTTATATATATTTTGGTACGCTGTTAGATCATGGGTTTAAAAAATATTCGAACTTTTTCGACGCTATAGTAATCCTAAAATATTTTATTACTAATATTCCATATTATCCATCTACCATCATGATAAACCCACTTGTTATTAACCGAAATTTCTCCACCATCGATTGATAAAGTAACTGATTTATACAACGTTAACAGAAGCACATTTGCGGATGAAGAAGCAAGTGGGATGGAAAGCAGAATAGTAATGGCTAAGAAGTCATTCCATCAAAAATATCAACTGCTGACGGCAAATTTTACTAGGATGGACATAACAATGCGTGGAAGAATTTCCATGGAGTTCGCTTTTCTAAGGATTTGAAACCTTGCCTAGAACCTCTCTACAACCTCTATTCCCTCTCTGTAACCAGAAAAATGGAAGTGTGGCGCTGAAGAAAAATTCAGATAATAAAATAAAGTAAAGTAAAAATAAGTTATAATTAAGTGCCCTACCTTATACTAAGTATACCTTCGTTTTTACCGCATCGATGTAAGAAAAATTATGATATGAAAATCATGAAAAACTCAACAACGTGAATTTAAAAAAGTGTATTTCGATCGTCTCTAAACAGCTTATGACAAACTTAAATGGTGTTTCTCTTAGCATACATTTATCAGAGTCACTTGATAGATTAGAAAAATAAAGTATTAATATTATTATTATTAACACCTCTAAGCTTTGTGTCAAACATATTTATTAAGGTTAGATTAACTAATTGCATTTTAGCAAACATAAATTTATCAGAATCGAACGTTTTGCTCTCTTTTGACCAAGTACTAGTGAAATATTCGGTAGGCTCAACCCCCCCCCCCTCAAATACACTTTTAATAGAGTGAGAGGTCTAAGGAATACGGGAGGTATTCAGATACCAGCTAAAGTACACGTGAACATAATATGGATCTGTTACATCTATTCTGCGCGCAAGGATGTGTGATGGGCAGCTTTAGAACACCAGATATTTATGAAACCATATGTTTAGTATATGCTTTCAAAATTACATGAACATCCTTTTTATATACACAGACACATACCTATTTGTAGAATTCAATATTGAGCGAGTTCAGTGAAGCCTTGTATTTAGTTTGAATTTAAAAATACGGTCGATTAGATATTAGCGTACTATGTTAGAAAAGAATGAGTACTTGAATCTGCTTTTCACCTCGGCTATCTAGCGCAATCATTTCATTCCGGTAGTACCATCTACCTATGTAGCGTGGAGCCACAATACTTGTCTCGGTATCAGAAGTAAATTCTGGTGCTCTGAATCTGTTTCTAAAAGTGCTTGTCTTGACTGCTCTTATCGTGAGTGGTACAGATTTCTGTGAAGTACCATTTTATTTTCATCATAATAATACGACAACGGTATGTAATACAGGTGTGTTAATTAAACACTACTGGTTTTTTATAACATCTTTACTAAATTTATTTACTAATCTGAGCGAATATCCAAACCATTCATTCCCGAAAGTAAGGAGAATACGAAAAAAATATTTAAGAAAAATTCAAAGACAAAATGATTTTGAGACCATCATTAATTCGCCTATTTGAAAAAGAAGGAACTATTGATGGACCTTGAGTAATGTATTACGTTACCATCATTCAGTAATTCTAATTTTGCTTTTCGGCATAAAAAGAAGACCCGAACGCGAAATGTAACTTGCTGAGTCAGAATATGCTTTTTCCATCAATCTAAGAGATCTTTCATCCTTGAATATTCATTGAAGTCTCATTAATTACTCAAAGGATATATTTTTAAAATGTCTTCGTTAACTCTTTTTAAAGTTACTAAATGATTAAGCATCTATTTAATGTAATTCTATGGAGATATTGAAACATTTGTGTATACTGAAAATAATTCAAAGCGCATGCCAATGAACTTTGTTTTTCACCACGTCATTCAGCAAGAGCTAAAAACAACTAATTCTAGCTTTGTAAATACTGGTATTGCATTGCAGACTTGCGGAATGATTAAACTATTATGCCACGTTATGTTTATGTAAATTTAATTTATATATAATTGTAATATTAAACTAAATTTAGGCCATTACTATTTGTGGAATACACATGTGCATAAAGTTTCACATTTTGAAGTTGTTAATGAGGTTTCATAGTTAAAGAGTTAATGAATACAATCGGAGATCACCCTGAGTTACTGCCTACCCTGGAGCGCTTTCCATCGAGCTTTATCATTCATTGAAGGTCGTTTAATCAGAAACAAATATTAGTATTATCACTCTAAATGATACGACCTTGAATGGCCGAAACTGTTCCGGAGCAATCCTTCCGGACAACACAGCCATTTCCGCAAGACACCAACACCAGACATCAACCCAGCGAAGACCTCCATGAAAAGTATTAAAAAAATATTTGTTATTTTAATTACTATTTGTACTGAAATTTAAACGCTATGAAATTCAGGAACAAGGCCAGTAATAAATCTGCACTGTGATAAAAAGGACGATGCGCTTAAAAAAATATTCTTAACCTTAAGTTTTTTCTCTGGCTGAAAATCTGATATTTAAATAAAAGTTATTAAAGTAAACATCGAATGCTACATTTTACTGACCTGCCATCATGGTTTATGTTTTCAACTCCCACCCTCTAAACATCCCTATTCCACAGAGATTAGTTCAGGTTGGCCGTCGTTCATCCAGTACTGAAAAATTATTCCTGCATCGTTGATTATTAAATGATTTTGCTGCTTGTTTTAATCAGTTTTGACATCCTAGTTTTAAAATAAACAACGCAAGATACCAATGAATAGGAAAATATAAGTTCCACAGAGAGTTTCCAAAATCCTTGACAGACTAATATGATTACCAAAATATATTTTCACCTGAGATCGTTAATTTTCATGTCGATACATCGTTCGAAGACCTAGAAGTAATAACAGTTACTAGAACTGAGGCGACACTAAGGTAAGGTCTTTTGTGCCATCAGGATAACCGACTGATTTGGGAGAGGTAGGTTTTTCCTTCAATTAGGGTAGAGGTAGGGAAGAAAGGTGAAAGGGAACCCGGAATCGAAATGAGCCTATTCTTAACGAAAAGTTACTAGGGGTCACACAGTTTAGCGTGCCATCCGACGAACGGTGTACGCACTCAACTTCATATACATAATACCCAAGGAGGGATCCGTAAATCACTGAAAAAATCTGCTACCACTGAGATTCGGAACCGGGTCCTTGGAGTGGAAAGCTAGTACAATAAACAACGCACCAAATATAGCACTACATTTTTGTAACTATTTTTATGACAAATCTTCATTTTGTTCTGGCACACATTTATTTTTCTGCTTGTAACCACGATGCGCGTCTTATTTATTGCCGGTGTCTTAACTCTATCAAGACGGTATTACCTGGGGAAGCATATTTCTGTTGGGTAATCTATGCCTGAAGTTGGGAACCAATGGATTCGATCTTAAATATTATCATTTGTAGTCCACGCAAGGCACCATCCCTAACTTTCTTTTATTCGGAGGTGATACTTGTCCAGCAAAAGGTGAATTAAATTTCCATCAGGGTATTTGATCACAAGTTAAACCATTAAAACAACGTACAATATTTAGTTGTCCTCAACAATTTACTATGCTGGATCTTGCCAAAATCTTTTGGGCTCACTAAAATAACTTTAAGCAAATGAGCTAAATTCCAAACTCAAGCTTATCTCTCCGGTTGTTAAGAGTTTATTTGAATACTCTAAAAGCTCTAGCTATATTAGTCACATGCATACTTTAAATCTTCCAGGGAAAGAGTGCCTCGCCGTACTGACAATACTAGTTGCTGTTTTACAGGTAGATGGGTTGTAGTCATGAGTGATCCACATGGAAATTTACAAAGAAAAGAAATTTTAATAAAAGGTTGGATTTTTCCGAATGGGAGCATATGGTAAAAATGTCTTCTCTTTTACCTTTAGAGGAGGGGTGCCGAAAATTGGAGCTATGCCATTTATTATTATTCAATTGAAAATTGCCCTTTTGTTTTAAAACATCTTCCGAGCACATTGCAATGTGCTCGGTCTTTTCCTGTTAACTCTTTTAGTATTGCACTGTATTTCAACTGTGCCTTCCTTTTCGACTTTCATAAGTTTTTTGGCTATTTTCCAGATGGAGTTGCCCTTCAGAAGCAGAGAAACAAATTTGTCACTCAATTTTTGCACGTTATGTGAGCGTATTTTGTCGAAGTACCGTTTCTGGTCGAAGGCCTCCTTAATATATGAGTCGGGGGCTGTTCAAGTGACCGCTCTGGTCCAATGAATGAGAGACGCTCAGAAGCTGGATAGGGGTGAAGTTAACGGTCGCTCTTGGAGCCAGATGGGCCGAGAGAGCTTGGGTTCGATCGGAGATGGGTTATTTCCCGCCCAGGGTAATACAGAAACACCTATGTTTACATCGACAGTGTTGGATTTCGGTAACTATACAAAGGTCAAACCTACGCGTTGCATCACGCTGAACGATCACGATGGCTAAAATCGCAACTCTCAGTTCAATCATGTAGGAATAGACGCATGGAAATGCACCAACAAAACCTATTTAGGTGACGGACAAACGAAAACTCTACTACGAAAACACAGCCTAGTGCTCAACGTCCAAAGTAACGCAGCTGTTCCATTAGCATCAATAAGAAAAATGTTTTTCGGCCTTGTCCCTCTAAGTGAATTTTGGCACCAACCATTTTTCTTCACAGGTGATTTAATTACCCAAACATTATTGCTCGGTACTTAATGTATGGTGTGGGTGGGCTTTGGGATCGCGGACGATTTGACAGTTGAGGATTTAAATTGATCCTCAAACGGCGCGGGGGGACACTAAGTGACGTTGATCTATGTTCCCTTCTTCTCGGTCGAATTCTGAATGCCGTGTTATTATTCCGTCTATGTTGCTGTCAAACCGCCTGGGTCCATCACCTCTCGAAGTGCTGATCTGCTGTTGAGGAAGCCTGACAACTAAAATGACGTATTTATTGCCTGTTCTATTGGCCGGATTTTGTAACTCATGTTGCCAGTTTTTAGATGCCTCCGTTGATCTAACTTCATCTATCAACAGAGTTCTAGGTCTCTTATTATGGTTACGCTTGTCGCCCCACACGACGTGGTCAGGCATCATCGCTTCAATAGGTGGTTTTGTATAATCATCTCTACCCCTGCGGGTAGGGGGATAGAGAATACTCCCGCAGTACCCCTTCTTATTGTAAGAGGCGACTTAAAGGGCGGGGAGAAAACCCCGAAAACAAACCCCCAACCAGCAAAGCATGCGTCCGGACAGTAAATACACTGTCGATGTAAGGCCATACCATTTGGCCAGCGATCCGCTCAGGTATTTGCCACGCCTGGAGACGCGTAAGGGAGAGAGGGGGATCCTGAAGAGTGAGCTTTCTGGTTCCTAGCAGGGTTTTGGATGCCCTGTATGGACCGGGGAGTGATTTCCCTCTTCAGCCCCGGATTTCGCGTAAACTGGAGGCCGGGAGCTAGCTACTTCCGGTCAAACGGCTTTTGTCACGTCATCGCTCCAGTGGCGAGTGGCAAAGTTGTGGGGGGATGTGGGGGGGGGATGTCGGATGTGTAAGGATTTGGTGGGCCCTTGAATTAAAGATCCATCCCGACACAGACAAATAATCCTTAAGCGCTATATCCCTCGAGTAAGCCCTAGCGACCGCCCCGATTAAGCGGAGTGGCGTCCCGAATGTGTGGCTCCGTGATGGGTGGGGAACTCGAGAGATGAATAATTTATTAGCATGGAGGAAAAAACCTATCCACCACCCAAAAGATCGCGTCCGAACGCGGGCGGGGGAGAAAATTATTATGCCGTATGCAAGTGGTATCTTATCATGTCGTGTGCCAGGAAAGGTGGAATCTTGAAAAAGGTGTCCCATTTCCTTAAACGAAAGGCGCTTTCGCGGATCATGCCTGGTAGTTCTAGGAACAAGAAGATAATATGGGATGGTACACTGCTAATTGAGACTCTCAACGATGGACAGAGCGATGAAATATTGTCGATGTGAATGCTCCATGATATTCCATGACCCTGGTAGAGTCACCCATGCCAGATAGATCAAAGGTTAGGAGCCAGACGAAAGGTAGTCCAAGCAGCGTCTGTTCCTCAGTGATTCGGCTGCAAAGGCGTCTGACTCCAGTGGGGCGGCTGTTGAGTGGTGGTGTCACTTTAAAAACACTATTGAGGAAGGCAACAGGAAACTACCTATATTAATATTCCCAAGCACAATAATGAGCACAAGAGAGGAATTGAGTCCTGGCAACTGTAGGACTCGGCCCAAGCGGCCGTGTGTCGTGCCCGGCAGCGTAGGACGCAAGGCTTCCGCGGTCGTCATCCCACGAAACCCTTGCAGGGAAAAACAGACAGCAGCAGGACAGAAGATGCAGAAGAAAAAGACGAAATTAATTAGAATAGGAACATGGAACGTCACGACAATGTTGAGGCCAGGCAAATTGGAGAATATTAAACTTAGTTGAAGCGTAGTCAACATACAGTAAGCAACCGATAGAATAGCACTAGTGCAGATTAAAGCAGAACAGACGACTTTGGTCATTGTTCAAGTATGCATGCCACCGAGCAACCACAAGGAGGAAGAAGTCGATAGGATGTACGATGAGTCAGAGGATATAATCGCGTGTGTCTCTGCAGGGAAACATTCAGTAGTGATGAAGGATTAGAAAGCGACGGTAGGCAAAGGAAGAGATGGTGGTGAGGTGGGGGACTATGGGTTAGGCACGAGGAATGAACGCGGGGAGAAAGCAATTGCATTCTGCAGGAGACAAGGGGTTAGTCATCACCAACACATGGTTTAGACACCACAAAAGGCGTAGGTATACATGGAAAGAGCCAGGTGACTCAGAAAGGTATCAGTTAGATTATACTATATTATGGTTAGGCACAGGTTTAGGAACAGTGTGATAAATTCGCACAGTTTCCCAGGAGCGGATACGGACTCTGACCACAATTTAGTTGTTATGAAATTTAACGTCCGTTTCAAGAAGATAAGGCAAGGGCGTCGGGTTAGAAAATGGAATGTAGAAGCATTAAATGGATTAACGAGGAAGGAGTATCAGCAAACTGTAGAGAAAATGATGGATCACGGTAAAGAACTGAGTACTATCGAAGAAAAATGGGAATGTGTCAAGCAAGGGTTATCGGAAGCAGCAAAAGACACTCTAGGAACCGTTAACGGGAAGATAATAAGGAAACCATGGGGATGAGATGATTGCAAAGATGGAGGACAGAAGAAGATGGAACAATGTAAACACAGAGTTAGGAAAAATGAAGTGCAAAGAGTTAAACAATAAATTGAGAAGGGCCTCAAATAATGCAAAAGAAGAATGGTGGAAAACGCAATGCGAGGATACAGGTATGGAAAGTTTGCAGAGGAAGGGTGAAATTGGTGCGCTATAGAGCTAGGTTAATTTATTATCGGGAAGTAAGAAGGCAAGATCTGTGTTAACAGTTAAATATAAGTGGGGTAAGATAATAGTTGAACCAGAAAAAATTCAAGAGAGATAGAAGGAATATGTAGAAACACTGTCTGGTGGAGAACTTAGGCCGACAAGGTTAGACATAAAAAAGAACATGACGTAGATAAAGGTAGCTTAGGTCCAGGCATACTCGACGATGAAATAGAAAGGGCAATAAAGGAGATGAAACCAAATAAGGTCGTGGGGTGGACAGCATTCCTGTGGAACTGCTGAAAAGTTTAGGAAAATGTGGGAGGAAGATTCTATTTGGACTTATTCGTAGTACCTATAAGGAAGGCATCTGGCCGGAAGACTTTTTAAGATCAGTGTTAGTTCCTATTCCGAAAAAAGTAAAGGCTACGTCATGTGAGGACTACATAACTATAAGTTTGATATCCCTTAGCTAAATATTAAAATAGGCGGGGAAAAACAGCAGGTAGAACAGTTTACGTATCTCGGAAGTGTTTTGGACCAACGCGGTCAGTGTAGTAGCGACGTAAGGAGAAGAATTGCACAAGGCAAAGAGGCTTTCAAAAGGAGGAGGGAGCTGATGACGGGGACATTGTGTAGGGATGTTTAGGAAAAAACTCGTCGAAACTCTGATATGGAGCGTAGCTATGTGCGGCGCGGAGACGTGGTCCCTGAAACAGGAGGATAGACGCAGATTGGGGGCTTTTGAAATGTGGGTGTAGAGAAGAATGGAGAAGGTGAAATGGACCGAAAGGAAAACAAATGAGGAAGTACTGGAGATGATAGGTGAGGAGAGGGGCTTGTTGAGAGAAATCCTGTGGAGGCAAGAAAAATGGATGAAAGGCGTTTTGAGCGGCAGTGGGATGTTGAAATGGCAATAGAGGGGAGAATGTTGGGCAAAAGAGGAAAGGGCAGGAACAGGATAATGATGTTGGACGGGATGAAGGGAGGAAGGAAGTACACAGAGATGAAGAGGGAGCTGATGTAGAGTAGGTTGCTCGATTGTGTTTTTTTGGAATTGCAAGTTAATTATGTGATAGGTGTGCCCATCCAAAACCCTACCTTCACCGTCAGATTACCTAATAATAATATTATCCTTTTGTGAAAGTCTCACGGACATGAATAATAGTTTATATGGAGTTAGCACTAGTGGACGAAGACAAAAACACAGAAACATACAATAAAAGAAAAGAAACTCCCCAGTTTCGAATTTTTCGCTGTTACACTTCACCTTTCTCAAGGAAGAGAAGGACAGAACTGAGAAATGGAAGTGGCTGGAAACGCTGGATGGAAGGGGAAGTTGGGGAAAGGTTTGCTAGGGGAAAAGTCGGTACGGGAAGAGTCAGGAGGGGAAGAGTTAGGAGGGGTATTTTTAGAAGGGTGGGGATAATATGGAAAATGTTGGGGGCCGAAGGGGGATGAAAATATATGAACACCGGGGTAATTAATGTCTAATATTTAATCCTGGAAATTTCAGAAATCTAGGAGACAGATGAACGCTTGCTATATTGTTTTGAGTTTCAGTGGAGGGTATGAGGGTGGGGGGGATGCTAAGATGGATTAACTACAGTATTTATCATAGGGAGTGCTGTGTTCGGAGGCTTGTTTGGGGATTAGGAGCATACCAATCTGGGAAGAATTCTTGCATACGACATACGGTGGTTATTGATTCTGATATTTAGGGGTGTGCTACACTGTCCCATATACTATAAAAGGCAGGGCAACTCAGGGTACTGCAGAAGGTAAACTACATTGCTTGAGGTACATGAGGAGTATGGAATTGGGAAAAAACCAATTCTCTACTCCTCATACAAGCAAAAGAGATGAGCATGCAATAAGAAATAAGAAGTATACAGAAGAATAGATGAAGGATGGAACATGGAACACAATAGAGAAAAGTAGAACCTGACGGATTGGCCACAACCTGAGGCACAATGGATTCGTGAAGAATATAATAGAAGGAAAAATAGAGGGAAAAGTCACAAAAGGAAGGCCAAGGGATAATTTAAAGAAGCAAATGAAGAAAAAAGCACATTGCAAAAAAATACCAGGAAGTAAGTCGATTAGCATCAGATAGGGTAGGAAAGAGGGCTGCAGTCAACCAATCGTAGGATTGAACGACTGATGACCAATTTATTATATGGCGCCTGGAATTTTTCTGGAGTCCTGGAAGTTCGAATCCAAGCAGGCAGATGATAATTAATTGGAAGATGATCTTATCATTGACGCATGAATTTCATTTGGGATGCCATTTCTGGTGGATTCTAAACTTAAGATGCCATCTGAGCAATAGTCCATTAAGGAAATGTAAGAAAAATCTGCAGGTGCAGAGATCATGAAAGTCGCCTTTGCTTGCCAAAGACTCCCTGTTTTTTTACAGCACCTGCAGACCTGTTCAGTTAGCTTCAAATTGGTTTCACCTCCAAGCACACTTCCACTGCTCGTGAGGCTCTTCACTCCTTCTGCAACTCGTTGTTCATAGACGTTTTCATAAATCCATCCACCAAATCTAGGATATGCGGGTCAAATTCCTTTACTCCCTTATGCAATGTGTAGATTTGAACAGAGTCAGGACGCCCCCTATTGAGCCTATTTATCCTATCCCTACTTAGCTGGGAAAAGCAAGAAACTGTATCTTCTTAGGAGTTATTGAATAAGTCTTTCAAATGAGTGGCATGCCGGCTCCCGTTATGATAAAAGGTATATAATTTCTTCAGTTTTTCTCGTGATACTCTTATAATGACACTGAGGAATTCAGATATCACTCGATAGTGTGTTAAGTATCAATAAGACACGTAGGGGCAGCATGTGCTACCTGTATAATGGGGATGCTAGCTTTTGATTTTTCCACTAGGGTCTCAATAGTTATTGCACCTACATGGCGAAACAGGAAGTAATTCCTTTTTGAAATCCCCGTAATTAATCTTTATTGCAAGGCGAGGCTTTTACTTAGGCTGCGGTGCCGGGAGCTGTTGTTGTAGGAGCGACTGCAGAGGGCTGCGGATCATTCCACGATGATAGCTCCTTTGAGCTCTAATAGCCTTAGTTACTTCACGAGTAGGTCCTGCTCCCTACACATCAGGCAATAAAGCACCTATCGCAGTTTTTGTCCTTATATCCAGATATTTTATATCATTTACACCACAATGGGCATAATGGGCGAAATGAGATAGAGATTTTGTCCGGATAATGGGAGAACTGGTGAAACGTCCCCTTGTCCGTATTATTGGTAATTTTAACTTCGAGTAGTGGAAGAGAGCTCGAATACAGGGGGTTTTTTGGTGTCGTCCGGGTAAAGAAAGAATTTTCCTCTATCTTTTCCTTAAGTGCAAGTTGACTGGGGAGTTCTGAGTTCGACGATTTCCTCAATGAGAAGATTTTGTAGGTTAGTAACTCAGCCGCTGACTGCCAAATCAGTGTCAATTGGAAGACTTCGGAGTACGAGGAAGCATTTTTTTGTCTTCCATCAGCTGGAATGAGTCAAATTTCAACGGCTTGTCCCTGTTGATCTTGTTTACTTTTCGAAAATCCTATTCAGTGGTGCCATTGATCCTTTTCTTAGAGCCGATAAAGGTACCGGTAGGAAAACTCAGGCTGAGAAGATAACCGATTTCTTCTCCACCCAATATCTCGGAGTCTTCGCAAAAGATGGGAGGAATCTTTTCCTTCTTTGGCTTTATTTGAATTTCAACGTTCATTCCTGATTGAGAACAGTTTGCCCTGTAAATAGCTGTCCCGCATTCGTTTCTTGGTGGCAACCATTGCTTCCGTTTGGTTTCCGAAGATTGGGACGGGAATTTACATTGCGGAATTATTCACTACCTGTTGGAAGTGAAAACCATTAATTATGAGCACTCCGGTATTGCTACCTTGGCTTGCTCACATCAGGCCTTCTCGAAGTTTTCTTTTGGAAGAATGTATTTTTCATATCGTAGTGCACCATTCGCCTCCATCTTGTCGTATATGAATCTAAGTTCGCTACCGGTTCCAATAATCCAAGTTCCTCGGTGTCTTGTTTCAGTAATTCTTCCATACAGTTTGTCTCCCACCTTTTAGAGGCTTTCTGTTAATTACAGAGCTCAAACCTTGGCCTGCTCTTTGGCTGGCGATACAATACCATGCGGTTTGGGTCGAGGAAACTGGCGAGGCACCCATGGCGATCCAGCGATCCAACCAGTTGGTGGTACGGACACTGCTGGTATTTGCTTCAGCACCTCCATAACCTAACACCTGAACCCTAAGGAATGGAACAATGCAACAACGTCAACTGGAGGTGCAAACCTTCTGCTCAAGGTTGTCGGATGGGATCATCTCAGGGGACAAGGCAGCTGGCGCCAGTAAGGAGAAATAAGATGGGACAAAGTTAGTCACCACACTTCACTGCCTCGAATGCCGGCTGCTTGGATATGGTTGCGTGACGAAAAAATCCATATAAAAATTAGTTTTGTCAGGTGATTTGGCGATGTTATTCAAATTTGTTATCGGTTGGTTTTGCCAATTTGGAATTTTCGAAGCTCCTATAAAGAGTGTGTATTTACACTCCGAAGAGACACAAGAGCGGTTCCTTGCTCTCGAAGAGCGAAAATTCTGCGCGTAAATTGTCAAACTTGAGTCTTCGGACGAAGGTACTCGCACTAAAAAGAGGAACTGCTCAAGAATGAGGCATCTTTTTCACTAGCGTTTTCTTTCCATTGGAAACCGAAAGATTAGCAACGACATACCAGACATATTTCTCGCACTCTGAAAAATAACGGAAATATGAATAGATTTTTGGGAATGTGAAGATGTTCTACTGAATGTAGTATTATCCATATTTTTTAATCAACTTCCTTCCGTTTTTATGTATTGGTGGAATATGAAAATGGAACAATGATCATTGGGATCATTGCTTCTCCAAATCAATATTGAAACATGTAAATACCCAGGGTCAAAATTTAGACTCGAAAAATGACTGATCATTTGCACTTGAGTTGAACATTAAGTGATCGTGGGTGTAATGACGGAGCTTTTATTAATAATCTTTTTCTAAAGAGGTAGAGTTTCCCTCAGTCGTTGTTACCTTATTCATCAATGATTTATTAGGAGTTTTAACGAACCAACTAAATTTCTTTTGGTCTGAGATAGTTGAAATTCTTCATACTAGGTTTGAAATCTGTGAATTGTCTCGGAGGCGTGTTAAAAGTTCGCAGCTTTGCAAGCCTTTAGGCGACAAGCTAGCTAGAAAAACATTTCTTTTTTGCCGAGACCATTCACGCAGCCGTCAAAGAAGCATGTTATATTTTTGATTCCAAAAATAAGGTGGGTGCGGTAGCGAGGGTAAAATTCTTTGCATGGAAACAGCAGTTTTCTTCCTTTCTTTCATTTCGCTGTAGTGATACCTTTCGGAGGGCGGGAGGTGGCTGGGGAGGATAGGAGGTGTCCGTGGAGAGAGGTCTCCTCGCATCAGGATGGGCCAATTTTGCCTGCGTCAACTCACATTCCCCGAGAACCCGACACTCATGGACACGAGAACACTTTAACTCCCATCCTGGCGCCACCATCTTCCGTCCGCCTTTCCTTTGCCGACAGCCCTTTTCGCGATCCAACCCACCCCCTCTGCCATTCATCTACTTCACGGCTCGAACCCCTCACTCCCCCTCCTCCCCACGTCCTGTCCTCCTGCCCCAGCCCCACGCCGCCCAACCCGTCCCGCCACTACCGTGTGCCGGCGTAAGCTTATCTTGCCACTTGCCGACCTGCCAGAATCCGTCTCAATCAAAATCCCTTCCTACTCCCGGTGCCCTAGGGGCTTCGTGCCCGCCGTCTTCGACCCCCGATGCCTTTCCCCGCCGCCCTTTCGCCCCCGTCCGTCCATTCCCCAAGCTTCGCCCCCCCTGTCTTCTCCCCCGCCCCTCGATCCGCCATGGCCGAGTTATTACCCTTCGCATCACCTCTTCCCTCCTCCGTACCACACCATCGCCCCCTCCCTCAAGGCTCCTTCTCAATTCCACGTGCTTTCAATATCATCTCGAGACTCATTCATGTTACTGTGCATTTATATTGGGGGTTCACTTCATTACTGGCGTTTCTCAAAAAGGGGTTCCACTTCCCAATTCCATGTCTCGGTGATATTTACTCCATATACGTAAAAAATATATTCCGGAATGCGCCTCACCTTCTCCTTCCGTCAACTTTTTCATCTTCTTTCTTCTTGATTCTTAAATTCTCTCTCTTCACCGTTTTTACGCTCCCCGCTATACTCCATTTGAACAGCGACACAGTGATATTGACTTCAAGTTTGCTCTAAAAAAACCATAAAAATTGTAAAGTTGAACTTTTCACGAAATTGACTAAATGTTGTAAAACAAACATCTAGAGATTACTTGTTCGGTTAGAACAAAAAGGTAAACACGCAATCTGTGAATTTTTACCCCACCATTCTCAATATTCTTCCCCTTCTAATCAAAGGAAATGCGTACCGCAGTGAATGTGTTACTTTTAAAAAATTGGGATGTAGCACGAGCTTAGATATTCTGTGGATATTTCAATTTTGTTAAGGACGCATAGTTTACTAATATCACTTTTACTAAATTCACTCACCTAGAAAATGATGCAAACCGATTGGACAACTACTTCTCATTATGAAGACCAAAGTCAGCAGTATGCAATGTAAAGTTAGTTAATTATTAATTGGGCAATAGTTCAGCGTACTTTTCGGTGATTTTTTCGTTTTTTTGTTTATCAAAAATATTTTTTTCAATAAAATGTAGGGATCGAGGAAATAAATATTACCAAAAGCAGCCTACGTGGAAAAATCATTTTTCAGTTGGTTCAGTACTTTTTAACTGCACTCGGATTGGTGTTTGGATGATGCAGTTTTATTTTAGCATTACATAACTAAAGCGGTGACAATTTCAGGACAAGGCGGAATATCCACGAAAAATGATGGGTTTGTAGAATTATTAGAGCGATTAGATGGGAAATGCTCTTAGTTCAATGTTATTATAGCCAAACTCATTCTTTACCTTTTTCGAAATTTCACGATAAATTTTACCTTAAAAAAACAGCATATTATCATGAAATAGGTTCTCCTCAATGATAATTCTTGAGGAAGAACACCGTTTGAGATTTCATTTTTAGAAAAATTCCTGGGTTTCAGAAGACGAGATTCAAGGGTTCATTAAACTTGAATTAAAGTTGACGTTTGCATATGTGGTTATGAAAATGGTTTAACATTTATTGACTGAATTTTTAATCAGCTCGATTAATTCATCGAATATTGGTGTAAATAATGAAATGAAAAAGGTTATTCACCGTATTAGATAATTTACTGCCTAAGATTTATTAAAATGGCATGCATTTAATTTATGTATATATACATATATCTTTACAAACATATAAATAAGCCAATAAGTATGCATGTATATTTATGTGTACACACACATGTATATATTTATATATATATAGAAAACATATATGTATATATATATATATATACATACAAACACACAGCTACAGAATATTCAAAACACAAGAGACACAAAACACGGCCGTCATATATATGCGCGGTAGTTCAGAGGTAGAGCGTTGGAGCACTAGCCAGAGGGTGAGGGTTTGATTACCGGGCATGCCTCTCGAGACACCCAAGCTGTGTGATTTTTTGGTTACCAGGATACCAGATCTTTCTGGGAAACCATAGCCGGCCCAGGGGAAGAAACTGCTCCTCCTACCCTACTGTGTAAATTTCACGCGCCATTGGGCTTAGTACTGGGTCTACTCTACCATCAAATACCAAACCGACCTTCGCTTTGATTACTACGCTTATGATATATATATATATATATATATATATATATATATATATGTAAATAAATAAATAAATATATATTTATATATATATATATATATAAATTCATACACACACATAAATACATACTATCACAGCTATAACTGGGTATAAATCGTATTATAGGCATTTCTATGTACCTGCGCAGTTCATCAAAGTATCGTCTGTGAGCACGCAATTTTGCAGATAATTTGGACAAATGCGATTTGATTTAACGTTCTCCTCCCCCAACCTCCTCATTTGTTTTCCTTTCTCTCCGCACCCAAATTTCAAAAACCTATCAAAATCCAATCCAAATGCTTATGCCTATCATTTTGCTCAATAACAGTGTTTCCCCGCCGTTCAAAGCGAAGCCAGAAATTTTGCGGAAATATTTTGTTTGAACATGGTGCCTCTACGTTAGGTCCTCATTAAATTGGATAAATTGCCAATATAGATTGCGTGCAGTTTTGTTAAAAGTTGTTCTGATAAATTGAAAAGCGTATGAAAATTATTAGAGGAGCTAGGTTTGGAATCACTCACATTGTGAAGGTTCAATTACAAATCAAATTTGTAGCATAAATGTAAATGATGTGTTTTAGTGATGGGTTTAACATTGTATTTTTAACCCTTCGTAATATTAGAATAGAGCTAATGTAAATAAACATATAGCGATGAAGTGTAGCATATTTAGATGTAAGATATCAATTTTCCCAAGAACGGTAAGGAATTAGAATAACGTCCAACCCCGCTAGGGGAGAGAGGTATTTTGTGTCAAGAGTATTGTAGTGTAAAATCACACCCCGCCACGCATTGTAGATACTGGTTGCAGTTTCTTTAAAAAAATTTATAAAGACTTAATTTTTCATGTCGCGTGATTAGTGTGTAATCACCTCCGCCGTACACCTTAGCGGTGGCGGAGAGTTACCCTGGAAATTGATGGAAGTCGAGGGTACCCAGCGGCGTCACCCGGAACCAAACCTAGGCCCTCAGGTCAGTTGCTCAGAGATCCATCCACGGGAAAACTACCCTCTAAAATTTAGAAATTACTTCGAAAGTAATTAATTATTACATACTACTCTTGAAAACAATGGAAATTTTATCCGATAAATATCTCTCTAGGACATTGAATCATAGTCATGAAAAAGAGAATTGAAACTCGATGAATTGATGATCTAAATAAATTATTAGAAATTAAAAATAAACTCGAACATAAGAACAAAATCTCGATAGCCTCTAACCTCAAAATTGAAAAAAAATCTTCATCCGAGAAGCACTTTACATTTATTGTACATTTAACTTAAAATTCTCGGAACCATTCAGACAACCCTATCCTGTCCTTTCAATCCTTTCAAATCCTTTCAATTTGCATCAACCTGACGTAAAATAAAACTTGACAGATTCTCATTTACTGGAAGATATCTTTCGGTAGTCAACAATAAAAAAGTTGTGACAGGAGAAAAAGGCGATAGAAATATATTATCAAATTTTGACATACCCCTTTGATTACAAGGCAACCTTGATGTGGTGAAAGGACTTGTGCGGTCTCATAAACCCTTAAACTCTAAACCCTACATCTACATAATACCCCACACGCCGGCGAAAGGACGTGTGGCGGGGGGTGTTAGGTCACCACCCGTAAAAGGGAACAAAACCACATTCATAACCAATACTTGCTTGAAAAACTATACCCGCAGTGGCATAAAATAATTGGCAATAAATTCATGCAAAAATCCTTTCATTCTACACGCATGCAAATACATATAATATTATCTAAAAATAATTGCACCTTAGGATGCAGTAAGAAATTTATCCGATAACGTGCAAGCTATAATTTGAAAAGTAAGAAGGCGAAATTCCACTACCACGTGGACATACAACAGTAAAACGGTCACCTCCCCAAGGTCACAGTTACGGAATGTGACCCAACGCTGAATGTAGCGGGAAGGTTCCTCACGGAGAGAGTTGACATATGGAAGAAAAATTTTAAAAATAGAAAAGGCAGAGCAAGCAATACCATAAAGATTATACATTATTTAAAGGCATTAATATCGAATCATGCGGAAAGAAAGAGTCTTGACAACAAAACTCACGAGGTTTTTGAAAGTGCATGCAATTGAGAACACCTATATATTCCGTAGACCCTGTGGGTGGCAGGTGGCATTTTGGCAGTCTATAACCCTACAGTTGCCTACAATTGTGTGTAAAGTCTGCGGGCAAGCATATAAAAAATAGGGATCTATTAGACGCATCATCGGCAGAAGTGACTCCAAGGTCAAGGTACGTTGTTACCTCACTCTTTTAAGGCCTCATTTAGAATATGCAAGTAGCGTATGGGATTCAAGTGAAAAATGCCTCATTCGGGAAATTGAGAAGGGTCAACGTCGGTCAGCAAGTTTCGTTAAACACTCTTACGATAAAACGAAAAATGTCACTGAAATGCTTATGGGGTTGGGGTGGGAAATATTTGAATAAAGACGATTCAATGCTAGCATGAGCTTACTACATAAATGCAGATCCGCGTGTTCCAGTACCGAGGTCTCGCAAACTATTTGCGCTCCTACATACATTGGTCGGTTGGATTATGCATATAAAATTCGAGAAATAGATGCCAGAACTAGCAGACTCAAGGAATCATTCTTCCCACGGACAATACGGGCTAGCTATTCTAGGGTTACAGATAGCAAAGGAAATAATTAGTTCTACTCAATTGCATGCACTTTCTTTTGTCTCATGTTTTGTTGTCATAACCATTTCTTTCCGCATGACTGTATTAGAATGTCATTCAATATGTCCTGCTCTTAAAAGTATTGCTTGCTCTGCCTTTTCTGTTTTTAAGATTCCAGTTCCATCCCTCGTCTCTCTCTGTGGGGGAACCCTCCCGCCATCAACTGCGTTGGGTTATATTTCCTATCTGTGTCCTATATGCACCATAAATATTTGACTTTTAAAGAAATTATCCGAGGTGAATTTTGTGGCAGCTGATGACAATCGACACATCTTCTCAGCTGTCGACATATGTAATAATATAAGTTTTTAAAAAACATAATAGCTGGATAAAGGATGGGACACTTGAATTGTCACTCCTCATAGAAGGGAATAAGTCAAAATCGTGGTTTTGAGCCTGACATCTGCTGCTATCTGTGTATGAAAGAAGAATGTAAAGTTTTTTCGGTCATAAAAACTTGCAGAATCCAAATCGGATCCAGCCAAAGTTACTTTCGGAATGCTATCCAAATTTTAATGCAAAGCATTCGGAGGCCTTACTATGGATTTTGTTAAAGTGATGCGTCCTCAAAAAAAAGCAAACAAACGAGCACAAAAAAATTCAATTTCAGATGTATATAATTCGTACAAAAAAGCTAACATACGTAATACATAAAGCACGATAAGAGAACGCCGACACATTACTTGACATTTCGACAGGACGACAGTGCATTGCTTCCTTTTTTTTCTCATAAGTGTGTACTCTTCTGCTTTTAATCTACTTAAAACAACTATTTCTTCTCGATGGGATATTTCGAGTTTTTTGAACATCAATCCATATTCGGCCCCCTATTTTTGGTGGGACATGTTTCATATTAGTTATTAATTAATTTAATAGGTTTTCTACCCTGCATAGTCATACTTCTGCGAATGTTATTAAGGAAGTAGCACTGAGTACCGGCGGGATATAATTTTAAAGATTGAATAGCATTGAATATAAAACACAAAAAGAACATTCAAACATTGCTTGATATTTCGAGCGACCTATCTGTCTCTATTGGAAGAGTAAATTGTTCTATTGGTAATGCTGATAACTCTACTAAGAACTACTAGTGCTGCTAATATTACTTTTTACTTTTATGAGGAAAAATACTTGGCAGTTGAAACGTTAAGGATTGTGTGAGTGTACTTAATATGCTTAATGTTTAATGATAGTCTCATTGGTCTGTTTATTACACATGATTTTCGGATGGAAACGTAGCCGTCCTTGGTTCAATTCACGGAAAAATTTGTTCTTACTGCTCAAAAACGTATTTTCTGCCATTTAAATCTTATCAAGCCTTTGTAGATATGGTTCTATATCCGTGTAACACAGAAAGCGACTCACGGCTCTTTTGTGGCGCTCCTCATTCAAGACAAAAGTGCAGCATCCTTGGAATTTTTTGTCCTTTTCTAATGTTTTTGTTTCTTTATTTTAACCTTCCTTTTTGAATCTCGAAATAAACTACATGATGATTAGAGAATTCAAGAAGGTTAACCTCAATTTTCCTCCAACTTCTCATACGGCGTTTCTCAGATAATTCTTTCACTGGCGGTCTGTCATACGGGGTCTGTTCCAAAAATAAGTAGAATTCCACTCCAGCTATCTGGATTTTTTTCCATCAATCCAGATAGCTGGAGAGGGTTAATCTGTGGTGAGAAAGGTAAAGTAAGATCTTTAGAAAGCTAAGGGACCCACATCAGTTAACTGTGGACATTTACAGTGTGAAGAATGATGCTGGACTTGACCCCATTTCGACGGTCACGTCGCGAATTCACGATACCACTTTCCATGGAGCAATGACATTCGACAAAATTGTGCATTAACCTTGGAAGCTTGGGTTCGGAGACCATGAGCATGGTTAATGATACTAAAGGAGATGGATAAATGTACCAAGTGATGGTTATCTGCCTGGACTTAACGTTCTAGGAGGGTTAGGAGGTGGTTGGCGATAAGGAATACCCTGGATATCCATCAAACAACACAGTGTGATAAATGCAAAAAGTGAGACACATGCTCATTTCCGATTGACCTCCATGTATCAGGATGTAAGCAGAAGAGTAAAATATTCAGAAAATCACATCTTATTGTATTCTTACAGAAGATTTAGTCATGAGAAAAGTGTGCCAAGATGGTCCCCAAGATTCTCTCAGAAGACTGCTTGTGTGATAATCTTGCCCTGAACATCTTGACCACGGTAAAAGCGACCCGAATTTTTTAGAATAGGTGGTTACTGGTGACGAGATGAGGGTGTCTGGGTACTGACCCCGTTGAGTACCAATTTAGACCACTGGTTTATGTAAAAGATTCCGTAATAAGGTGCCTGAACGAGGGTCCTGTTGATGGCTTAGAGGAAGCATACCACAGCTGGTGGAGGCACAGACATTGGTGGGTCAATACAGGGTCTCTGTATCAACATTAATGTGCCCTTGTGAGGAATTTTAGTAATTATTACTTTTTCCTTCCTCAGATTTTTTCTACTTATTTTTGGGACAGACCTTTTGTGCTTTCAATTTTATCATTTGTACAGTATTTTCAAATGGTGTTCTTAGGAATCGACTGAAGTTCCCTTGCTAAAACTATTTGTAATCTTTAAAAAAATCATGAAAAATCTAATACAAATTCTGTGTAAAATGCTGGTGGTAGATGCGTTTATGTAGTTTCATTGGGTGTTAGTACTGATTTGAGTTCCAAGGTCAAAAACTCACCGACAATTACGACGTTTCAGATTTTTATTAATCCGTCGTGAAAAAGCAATGTTCTTACGAATTTTTTCAACTATTTAGTGCGGGTCACATAACTATGTTTTAAAATGTTAACCGCAAAAGATTAATTTCGAGTATATTTTGTTGACTTTTATTGGAAAATATGGGTGAAAAAGTAAAAAGAACCAATTCAATTGAGTGGATGAAATGTGTATACATTTTGTGGAAGTCGTTGATTCACGAGACACGCTCAAAATATATTTCACGCTAGGAAAGTATGACTTAGCGTTGGGGAGTTTGACTAACAATTTTCACTAATTAATTTACCCAGTTCCCCGACATTCCCCTACGTTCCACTGGTTAGATGGATCGCACCCTACGTTGGAAAACAAATGAGATTTAGTCCAGGCGGTAATAGTGTATGCCGAGTAATTTTCATATATTTACAGTATAGTACCACTGACTAAAATATTTACTGTGACTCACTCATTGCGGCGGATATTGATTGTGTATTTTGGAATCTGGTGGAAACTGTGTTTCGCGTTCCAAATAAAATAAGTCGTAAGTAAGCTTGAATAAGTAGACATTTCTGATGAGAATAAGTTTTTATTAGAATCACTTTTTGTTTCAGAATTATTTGAAACTGAAGATGTCAAAAAATAACTTAATGTCGAATTTAATGCCTCAAAGGTTATTTTAGCCTTTTAAATACACAAGGAACGTTGCTACGGTCGTGAATCAATGTAAACAAAAAATACCTTTACGGTCCCGGTATTTTTTGTTCACACAGCTATTTTAGCCATTTTATAATCTAGCTGTTTCCGTGATTGGCTGCGTTTGAAACATCTAGGTTGAGTAGTAAAACGCAAATCCTAATTAATCGCAAGAAGAAAATCCAGAGAATTGGGCTGCATGATCAAGTTGATAAAGCATTATACCGCAATCAAACATTTAAATGGTTAAACATCTATTTCGCCCTTGACATTAATATAAACCTTACTCCACTCGGAATTATTTTGGCATTCAAAATAATTGCTCAAGTTTGACTAGAGTGACCGGCTATTTTCTGGTAGATTACGCAAAAAATTCCATATTTTTCAATTCTTTAAAGTTTTTAATTTATAGTTTTGAATAAGGCAATCATGAGGACATTTTAACCGAAAACGATCCATTACAATCCAAGTAGCGTTTCTTGTGGAATGTATTGTACGCTGTGCCCATCAATGGAAAGGAGCGAAGAAAACGAGTGGATATATTAATTTCCTTCGGGACTGAAGCTGTTGCAGCTCAGGAAATGACTACAGATGAGTTATTGAACTATGGAAAAGAGACGTTGTAAATGAAAAGACACAGCACTAGTATTTTTTTTGTGGAGGGTAAATAGTTACTTCTTTGTGCTTTCAGTGCTCAGGTGAATGACCAATAATTATATGAGAATTATATGGTGTTGACAATACCTTATTCTTCAGCAGCTCTTTATTAGGGACCACAACCATTACAATACGTACATTTTCACGATATTTGAAATTTCAAAAATTTAGTTTCGATATTGAGGAATAGTTTTAGCCCCACCCAAATGAGGACCAGACAAATCACGAAGATAATATCATTTTCCGATGTGTGAATTAAAAATTCTCATCACATGAGATTATCTGATCGTTTTCATGCGGAGGCAGGTATGATATAGTATACTACCCCTAGGACTCGGTTCGAATCTAGGTAGTGGCAAACTTTTGCGGGGAATCGTTACGGTATCCCTTGGATGCCAAAAGTTGTTCGGTGCGTAGGACGTTGAACTGTTGACCAGTTGGCTCCCTCTTATGAATGAGTAGGCTAATGTCGACCTTCCCTATTTCCTTCAAACTTCCTCTCATTCACTGAAAATTCTACCTCCATCAAATTATCCGTCTATCCGTCATGTCAAATGACGTCAACTGTCGGTCGCCTAACCTAATAGTTACTAATAGTTACCCTAACAGTTACCCTCGGGTATTGATAGTACGCATATGTATTACGGTCCTTTATTGGACTTTTTACTCGAAAATTGGCCAGCTACGCTCCAAACCATTGATATGCCACGTTCCACATAAGCTTTCATTAATTTCTTCGTTTTTCGTAATACCATCGTATAAATCTCTGTAGTTATTGTTCGTTGAAGATTCATCTCAGTTGAATTGGTCTGTACGTTTGATCAGTCAAACTTCTTTCATTCTGTGTCATGATACCACCACCGATGTCGGTGAAATAACAATTCCGTTCCCTCTAATCTCTCCCCCTCTCAAACTGACGAAACGCCTACGTTCAACCTTTATCTCCCGAATAATAGGGGAATAATAGTTTTCAGTCTATTCATTTTCATGCGATCATATTGCACAAAGTCGCACTCAAAATACCTGGAGGACTTAGGGTAGCAAGATATAGCCGGACTGTCACGTGCCAAGCGAAGCATGCGACTTAATATTATCTTATTCCTTTTCGATTTCTGTTGCGTTTATTTCTTTCATTGGGCCTTGGATGTGTGTTTTGGATAGTAGTGATGATTGCATCTAGTTGTTTTATTCATTTACACGTATGCGTTTGATATCATTCGGTCAGACATACGTAACCGAGAATTCGACCAAGAATTATATGTGGTATAGTTTTGTGGGCGGTCTAATAGCAGGTCATCGTCTGTATCACTCAAAAGAAGCGGGATGAAGGACCAGTCAATATATCTTCGTAATATAGTGTATTATTGGCGAGGCATTATATCATTAAGTACAATTGTATCCATGAATATTCTCGAATTTTTCATACTGTGATATTTTTCACAATTCTGAGCCAGGGATAGAGGGAGTAAGAAGACACCAAAGGAAGTGTGTTGTATTATGCGAACAATCAATTAAAATAGAATTTCAAAATGCCAAACTTATTTTCTGAACTTCATATTTAGAGTCGAGATTCAAGAAGTCGATATTCGACTTGTGCGAGAGTTATTCTTTGAATAACACTATGAATGAAAATAAAGCTCCTCAAATTCCGTTCGCGGAAGCCCACCATAATGCGAATCGTGTCGTCAGTACGGTTCACTGGCTCTGGTTCGCTGAATGCTCTGCCGCAGGCAAATCACCTTGTGGGCGGTGGTAGTTAGCGTGGCGGTAGTTAGGGTGGCGGTGAAAGGATCGAAGACTTCAGGCCCACCTTAGAGTTTATATAATGCAAAAAAGGGCGAACGGGGGGTCCGAAAAATGGAAAGACGAGGGTCGGAACTTCCGTCGAGTGGGTAGGTGGGCGTTTCATTATCTTCTCCGAGGCGAGACTTCCACCCTCTCCGAGACGATAGGTGGCCTTCATGACGGCCCACCTTTCTCCGGCCATCTGAACACACTTGTCGCGACGACTGGTTGGGGAGAAAAGGATTTTTATAGACAGTCCCCTCTGGCGGCTCCGATGACAGGAGAGGCCGGGAAGAGGCGAGGGAGCATGGGGTTGGAGCGGGTTGGATGACGAGCAGCGAGAAACTAATCTTGGACTCGGGAGGTAGGCGACCCTCCCCTTCGGATTTATTATTTTGCGTCGTTTAATTAGAGAGGTGAGAGGAAAAGAGAACATACAGGCATCTCGCCTACTCTGACTTCCCTTTTCTTAAAAAAAATCAGGAAGGATTTTAAGTTAGTGAGCAATGGAGTGTAATTCCAGATATTTTGATGCTGACAGTTTTATTTATTTAACAAAATGTTATATTGTGGCGAGGTTGAGATTCACTAATATAACTATAAAAATTATATTATTAATGCATAATAAAAATAATTACCTTTATTCCATATAAACCCTATAAATGGCGAATACAACTACATAGCCCTAGTCGGAGGAAAACCCACCAAGGCTGCAATCGAACCCATGAACTCAGAGTTGGCAGGCAAGGGCGTTACCTCACCGTCACCGGGGCCTGCTATTATAGACGCAGGAAGAGAAAATCAAAGGGGTTTGAGGGAATTCGCGATTTCTCGAATGTGATTTCTCGCGACGGTCAAGCTTGGGCGTGGAGGTTTCCGCCAGGCTAATTTCATTTTCAGCGTGTAAGGTAATTATTTTTATGCTTCTAGAAAGTTCTATTCTTGAAGCGATGAGCGTTCGAAGTTCGAATCATCATTAATGCAAAATGTCACCTGGAGTTCCTTGTGTTGGGAAGACTACGTAGGAATCCGTCTCTGGGACTTCTTAATTGTATCAAATTTGTTTTGAGCTAAATTTATCCTAAGGCCATATTCTCCAATTCCCGAGATGCAGCATTTAAGAAACTTGCTACCGTAATTAAGAACAAAAATACCTCATTGATTTCCGATAAGCAAGACATTGCCGAAGTTTCTTCTCTAAATCACTATGTGAGAGACAATTTGCTCGTGTAGTGTTTTAACCATAATTTCCTTTTAAATTACAACTAAATAATATATTAAATTCTGGAAAATTATGAATTCTAATGGAAGTTTATTTTTAAACTTTTAATTAAAAAATATTTTTCGATTGAGGTTTAAAGCTACCAGGCAGCACGTCTAGTTTCACGAGACTTAATTTTTTCTCGTCCCGAAACTTAAAATCTTTTGGAGTGGAACTCCAAATAAATCTATATCTTATCATAATCTTTGGTAAATTTCTGGCTAAAGTACTTCAAGAAGAAACTATGAAATAAGCTTCAGATATGTACTTGATATAATATTTTGGGTGATGTTACTTAACTACAATTCTAATTTTATGCACTTTGAAAAATTTTATCTCTTGGATGAAGCATGAAAATTGAAATTTTGATAATATTCCTTACCTAATTTAGCATTTTAAACGCAACGACTATTTTTAGTTTAAGTCCTAAGGATTTAAATTTACCGAAGTATTCTTTAGGAAGTTAAACGTAAAAGTAGTTTGTTTATTAGAAGGAATTCCTAAATCTTCATTTTAGTGTTTGGTTCTATTTTTTTGAATTATATAGCAATGGTCCTTTGAAAGGAGATGAATCTAAAATGCTCATTTTCATGAGTTAAAACATGCATCTGTTCATTAGTGAGAAATGGAAACAACACATTGTCATTGCGATACTAATAACAAAGTAAGTCCTTCCTTTATTCGAAATTGGGTTTTAAGGAAGCATTATTAAAGAATGATGACAGAAATGTATTCTGTTCTCTGCAAATTGTTGTTTTTTATGCCTAAAAATTAGAATTTAAATGATGAATTAATTAACAATTACATGCGTGTGTTATTCATGGAAATTTCTGCCACGGGCACTTTTCTCAAATGCGCTCGGAGTTATCGGATGATCTCACTGCTTAACGAGGACGGGTTATCACTCAGTACTTCTGAAACCAACGTCAGAGCAGTTTAACGGCAAGTAGGCGGATCTCGGTGTGACTGCATCCTCGACTAACATATCTTGCTCCGTAAACAAACCGCGCGGAAATGAAAGAGGCCCTTAACTGTCGGCTTCGAACAGCATGACGCAAATTCAGAGAATGATGTGAAGCTTTCCAGGATGAAAAAAACATCACGGAGCACAAGTATCTTATACTATATCTACGTTGACAGTGTGTCTCAAAGCCGCCTGCATTTCAATGAAGCAACGAGGAGGGATCGTTCTTGATGTAGCGTGGGACTGGACAGCCAAGCATTCTCCGATTGTTATGTTGTCTCCGTAGATGGAAATTTCCCATTGGCCATCGGAATGGCGTTCTCGCAAGGCTATTCCTGGACCCTGTTTCCCGTCTTCCTTTTTTCATACTTCAATGTACGATGTTTTTTAGAAAAGTTGGGGGCACATGCCCTACTCTTTCCTTTCTTCTGAAAGGTGTCTGGATAAATCTAAACTTTTATTTCCTTACACCGCTCAAATACATCATTTATATCAACGGATCTTCCCAAATCTTTCCCTTTATACCTTCGTTATTGGGAAAAGATATAATAACATTCAAAATAGATTGTTTTCAAGGGAAATCAAAGCAGTCTTTAAGGAAAGAACACGATCTCTCTGGTTGTTAGAGATCGAAACTCGTTAAGGCAATCCTGCAAGCAAAATATAAAAAGTCCAAATTTATCTCCAGAAATTCGGCGAACTTTATAATTCGGAAATTGCATTAATTAAAGTGTTGGACAAACTCATAGCCGTTCCTTCTTCGCCGATTAAAAAATTCTTCAAGAAATATTTGCAAAAAATGGTAACTTGCCACGGATGAATTTTTAGGAAGGTAATTTGTCTGGTAGAAACAATGGAAATAGCCTAATATACCAATTGAAACTTTGTCATCTTTCAAATGCATCTTATAGAAATGCGATGAAATCATAAATTCGGCATCGTTTTCATCGGCTACAAATGCTTATTAAAACATGAAAGATGGAATTTGGTTTTTAGTGAGAATTTTAGCGACAGCCTAAGTACATTTAACTGTGAAAAGAGGTTTAGTTTTTTTATAAATTCAAGTTTTCCAGTGTTGCAGTCTTATATATTCCATATTTATGCACCATTTACGTAAGAATCTGGCATTTACATGTATCTTGTAAATAACCATTATAATGGGGTATTAAAAGCAGAATAATCGTGAGCATTAGGCCAAAAACGAGAAAAAAAACCCGTTTATCCAATCGCATTTCTAAAACTTTTAGAGTTAATTAAGCAGCTGAGCGCGTTAATAAATGAATAGATAGCAGCTTAGGAGAATAAACGGTAGATTTAGAACACCAGTCTCATATAATGGAAACCCTTGCAAATCCCCCGCATTTGTTTTGAAATTTAATCCCCGAAAAACCGCGTGCTTTCACTTCCTCCCTCTTCCAGAAATTGTCCTTCTCTTGGCCATCCTTATCCAAAGCCGTCTCCCTTCCACCCCTCAAGGAGACCTCATTTCACCTCATTTACATTCCTCGGCCGGTCTCATCTCTTGCCCATGCTTTTACATGACTGCGCCCGTCTCAGCATGTCGTAAACTAAAGCAGATGGTTTCTGTCGCCATGCACAAAATTCATCGGGCGATTCTTGAAAAGCACTGGCAGCACGAATTATTGCTGTCTAATTGGTTGAAAGACTTCATTTTTTTCCAAGCGGAGTAAATTTACCTTGGGTTTCAAATTTAGAAAATGGTATAATGAGTTAGGGATAGAATTTACGTGTAAAGAGGTAGCAGAAAATTTACGTCCAGAGTTTATAGCCACGTGTTTCTATAATGTCCTTCCTCTCTCAAACTAATTAAAATCGGTTGCGTCCGCAGAATCATTCCGATCGTAGATTTGCTTTCCCTAAAATATGTTACATTCCTGACATTGCGACTAATTGTCATTCTCAAGCGCTAAACTGGTATAGTGTGGATATTGTACAGTTGCTGCTTGTTGAAGAACTCAGTTTTTATGTTAAATTGAAAATAGCGAACGTGGATTCTATGATATTTTGTGTTTGAGTTCGTTCTTAGAATACACTATATACTAATAATATTTCACACTTCGGTAAACAAAGAAGATGATGTTTTTCCAAAGTTTTTCAAGATTCGTAATGTTATTTGGTAGTCATAACTCGTAATATTATTCGGATATTTGTGCAAGTGTGCCCACATGTAGTTAATTTTAAGTTTGTTTTATTCGTGAATCTTCTAACTTAAAGAACAATATTTGAAGGTTACCTATAATCTTTTTCGTCCCATGGATAATTTCTACGCCTCAACATTTCCGAATACAGGAGTATCTGCGATGACATAATGCAATTATCCTGAAGTTATTCCGCAAAAATAAAAAAAATATCATTGTGCTTGTAGTTGCCAATAGCAAACTCTAATCAACAAAAGGAGAAAATTACATCCACTGCATATATGCTTCTTCTATTGCTCAAAACTTTGCAACTGTAAAAACGGAAAACGAATTCCTAATAATGTTTTTTCCGCAAACCGATGACATTCTTCAGAAATTTTAAACTGACTCCAGAGCTTCGAAGAAATAAAAAGGTGATTGTAATGATGTGGCTGGAGGTGGGGAAACTCACATTTACGTGAAGAGTAACACAAATCTTGTTGTATGAAAAAGGAAAAGGGAGGGTAGGTAGGGATTCTTCGGAGAGATTTGCATGGAATCAATTATTTGGGAGGAATCAGCCCAAGAATGCACACAAGAAAGTGCATAACAATCACAACAGGTCTAATTCCATGCAGTCGTTTGCAGAAAATATTTTCCTCACCATGGGAAATTAGCGGATAAAAGCAATTTACCTGTTAGTCCCCTTTCGGGGAGTATTGACGGTCTCGTACGAGAACAACACTACATAGGCAAAAGCAATTAAATGGTTTGGAAGAATATTAATTCCGTGTCAGGAACGGACTTACCACAAGCACCCGGGATTTAACGAAATTATTTGCGAGGATGATATTTCAGATTCTAGGGACGAGATTTAGAATAGAATTAATCTCACCGAAAATTACACAGAATAAAAAGTCGAAAGCAGCTTGTGCTAAATAAAATCACAAGTAGTAACAAGGGAATAAATAGAAACCATGTGTGAAAGGAATTTAAAGAAGTACGTAATAGAGCCACAGTGTGAACTAGTTCACTGAATGTAGATAAATGCTAAAATGCAAGGTTGAAATGAATCAGTAGATAGAGACATTGGAAGATTATTAATAAGGTTTTGTGGCGAGGAGGGATGGCTGAGGTGTGAGAATGAGTAATGCAGAGAGATGATTGTTGGGGGCTGGAAATACGGAAGTTGACTAATAAGGGTGGGAAGCTGAAGAAATGTTCGCCTCTTTTCATCAAAAGCGAAAAAGGATAAAGGAAAAAGTAGGAAACTGTGACATACATTCCGATTAAAACTTATTTCAGCGTTTTTAGCAGGAAATAATGGGAACATAAAAATTTTGAATCTTTAAAAAAGATTTTACTCTTAAAAATGTGAAGACTATCATCAATGTTTAGTCAGTAATTTGTTCTCTGCTTCATGAGTTATACTCAGTGCTTTTTTATTTAAATTCAGTTCATTGATTTTACAGGGTCCGGTCCGGTTACAAGGTCAGGGTCCGGTTTCATGCTAGGATTTTCGAATCCCTTATATTGGCAATTCTTTCCTTTTTATGCATTGCTTCAATGCCTTTGACCGGTGTATGACTATTTAAAAACACTTTATTTTGTAGATAAATGACCTTTGGTCTTGCTTTTTTTTCTACAAGGCGATTTAATTTATTGGGCTTCAGAGGAAACAAATAATATGACAAGTTTACAATATTTCATTGGATCCGTCGTAATGAGTGGTAAATACTCTTATGTCACCTTTTTACAAAATTTAATGGTTTCTTCTAATTTGAGTGAATTTAATTTGTTCTCGTTTGTATTTGTTCTTTAAATTTGTATGTGATTGCACGTAATACATTTTTAATTTTCTTACCTTAGCCACGTATTTGATATTAATAAATTAATTTCCGTTACTTATTTTGTCTCGAAAAATATTTACCTGTAAATACATGGTATCAAGTGCAAGCTACTAAAGCTATTAGGAGTTTCACAAAAAAACTTTGAAAAATACCTAAAATATACAATTAAGTGTTAATTAAATGCTAGTATTCATAAATACGGTATGTTATGCTATTAGGGTATGGGGACATACAGCTACACGTACTACGATATCTAATTGTCAAAACATTTTCTAAGGATACGAGGATTGGTAGCAACAAAAGCAATAAAACAAAGAATAAATATCAACATAATAGTGTTTATGCCATGTCAACATAGTAGTATGCTTCCCCTCAAATTTCATCGTTTGCAATATTTTTATCCTTTATCTTTTTAGGGAAAAATGATGCATTAAATATTTAAGTTCAACAGTTGCTCTCTCTAATCTTATTGTCATGATTTATTCTGCCATTCCACGATGGTGCTAATATTAAATTTTTAATACCATGATGACACTGGCATCCAATTTTATGCAAGAAATATGATCAATAATTTAACCTTCGTCAAATGAATGATTCTTACCCAAGTTCTAATAATCTTGATGCGAAATACAGACAATTCGCAGTGAAAGTCAATCGGCTTAACTTGGACTCGAACCCGGATCCTCCAAATATTCAGCCGCGCGCGTAATGTATTCTGTCGGAAATGTAGGTGCTCGTGGCTTAAGCCCTTGACTGGGTAATTTCCTACAGTTCGGTGAAATAAATCGAGAACAGCTTGGAAAGTTATCACAAAAAAGTTTTGCAAATCGAGATCCACTTCACCGAACACAATCTAATCCGGCAACCAAACCATCTTCCAGAGGATCTAATGCCCTAGTATCATATTCTAAAGGGGATCTACGTAGCTTGGAAAACAATGCATTTGCACTTTCATCCAAAGTTCACATTTACCCACTGCTATTTTACTTTTCTAATTCTTTGACTACTTGTCCGCAGGTTATCCGGATATTTCCTCTACGTGAGTATTAGCAGCTCCCAATTATTTATTCAACCAACCTTCTTCAAAATAATTCATACAAGGGGTTCGACGGAGATATGATCCAATTTTCAAAGTTCAACAGTAGTATTTGTACATAGGGAAGGCGGCCGACCACTGAGATCATTTGCACCATTAGGGATTGCCAGGAAAGTATGAAGGGTGGAGAGATACCCGGTATCGACATTAGCCTCTTGTTAACAGAAGACGCCATGGGCGTTCGCAGCTTAACGTCACATCCGACGATGCCTTTGAAAAATATTTGACGCCACCGGGATTCGAACACGGACTCTCTGGGTGGGAAACTAGCACGATAGCTACCACAACATCTCCAACCCCTATTATTTACATATACTAATTAGCCTATGTAGGAGAAAATAAAATGTTGGTGAACCTCTTTATGTGACGAGAAAACATGTAGTAGTTTTTAATTGTTTATGGTACATGTGAAAGTGTTTTGTCCCTTTTAGAACATCCTTATTTGTAAGACTCGGGAGGATAAGTAACTATTAAGCTCTTTTTCTAATTTAAATTATGTAACGGGGAAAGGATTTTAAAGATTTTCCTAAAATATTTCATGGTATATTTATTTTATCAATCATATTGAATATTTAACGTACGTATCAAATTAGTTGGAATTGAATCATAAACAATTTGACTAAGCAGGTAAGAGAGAGTTGACCATAAACGTTTCGTTGTGCAGATTATAGTTTTGATCCTCAAATTAAAATTTTTGTTCAAATTAAATTGTGATTATATGAATGCAATTATTTGCTATTTTATAGTTAAGGAAGTTAACCTAGTTCCTAATGTTTCTGAATCATATCTAATGGGGAGCCGGAGAGAAAACGTGAGACACATGAAAGTAGGTCATGATTTCGCTTCAGAGGAAATGCATTGTTTGGTTCTCATTTTAAATATGCTCCTATTTCTGAGGGAGAGAGGATATGGTAAGTGAGAACTGGAAAATAAAACTCTTATATCAATAACCCACGTGTAAGAATTTAACTGTTGTAACTATTTTACTGGTGTGTAACGTTTAAACTGCTGAGGTAAGGATTGGACTCAAGTTCAAAAAATGATTTTTATCTTTAAGGTAGCGGCCACTTTTAAAAATAATTTATAATTAAAAATAAGTACATTTATATAGTTACTCTTAATTTTAAAATTGTCAATTTTAAAGCTAATACTACTTATGTACATGCAATGCAAATGCATTATGAATATATTACTTAAAATCGTACTATTAATACTTATGTGTTTAATGTATATTTTCTACATGAATTAATTGATTTAATTGGCAAGCACTACTAATGTTTATTGTGTAAAGGAATTGGGTGTATATCATTGCTTAAATGAATGTATAAATTCTCTTTTTCAGCATTTACATAAAAACAATTACAGAGAAAAAATCAGAATAATTTTAAGTATACAGCAATATTCTCCACCTTTTTCCATCCATTCTTTAATTACTCGTCTCCATTGGGTAGAAAGAACAAATATATATATTTTTGGTCTCTTTCATCTTTATTTCTCAACCTCCATAGCTTCCTCCCCAAGAGCATCTATCTTTTACTCAAGCTCACCACCCCTCTTCTCCGATATTAATAATTATATATTGTCCCTCAACTTTTAACTCCAAATTTTCTATTCAGTACTGATTTCCGTACTGCGGACTAGTTCATGCGTTACTGTGTCCCTAACATGATCCCCTCGTACAAATATTTCCTTCATACGTCTGGTGTCCACCTGTTCTATTTTGACTCCACTTTATTTAGTAAAAGCTGCTTTAGGCTTTCTTACTGTGTTTAATTTTTGGATAGAATAATTCATTTTTAATTGGGTACCTAGTATCTCCAATATCATCACAGCAAATCATTTCGGTTAATTTGGGGTGACAGTTGGTCCGCCCATGGTATGTCCGTTCCTGACGCGGAAGTAATATTATCCTTCTAAACCATTTTGTTACTAGTGATCTTGAAGCTTTTTTCTCTTACGAGGCCATCAGGACTCCTCAGAGGAAAAACTGCAAACGTAGAGTGTTTGTACTCTGTGGTTGCCTGTCGGGAGAAAATAATTTTCTGCAAATGATATTTCGAAGGATGTGGACTTGGTATGCACTTTCTTGTACACTTGCTTCTGGTTAATTGACCTACTTGTGATGACCAATCGCAAATAATTAATTCCCTGCAAATCAATCTATAAAATGTAATTCGTTCTAGAAAAAAAATTGTGTTCCATGTAACTTGAAAAATCCGTGGCTAGATGAAATATTTTTACACTATGAAACTTGAAATGAAACGGATACTTTGTCTCTGCTGATTGGACATCAATGTAATCATCCCAGAAATACTAAGGTTACTTCATTATTCCTGTCAAAGAACCAACCTGACCACCCAGAATTGGAGTTATAGTATTTTCAAAACTCGAAGGCTAACATGCCTGGCGTTGCTTTTGACATTGGTCGAGAAATTAGTCCATTGAAGCCTTTTAAATGCTTAAACGAGACAGTTTGTTGCCACAATTATGATGTTTGCTGTACGTAGATGGTTTCGCTCCTGTTCTAGCTACCCTTACTCGAACAAGTTATTAGTTTTTAAATATTTTTGATAGTTATTTACAAGGTGGAATGAAGTATTACAAACTTTCTTCAGATATCAATCAGACATGTGTCGATTAGATAGATTAAGTATGGACGTTTTCCAAGGTTATTCGGGTCTCCCACCGGGTCCACGTTCGTAGAGTTGCCGACGTTTCAATGGCCGAGTCGTCCATCGTCTTCAGGGCTAGCCCCAGGCATAGCCCTGAAGACGATGGACGACTCGGCCATTGAAACGTCGGCAACTCTACGAACGTGGACCCGGTGGGAGACCCGAATAACCTTGGAAAACATTATTCGCCGGGAAAGTACCAGATCATTCTTCATAAGTATGGACGGCTTAAAGTAGTTGATGTTTCACATATAGCGGAATTTTGTTTTGATTGCAATGGTTATTAGCCATTTTTAGTTTATGTGATAATGGTTTATTAATAATAGATTCAAAACTAATGATGAGCCGTAAAATGAAGACATCGTTGTAGGATCTTTTAAAATTCAAATGCCTCTATAGCATCAGCTGCTGGGGTAGGATAATATTAGGAGAATGAAAAAAATATGAGTACGTATAGGAATATGAAAAATTTTGGTCAATCAAAAAGCAACGGAAAACAAGCTTTTCATACCTAACCTTTTCTTTGTGAAAGAAATGAAGTTGCCGAAATTTACATACTGCAGAAAAAAATAGTCTCGGTGTTCCAAGACGATGGAAATTGCACGTGTTTGCTTAAGAGATCAGGGGTGCATTAAGTAGGGTCACAATTCACTACAAAGAATCCTGTCAAAGAAAAGGAGACGGGTGGGGGAAGAGAAGTTGTGAGATTATTCTCATGGTGTGTTAATGATAAGACCAATGGAGGTGAAGCCAATAACTAAAATATGTGAATTTACCCTATGCCCTCGTATTTCCCTTGGTGTCATAAGAAAACTCCGGAAGTCCTGTAGTTACCTATAGAATTTTAGTCTTTTACAAAACGACATCTAAAGGTCCTATGGGGGATTTGGACATCTTACGAAGGGTATCCAAAAAATTAGGGCATGGGCAAAGGGCTCTAAGTTTAGAAGAGTGCAAGCACTGCACGCTGTTATGCATTTCTCATAGCACTCGGAGATATATTGAAGTTGACGGCCATGATAGCGCGATGCGAATGGGTAATATTGGCATCGCCTGCAATATGTACGCAAGAATACGTATGAACGTGTTTCATCTAGAAAGCATCGAAAGCTTCCAAATTTCAGACTAGTACGTTTAAAATTTTGAACGAATGTATAAATGAATAAAATTTAAAGCTGCACCTTAAGTAAGAATAATAAAAATATATTAAAGCCGAACGAATTAAGAATATAGACAGAATAACTTTCTGTAAGTGTTACTCGAAACAGGAAAACAATTTGAAATTAAGGAAAGTAAAACAAAATTTAAATGAAATGGACACTTATAATTCGGTCTGTTTTTTACGAATCAATTATACATACATGTACTTTCTTTTATTGTTGTCTTTGTTGTCTCACGTTGTTGTCTTTTATATTTGATTCATACGTTATATTAATAAATATTTTACCTTCAAAATTTTCATTTGATGCTAATAAAATAAAATAAAAATTACCTTTACCACTTTCGAGGTGACTACAAAAGCTAATGTTTTTTAATGTCAAAGTAATATTAGGTTGCATATTAACGAAAATAGTTTATTTAAAATCGGCTTTAAGAAAAAAGTATCATTATAGGAATAAGGATACCTATTAGAATATTTAAGATATAATTTAAACATACACAAAATAAATGCGTGGAGCTACTTCCTGGAATGAAAAACTTTCTAAATGTCTAGAAAACCCATAACGGCAAACTCCGACTGCTAAAATCTTTCTTTCACAACAAAAGTATTAAGGGTTCGTTTCTTCGTTCGTTCATACTTGGTATAGGATGTTGCCAAAGAAGGCTCTTGTGTAGGTTTTAAGACCTCAGGAAGTCCCCCTTCAAGGACACCAAAGTGACACTGGGACCCTACATTCTTCTACCTTTCATCGTGGACATGACGTTTGTCTTTGCCTATTGTCCCCAAAACTCAGAGTTTGGAGGTAGGCTTTAAAAGAACTTAACATATAGAAGTTATTGGATCGGAAATTCTAGCCATCAATATCGTTTCGTGACATACGAAGACTTTTGAAGGGTTCCTTTTTCTGAGGAGCGAAAAATATTTCTGTAAAAACAATTTCGTGTAAAATAAACCAATACGCGTAAAAAACCGAAAACAGTTGAAGAGATATTGCCTAAATTTCGTCTTGACCGATATTTCATTCTATCCGATTTTGTCTTAAGTGTGTTCCGCTGTTGATATCTTTAAAAATTTTCTCTGAAAGAGAGATGATATTTCCTTTGATACTACGTTGTTTGCTACACATGAAACAAGTCCGTTCGATACCTCTTTTTGTCCCTTAGGATGCTGCAATGGTTGTTACCCGCAAGAGCAAAACCTCAAAGTAGGAAAGATAGAGGACAGATATCCAAGCCACGATACCAAGGATAAGAGTCGGGTACGTTAAGGAAAAGGAACGGAAACCTCGGCATTCTTGTGATGTGCATGGCCGTAGAATGAATCACAGAGTGCTGAGTCAATCTTTACTGGGAGAGCGTTTTTAAAAACAAATACTATCTGAATCTCATACAAATACCTCACGGTTTTATGCCTGACAACTTCTTGTGAGAGGAAGATTTGAACTGCTAGATCAAAGTATCCGATGTATTTCAACCTGAAAACCTCATATTTCATCCTGTACTTTTCGAGGGAACTTGTTACCATTATTTTTCAGATATTGATATTCTGAATTCTCATATACATGTTCAATTAAATGTTGAGAAATTAGAATAGATTATGAAAGGAAAGAGCTTCATGGGTATCCTGCGTAGGGGCAAGTGTTAAACCAGAAATATTGTATACCTGAGTTGGAAAGTTGTTACGCATAGAGGTTACCTTTATTGAATTAAACATTAATTTTTATACATTTACAAAATTGAAAACGAAAGATTACCTACCCACTATAGAAACCATGGATGATTGATTAAGAAGTTTTTCGTGGTGCTAGCTAATCAATTAAAGTTTTTAAGATGTATTTTAAGCCAATGACTTGAATAAAAATTGGGACATGCCCAGGAAAGTTATTTTAAAACCGACTTAAACCTCCATATTTATGATAAGATTAACGCGTCCTAAAACAAGGATATCCAGCTAATCAGAAAATGCACAGAATAATACACTTTCTCAGCTGATGGGGGTAGACTCTGCTCAAGGTTAATGCGGAGTTGAACTTCTGAAAACATTAAATCCGGTTTTTTCCTCATTGTTCTGTAAAATTAAAATAGAACCTTTAATAAAACTGGAAGAAATACGTCATCTTCTGTTACATTGGGCACTAGAACTTCTCCATTGGGAGGCGTGGTTGTTACGAGTACAAAACGTTAAACTCTCACGAAAATTAGCGATCACCGAAACGGCCCGAAATCGGCTTCTTATGAGTATTTGAAGAGATGTTAATGACTTCCCGAGCAGCAGCACGATCCTGGTATCGCTGTCCACTTGTGCTGCCAGACTAAAAAATCTTAAAACCATTTTTAATGCTCAGAACTGTAACTTTAAAATAAATCCCTTGCAGACTAATGCAAGTGGAATAAAAGTCAGTGTGAAATTTATTTCCAGTTGATGCGGGATTTATTTCCGTTTCCTCGTCAAGAATATGAGAATCTCAGAAAGGCTTTGTTCTCTTCCATTCTCTCTGGATTTATCCGTTCCGGAGGATTCGGGGGATGGAGTCTTTTCCGGCTTGTTGGTCAAAATCCCAGTCGAGTGGTTTTTCTTGGTTCTTGGTATAACCCTGATTCAAGTATTCATTCGTAGTAGCATTAATATTTATTTCGATTCTATTCTCACGTTTAATATTAATTTTTTTACGGAATTATAATTTCTTTTCTAATTTGAAATGGTAATTTTTGGAATGTGAGAGGCGTAAACCTGTAAAGGCAGGGGTAGAACATGTAGGATCTACTAGTTCCCGGGACTTCATTCTTTCCTCTGAGGTAAGTGATCTTTTTGAGAGCCCTTATTTTCGTGACATTGTATTCCTTCTTCATCTTTGGACATTTTCACGGGCATACATAATGTGTGTTCTCCCGTAATAAACACCAAGTAGTTCGATTGCGCACTTCTCATCCTCATGGCTGTCATTACAGCAGGGATAGCTAGGGCTAAAGCTAGCCATGCCCTTATATCTACTTGCAATGTTGCCAAAGCGTTGGAATTGAAAGGCAACACAACGCAGCAGGAATGAATGGATAGACTGGTACAGATGAAAAATAGATGAACGCCTTATCGGGGAGATGGTCGATGGAGAATGTCTGGATTACGGAGCTCATCGTTTTTCCTAGTAATCTGGAAAAGCTCATTAGAGTACAAGAGTCCACTTATCTTTCTGTTTCCTTGACTTCTGCAAAAAAGATAACGAAAGCCGATTCACTGGGGGAAGCTAGCTTTCGATCGCTACTTTACGCAGAATCCTGAATGACTCATTCCTAAATGTTTTCGAGGTACGGTGGACCTCGTAAGGGACGTGGATTTCATGGAGCATTCCCATCTCGCATAGTTTTTAACTCTATACGCTGTTACCAGTTTTAAATGGCCATTATACCATCAAGAAAATTCTTGTTGGAATTTTATCTTAAAGCCGAAAAAAGCAATATGAATGAGGATTAGAGATACTTTCTTCAGTGTCTCGGACACCTTTTAATATCTCATCAACAGGTAGCCTTTGCATAAAACATTTCACCTTTCCTCATAAGAGTCAGAGTCATCATCAGAGTGAGGTCTTTTTGATGAGGAAATGCTTTCCTTACACATAATATTTTAGAGTTTGCCCCCGTAGGTTCTCCACTCCCGCAGATCCACGAATTTGAGACAACACCTAAACGCCTGGGCTATCAACTGATATCGTTTTTGGGGACCTGTTTCGAGTCAATCCATCGATCCTTCAAACCTCGTCCTAAGGATGAGATCCGACAAACGCTTCATTGTTGGCCAAGGTGCACAGGACCCCGCCATCCCAGCACTCGTCTCAGAAACGCACAAACGAGACGAAAGCCGATTGGCCGGAATTATCTAACGCCTGGCCGCTCGTTTAAGTAGAATCAAGGGCCAAAGTTGGGTTATGTTCCTGGTCCTTTTCGAGCATCCGACACACGGATGGGTGTGAGAGTACTCAACTATTAGGATCGCCTCCTTCCCCCAATAGACCCCAGTCATGGCAAATATCCGGATAGGTCGTGCATCACCTGAGGTGGTAACTCACAAGCAACAGATACAGCTACGACTACTCGGACGACAACCTACCTGAACTGAAAGTTTGATTCTGGATTTCCTCTCTGATTAATTACTTATCTCTTACGACAAACAGGGAAATAGGGAGTATTTTATCATCCGCCTACTCGTAGAGGTATCGTTTTTCCTTAACCAGCACCTATCGTTGATAAATAATTCCCACCAGTGCCACCAGAATCCCGTAAAATTCATGCACGGAATCATCTTCATCAGATAGTGTCCTGTGTTAAAGAAAATTGAGTCATGGTGCGTATGAAACCTGAAGTGACACTTCCATATGGAATCATGCGTGTTTAAAGTTCATTTATTCTTTCTTTAAGATGGTATATCTTTTTTCACATTTCCATTGTATTCTATCATCAGCCATTCTCTTGTGGAATAAATCATTAATTTAGTGCCCACTATAAACGACGGTGAAGTGCATCACAATGTGATTGAATTGAGCAGTCAGAATATGCTGCTGAAGTCAAACATATATGCTTCAAGTGTCTCGAATGGCCGACGCCAGCTGTCATATTTAGTGATGTTTACAACGTACTCTTGCTTTCAAGGAAAATATTATATTCATGCAACTTGAATGTTCCGGAGCACGGCCCTGCTCCGTCGGCCGGAAATCGCTCAGGTGGTAACCAAGCGGAAATCAAGTCTCATTCTCTACGTCAACAAATACAAATCCGCCTCCTTCTTCGAAAACGGAGCCACTAGTGAGCGTCGCGGTGAGCTATCTCGGAGAAAAAGTTTCGCTAACGTTGGAGAGTGGGTTGGCTCAATAAAGAGGGGCGGTTTCACGGTGTCGAGTGATCAAGCGAAGGGATGGCAAAATAGGAGTATTTTGTAGCCTGGAAACTAATCTCTCCGTAAGGATGTACTTTTAATGAACAAAAAACAACAAAATACCTGTCTGATGGTAGCTTTAGAATTAGGGATTCATGGAAGAAAACGGGAAATCATAACGAATCGGAAAACGTTAAGAGAAAATCCGCTATAATGGCAAAGATGGATGTGCTAAAGGGATTAGGTTGACGGCTCTTTTGTTCACAAAAGTAACAGGTGACACTGGAAAATATAATATGATAAAGAAAAAGGCACTCAGATTTTCCGTGACTAAAAGGAGTAATTATTCCCCATAATTGTTTTACTAGACTACAGAGATTAAATATAAGAGATAGACATCCTCTCCAAGTAAAGCATTCGCTCTTCCGTCATGAATTACGAAATCAATACAGAAGCCACACACACACACGAATATTTATTTATGATCCAAATTTTAGTCATAAAACACATAAGATGAAGCGTATTTGTATGTATGTGTGTTTGTGCAAGAGTGGGTTTGTATATGGGCTGGAATATATTGAAATTAATGGACAAGTAATATTTCTGCAGGCACTAATCAAGCCCTTAAGCACTCCCGCTACCACTTGCAAAAGTTTACGGTGATTTTTGCGGATGTAGATGACTAATTTTTATGTTTGTTTCTGGAACAACCATGTGTCGCTCATATTTGCTTCAGGTGCGTGGGGGCTTCGTTTTGCGCTGTGATGTTTTGGTATAGACATGCTGAAATATCTTATTTAGCATATTATCCATGGTTATTTTTAATATCTTTATTGTGATAGGTTAGATAATTCACAGTAAAAAAAAATATGGCCGTTTGAGGAAATGCAATCGGTGAATACGTATAATCAGGAATTTGATAAACGTGTTTACATAAGGTGAATAATTCATTTATAGAAAACTCAGTCTAATGCATAAAAATTACATATTTGGTTTTCAATCGTCATTTTCGTAATATGTTTAGGGGGAATTGATTTTAATTCTTTTGAATGCCTTATATTTTAAGTAGTTTCCGTTTGTGACGCCGTTGGATACGTACGTTATTTAGCATTCAGTTTTTCCTGACAGATAGTAAAATTGTTCGTGAAACAGTCCTGAATTTAAACAAAGTGAGAATACTTAGTATTTGAAGCCTTTTATCCAATTTATTAGCGTGGCAATAAATTTTAGCGTTTCAAACGTCCAAACTCAAAAGCTCTAAAATGTTAGATTAAAGAATATAAATTAACTGTTTAGTGATACAGACCAATTATTGCCTTATTTAAATGTTAAAGCATGTCTGTGTGAATGCATAGGACTTATTCTCTATATGAGCGAAGTTTTGATCAGTCGCATATATGGATTAATATTTGCTCATTAATGGCTGGTGCCCTGATTCCCCTCTCCGTATGCCTTGCGGCGTCTTATAGGAAGGATAATACAAGACCTGACATGCAGTAGTGAATGAAAATAGGAATATTGGGTAGATGTAATTGTAAAATTTTGTTTTCTTCAACCAAGTGAACTTTATTTAGCAACTTATTAGGAAAGCTGAGGGAATGGACTTTAAATCGTCTCCCCCATGTGTAAATATTAAAACACGTAATTATTTAATAATCTCTTTACTTCAGAATGGCGAAGTGGTCTTGGAATTCACACTAATTTGGAACATGAGGTGGCGCCGATAGTGGGGTTCCACAGTTACTACATAATTGACGACAGCAGAAACGCATCATACCCACATTTGAAGGACAATTCATAAATTTCTCGTGAAAGATTAAATAAATCGCAGAGAAAAGGAAAAATATATAATTGTCTTTTCTCGTAATACTATAAAAGCTCCGCCTAAATCTCAATTCTTTTATTTTTAAAGTATCAAGTAAATTGATGCTTTATGGAAATATCTATAAATTTTCCCGGTCGATCATACATAAAATATTCAGTATGAATTGTTTCTTCGTAATAGCAGCAAGACTAGCTCGAAGGGACGAGCCAGCCATAGATCGGTGAATTTGGGGAGACCTCATGTTCATCGTATAAAATATAACATCACGTGCCGTACCCCAACTGGTGCTATGAACTATCTAGATAAACAACCATGAAAAAAAAATAAAATCTGATAACCCTGATATGTATGTTATCTAAATATTACATGTATTATTAGGTATCTACCGGTTAAGATAGGTTTCTGGATGGACACAACTATCAAATAAATAATTTGTAACTCCAAACAAAATCCAATCCAGCAACCTACTCTACATCAGGTCCCTCTGAATTTCTGTATACTTCTTTCCACTTTTCATCCCTTCCAAAATCCCTATCCTGTTCCTGCCTTTTCATCGTTTGCCTAACATTCTCCCCTCTATTACCTTCTTCAACATTCCACTACCGCTCAATACGCCTTTCATCAATTTTACCTGCCTTCATATGATTTCTCTCCACAAACTCCTCTCCTCACCCACCATCTCCAGTCAGTCATTTGTTTTCCTTTCGGTCCATTTCACCTTCTATATTCTTCTCCACACCCACATTTCAAAAGCCTCCAATCTACGTCTATACTCCTGCTTCAGTGACCACGTTTCCGCGCCGTACACAGCTACGCTCCATATCAGAGTTTTTACGAGTCTTGTCTTAACACCTCTACTCAACGTCCCCGTCATCAACTCCCTCCTCCTTGAGAAAGCTTCCTTGACTAGCGCAATTCTTTTCCTTACGTCCCTACCACTTTGACCGTATTGGTCCAAAACACTTCCGAGATATGTAAACCGTTCCACCTGCTCTATTTTTTCCCCGCCTATTTTAATATTTAGCTTAGCCTTTTTCTTCCTGGAAAATCGCATAACCTTGGTTTTATTATATTGATTCTCATCTCATATTTATCGCACTGACTCTCCAATTTACTCAGCAATGCTTGCAACCCCTTGGCTGACTGAGCAACTAATACTTAGTCATCAGCAAACCTACCGATTTTACGAATTCCCCTCCGACTTTCATTCATACCTCCAGTTCTTCCCATGCCTCTTTAATCATTTCCTCTTCATATACGTTGAACAGTACCGGTGACAATGGGCAACCCTGCCTTACACCTCTTCCTAACGCTGCCCATCCGGACTCGCCGTCCCTAACTCACATCTGAGCAGTCTGAAACAGGTAAAGGTTGAGGATCAGTCTTCTGTCCCTCCAATCCATTCCTATTATCTCCAATACACGCATTAATTTTTCCCAATTCACTCTATGAAAAGCTTTTTCAAAATCTTCGAAACAGGCAAATACGTCCTGATTGCATTCTATATTCCTCTCGATTAGTGATCTCATTACTGCAATGGCATCGCACGTACCTCTTCCTTTCCTAAATCTAAATGGATCATCCCCTAAGTAATCATTTGCCTTACTCTGTATCCTTTTGTTGATGATCCTGAGAATAACTTTAGCTTCGTGGGATATCAAGCTTTTTTTCTGTAAGCCTTACATGGTGTAGCCTTTACATTTTTCGGAATAGGAACTAACACTGATTTCACAAACTCTTCTGGCCAGATTCCTTCCTCATGGATACTACGCATCAGTCAATATAGAGTCTCCTTCCCACATTTTCCTAAACAATTTAGCAGTTCCACAGGAATGTTGTCTATCTCCACAACCTTATTTGGTTTCATCTCCCTTAATGCCCGTTCTATTTCTTCGTCGAGTATGCCTGGACCTAAGCTATCTTCTTCTACGTCATGTTCCGTTTCTATGTCTAACCTCGTCGGCCTAAGTTCTATACCATACAGTGTTTCTATATATTCCTTCTTGGATTTTTTCTTGGTCAACCTTGTTCAGATCTTGCCTTTTTACATTCCGATAAAAAAATAACCTAGCTGTATAGAGCACAAATTTTAACATTCGTCTGTAAAATTTCCATATCTTTGCATTGCGTTTTCCACCATTCTTCTTTTGCTTTATTTTGGCCCTTCTCAATTTATTGTTTAACTCTTTGTACTGCATTTTCCCGAACTCTCTCTGTTTACATTTTTCCACCTTCTCTCATCCATCTTTGTAATCATCTCTCCACTACCCATGGTTTCGTTATCCTATTCCTGTTAACGATTCTTATAGTGTTTTATTTTGCGGATTTCGATATCACTTTCTTGATACATTTCCATTTTTTTCGATATTGCCCAGCTCTTTACCGTCATCCATTATTTTCTCTAAAGCCTGCTAATACTCCTTCCTTGTTAATCCGGTTAGTGCTTCTAAATTCCCTTTGCTTACCCGCCGCCCTTGCCTTATCGTTTTGAAAGGGACTTTACAATTCATAACAACGCAATTGAGGTCAAAGTCCGGATCAGTTCCCTGGAAACTGTGCGAATTTACCACACTGTTCCTAAACCTGTGCCTAATCATAATATAATCTAACTCATACCTTTCTGAGCCACACACGCACACATATATACACATATATGTTTGTCTGGAAAAAATGTATATGTACATATATTCCACATACAAAACAATTATTTCGTTTAAGCATCATATTTTTTTATGTTAATTTAAGGGATTTCAGTCCTTACGTTTATGCTAATTATAATTATGCTTAATATGTATTTCATTCATGTATATATATATGTATATATATACATACATACATACATACACACACACACACACACACATATATATATATATATAACCATAAACACTGTAATCAACCCGAAGGTCGGTTTAGTAGGTTATGGTAGAGCTCACCCGTGTACCAAGCCCGACGGCGTGTGAATATTCACACATCAGGGTAGGGGGGCCAGTTCCTTTCCCTGTGCCGGTTATGGTTTCCCAGGAAGACCTGGTACCCGAAAAATCAACTAGCTTGGGTGGAGCTGCAGGTGCCCAGAGTGCCTTGCCCGGGAATCGAACCCGGGACCCTCCGGTCAGTAGTCCAACGCTCTACCCCCTAGACCACCGCGACCCGTTTTATATATATATATATATATATATATATATATATATATATATATATATATATATATATATAGATATATTATTCGGTAATCTGCCGGTTAAGGTAGGTTTTTGGATGGACATAACTATAAAATAAACATTTTGTAACTCCCCACCTCGCAACCTTATATATATTAGGTCCCTCTTATATGTATATATGTATATATATATGTATGTGTATATATATATATATATATATATATATATATATATATATATTGATTACACAATACTCTTTGGAAAAATAGGAAAGGAATATTAATATTTCTAAACTATATTTAACCAAATCTTCATTAATGGACATGCAAGTATCAAATCAAATGCCCTTTTAACGACCGAACCGTTTGAGCTCCGCTAGAGTTATCCTATTATCATAAGATATTTGCATTATTGAAGTTAAGTTTTAGTGTGACACCTTGCATTACCCTGGTCGATTTTTGAGGAAATTTATCTTGAATCCACTAAATATCGGATTACTTTTAACCACCTGGTCATTTTTAATTCCCCTGAGCTGAGTTCGAAAACTTGTATTTTTTTCTTCGTAATAAAATTTAAATACAATTCACAATTATTGATGACGTACTTTTTCGTTCGATATCAATGGCCATTACTAGGAGAACCATCTGTTTGACACGGCTCAGGCTGGAGTGTCAGCAATCCAGGCTTCCTTGTCTCGGCGATTTATCATTTCGTAGACGTATGCTTTCCATGCACGTTATTCTTGAGGGGCATTCAAAAAGGGTGTGACACATTCGTACTAGGGACTCAAAGGAGGAAGAGAGATGCGAAACTTCAAGTTGTGGGCTACAAGGCTGGAGTTGACAAAGGGTCTCTACGTGTTTTCATACACATTGAAGAGGAACAAGGAGTGATGTTGTATATTCCGGCAGCACTCTTTGGAACATTCAGGGCCCTGCCAGGATTATGTTGTGCGCAACTTTTTATTTTATGTTTGTTTCCCTTGTGCGATAAATGGCGGTGATATCGTTGGAATATCGGTTAAAAAGCGAAAATCTCTGCAGACATACGTTACTCATATTAAGGGTCATTATGACGTGGAGTGTTTGATATACTCTGTGCACATGAAATCTAAATAAAAACGGGACAATTAAGGACCTCAGAGGCTATTGTAAACGATTGAGTTACTTTTGATTAGTTGGTTCATGACGTTAATGAGGGAGACATGCAGCATTCTATGAGACAGGGAGAAAGGTGGCGACCAATGGATAATTAAAATAAATATCCCCACGAAAGTACATACTTAAGCGAACTGAAAAAAAACGAAACGAAAATATTAGGAATCTGTATGGTTCAATCGGAGTGTGAGATTTAAAATATCACCGTTAAGCGTGGCGTAGTGAGACTGGGTCCCTCCAAGGTTCTTCCAGTTCAAATGCCACTACCCACGCCGACGCGGCAAGGCCAACCCGCCGGAAGAGGCGACGGGTCTTATTCGCAAATTCGAATGTGCATTCCATCACCGGGATTGTCTCCGCGGAGGGGCGCTCGCGATTGCACAGGCAACACCATGATGGCGGGGACTGAAACCTCCCCCCCATCTCCCAACCTTCTATCCGTCCACCCTTTCCACCTGCACCACTTCGTAACGGTGGGGTACCAATCCATAAATCTCTATCGAAAGCGTCTCTCCGAGTCAGCGGCGCCTTCAGTCACGCACCGAATCCCTACCCACACTCTTCATTTGCGTCCTCCGACCGCTCTACCGACCTTCAACCCTCCTCGGCCCCGCTCCATCAACACTTATTTGCCTTCTACCCCCTTTCTATATTCATCTACACCATCCTCACCTCTCTCTCTAGCTCCCCAACTACACATTCACCTCCCTGTTGTATCCATTCACCCCCCACAAATATGGCAATCAATAAAAGTATATCGATAGGACTCTAAATCCCGCCTATCTATGTTATTAACAATTTTTTTACCATGCTGGCGTTGGAAATTTTAGGCTTTGTCAAAAAGCACAATTAGCATAGCTGATGTGCATGTAAATAATCAGCTGTTAACATAAGTGCACCCTCTTGCTAAATATAAATGAGTTCCTGGATGCGTTAGGTAAACTGGTATCTTCAATGATGCATTTGAAGTTTATTAATAGGTTTTTAATACCAATACGAGTCCTCACATTGAAGTTAACTTTGAAGGGTGATTTGTAGCGAGCATATATATTTCAATTCATCATCGCAACTTATTTAGTATCTTGAAATATTTAAAAAATCTGAATTCAATTCATCATAAATTTGCCTATAATATTCATTTTTCCATTAGTTGCACGAAAACGTTCTGTAGCTATTACTGCAGTGAAAAGAAAGTGATTAAAGAATATAACGCCGCAGAATGCATTGAAGGATCGTGTTGTAATGTTTTATGTATTATTGCATTTGAAACAGGTTTTGAGTTTCTGATGTTTAATTGCATAGTATCATGGCAATAGAATATCTCTCATGCTTTTTAAATTAAAAAAAAAACATAAAATATATTTTGAAGTATCGAATTAAGCTAATAAGTAAAAAGGGTAGATTACTAGGTATTTATTAGGAAAATTATTTCATAGCTTTCAAAACTTTAGAAAGTTTCTTGGCTTCATGGTATCGGGCAAATATAAGTGTATCTCATAACGTAGGAGAGAAATGGTCAACAAGAGAACGGGGTGTGAAGCATGTATGTATTTTACCACTATGTCTCTTTAATACTTTTTTCAAGGAAAAATGTATGACACATATTTACATGGCTACAGTAAGAGTAAATGCATAGGTGAAGGATTATAGCAAGTTACAAGAGGGATTATATATATATATATATATATATATATATATATATATATATATATAATTATTTCTTAGGTAATCTACCGGTACAGGTAGGTTTTTAGATGGACACAACTATCAACTAAACATTGTGAAACTCCAAACAAAACCCAATCCAGCTGCCTATTCTACATCAGGTCCCTCTTCATCTCTGTGCACTTTTTTCCTCCGTTCATCCCTTCCAACATCCCTATCCTGTTCCTGCCCTTTCCTCGCTTGCCCAACATTCTCCCCTCTATTACCTTCTTCAACATTCCACTAACGCTCAATACGCCTTTCATCCATTTTTCCTGCCTCCGTAGGATTTCTCTCAACAAACCCCTCTCCACACCCACCATCTCCAGTACATCCCCATTTGTTTTCCTTTCGGTCCATTTCACCTTCTCCATTCTTCTCCAAACCCACATTTCAAAAGCCTCCGAACTCCGTTTATCCTCCTGCCTCAGTGACCACGTTTCCGCGCCGTACCACGCCGCGCCATTGCTACGCTCCATATAAGAGTTTTTACGAGTCTTGTCTTAACCTCCCTACTAAACGTCCCCGTCCTCAACTCCCTCCTCCTTGAGAAAGCCTCCTTATCTAGCACAATTCTTCTCCTTACGTCCCTATCACTTTGACCGTATTGGTCCAAAACACTTCCGAGATATGTAAACTGCTCTACCTGCTCTATTCTTCCCCGCCTATTTTAATATTTAGCTTAGCCTTTTTCTTTCTGGAAAATCGCATAACCTTGGTTTTATTATATTGATTCTCATCCCATATTTGTCGCACTGTACCTCCAATTCACTCAACAATGCTTGCAACCCATTGGCTGACTGAGCAACTTATGCTTGGTCATCAGCCAACCTAACCGATTTTTCGAATTCCCCTCCGACTTTCATTCCTACCTGCCGTTTTTCCCACGCCTCTTTAATCATTTCCTCCACATATACGTTGAACAGCACCGGTGACAATGGACAACCCTACCTTACACATCTTACTAGCACTGCCCATGCGGACTCTCCGTTCCCCACTCGCACCTGAGCAGTCTGAGACATATACAGGTTGCGGATCAGTCTCCTTCTCCCTCCAATCCATTCCTATTCTCTGCTATACACGCATTAATTTTTCCCAATTCACTCTATCAAACGCTTTTTCGAAATCTACAAAACAAGCAAAAACGTCATGATTGTATTCTATATTCATCTCGATTAGTGATCTCATCACTGCAATAGCATCACGCGTACCTCCTTCTTTCCTAAATCTAAACGGATCATCCCCTAAGTAATCATTTGCCTTACTCTGTATCCTTTTGTTGATGATCCTGAGAATAACTTTAGCTTCGTGGGATATCAAACTTATTGTTCTCTAATCCTCACATGATGTAGCCTATGTCTTTTTTGGAATAGGAAATAACACCGATCTCACAAACTCTTCTGGCCAGATTCCTTCCTCATAGATACTACGAATCAGTCCATATAGAGTCTTCTTCCCACATTTTCCTAAACATTTCAACAGTTCTACAGGGATGTTGTCCACCCCCACGGCCTTATTTGCTTTCATCTCCTTTAATGCCCTTTTTATTTCATCGTCGAGTATGCCTGGACCTAAGATATCTTCTTCTACGTCATGTTCTTTTTCTATGGCTAACCTTGTCGGCCTAAGTTCTTTACCATAGAGTGTTTCTATATATTCCTTCCATCTCTCTTGGATTTTTCCTGGTTCAACTATTATCTTACCCCACTTATCTTTAACTGTTAGCACAGATCTTGGCTTCTTACTTTCTGATAATAAATTAACCTTGCTGTATAGGGCACCAATTTCACCCGACCTCAGTAAACTTTCCATATCCTCGCATTGCGTTTTCCACCATTCTTCCTTTGCTATATTTGTGGCCCTTCTCAATTTATTGTTTAACTCTTTGTACTTAATTTTGCCTAACTCCGTGTTTACATTTTTCCATCTCCTTCTCTCCCCCATCTTTGCAATCATCTCATCCATTACTCAGGGTTTCCTTATCATTTTCCCGTTAACGGTTCCTAGAGTGTCTTTTGCGGCTTCCGATAACCCTTGCTTGATACATTCCCATTTTTCTTCGATAGTACTCAGTTCTTTACCGTGATCCATCATTTTCTCTACGGTTTGCTGATACATCCTTCCTCGTTAATCCATTTAATGCTTCTACATTCCATTTCCTAACCCGACGCCCTTGCCTTATCTTCTTGAAACGGACGTTACATTTCATAACAACTAAATTGTGGTCAGATTCCGTATCCGCTCCTGGGAAACTGCGCGAATTTATCACACTGTTCCTAAACCTGTGCCTAACCATATTATAATCTAACTGATACATTACTGAGTCACCTGGCTTTTCCAATGTATACCTACGCCTTTTGTGGTGTCTAAACCATGTGTTGGTGATGACTAACCCCTCTCTCCTGCAGAATACAATTGCTTTCTCCCTGCGTTCATTCCTCGTGCCTAACCCATAGTCCCCCACATCACCACATCTCTTCCTTCGCCTACCGTCGCTTTCCAATACCCCATCACTACTGAATGTTTCCCTGCAGGGACACACGCGATTATATTCTCTAACTCATTGTACATCCTATCGACTTCTTCCTCCTAGTAGTTGTTCGATGGCATGTATACCTGAACAATGACCAAGTTCGTCGGCTCTGCTTTAATCTCTACGATTAAAATTCTATCAGTTGCTTGCTCTATGTTGACTACGCTTCTTCCTACCCCTTTATTTAATATTACGGCAATCCCTCGTTGGCTCTCGTCCCCGCCGCTGTTTATCACTTTATAATTGTCACTATAGTAATCCCCACTATCCTTCCATCTCACCTCGCAGAAACCTAAAACATCTATTTTACCTTTTTCCATCTCTCGCTTAATATTCTCGAATTTGCCTGTCCTCAACATTGTCTTGACGTTCCATGTTTCTCTTCTGAATACTTTTGTCTTCTTCTGCGTCATCTGTCCTGTTATTGTTATGTCTCCCCCGCAAGGATTTCGTGGGATTACGACCGCGGAAGCCTTGCCTCTCCCGCTGCCGGGCACGACACACGGCTCCTTGGGTCGATTCCCGCAGTTGCCAAGACTGATATTCTTTGTAGTGCCCATCATTACATTCTTGGGAATGATAATTGAGGTGGTTTCCCTTTGCCTTCCTCAATAGTGTTTTTAATGTGACACCATCACTTAATGGCCGCCCCTCTGGGGTCAGACGCCTTTGCCGCCGCCTCACTGAGGAACAGACGCTGCGTGGACTACCTTTCGTCTGGCTCCTAACCTTCGACCTATCTGGCATGGGTGACCCTACCAGGGCCAATTATTATTACTCCCGTCAGCACAGCTCTAGGGGTCATCGGAACACACAAGCCCTTCCACCACGACAAGGTTGTAGTCCATGGGAGGGATATATACATATAAATATATATATATATGTATACAAATAAATAAATAAATAAATATATATATATATGTATATATATGTATATATTATTATATAACTAAATATTTTTCAAAAATGTATAATTATATATTTGTATATACATATTATGTATAAATAAATAGACAAGAATTAAAGGTCAACTTCTTACAAAAAACGGACCGATAGTAGTTACTCTTGGCTGATGGCCAAGGGGATCAGGAAGGAAAATCATTTGAGCAAATTGAGTAAATTGGTCGGTAAAATGTTGCGTGAGACAGGTAGAAAAATGGTTTTGAGCAAAATCTAGAGAAAAGATTTTGCGCTGATACCTGCTAAGATATGTACGGGTCATCAGTTTGCATTTTTGTAAATGCATAAAAAATATAGGTTTGTGAAAGAAAGTATTTCTTGAAGTAGTACTGTGGTCCCTTATGAAAAGGTTGGAAAAAAGGTAAATGAGAAATGATTACTTTGGGATTGGAAGAGAATTGGTACTTGTGAAGTAAAAGCAATAATGAAGTCACTAGGGGATAGAGTCATTAGTACAACTATGATGGATCTTTACCCTTCGCGAATTTTGAGAAGACGTTCGACGGAGGCAACTCGGAACAAATATTAAATTTCCTACACAATATAGGGATGGATGACTATCCGAAATTTATAAATTACGGAGAGTGAATGAAATTATGGCATGGACAGTTCTAAGGAGCAAGCTGGAGAAGCCCTTTATCGTCAATTTTTTCATTGTCATCATATGGAGAAATTTCGTAAGTTTGGCAAGGGCTGGAGGCAAGAGTGACTGTAAGTTAAAACCTGTTAGAATTTCGAATGATCAAGCGTTAGTCAGTCAACTTTTGAATGGTAGTCATTATTTAGAGAGATCCATAATTGGTATGGTTGGTATTGGATGAGAGTAAAACATGAGAAAAAAAGGCGATGAGATTTTTAAGAAATAGGACGGTTGAGCAAAAATTAATAATGGGAAATATAAATTGCATTAAGTAGAACAACTCAGCCACTTAGAATGTGTTTTGAAGAAAATGGTGCAAAGCAGAATTGTATTAGGTGGATAAACTAAAACAAAGGGTTGATGATGGGCACATTTTACATATATACTCATATAAAGAGTAGATTAACGAAAATATTGATATGCACTATAGTGTTGAGCTATTTGAAAACATGATTTTCGAAGTAAAAAATTAGTGCATATTGGTGGTTTTGACGTTTTAATGGAAAAGAATGGGAAAATGAAGTGGATAAAACAGAACACAAGCGATAAAGTTTTAGGTATGGTAGTAGAAGAGAAACATTGCTGGAGGACCGTTGAAGAATGCTGGATTACCGAGGAGCAGGACATACTGGGAGTAATTCGACCCAATGGACATCATCAACATCAGTTTTTCAATCCTAAGATTGGTGTACAGCAGCCCTCCATTCTTCCCTATTTAGTGTCAATCCCCTCACCCTCTGATATGTTCCCTGTTTTACGTCCTTAATTTTCCCTATGCTCTCTTAGTCTTCCTCGAGGACAATAGAAATGTTAAAAAAATATTTTGGGTCTTTGTTTATTACTCTATGAATACTTCATTGAATTGTTCAATCTAATATAACTGTGGACTGAATATTCCATTATTCAATTATGATAATCACACGTTGTATTGTATAATTTTTAAAACGCTTAGCGTTTTGGAAAATTAATAAAATTTGGAAGTTCAAAGCAAATATTTATGCATATAATGCAATGCATCGAACTATAATTCACAATGATTTATATTTACATCGCGTCAAAGTTAACGGGAGCGACAGCAAGTAATAGCCATGAGAAAAAGAAAACTACAAATGGGAATGTTGTCGCTCATGGGTTTAACGAGTTTTACTCTTCACAGTTCGCTTCTGATAGGAGCGTCGAGGCCCCTTCTAGTCTTGATTCTGCACCGTTTCCTATGCGCGCTGGAAATCAATAATTGGATTCAAGCATCCGGATTTCACCGTGGAAATAACAACGGTTTCCCTCCGATGAAGTATTCTTATCTTCGTCCTCAACACCAATCTCATACCTTCGAACTTCTCGCAACGTCACACTTTTCACATCTAACTACTCAGAACGTCCGTAATTCTTTGCAAATTTGCCTCAGACGTGGAAGCACCTAAGGGTAAACGGAGAAAAATAAAACTAGCATAGGACGTCATTTCCAATAATTCCTTACGCTAGCGTGATAACGGGAGCTAAGGTGCGATGGGAGAGGTGAACGGAGCCCTTGTCATCCTAACTGCCTCCATCTACGAGTCCACCCGTGTGTAACGTTTCTCACTACGCAATCACCCTCGCGCAATCCTCGACACGGTGTGCACCACCCTCTCTCCTCCTGAACGTGGAGCATAGTAACGAAGGGTCCATTCAAGCTGTGCTAACGGTCACCGACAATTGAATCCGGGGATCACTTCTGCCCGTCTTGTCAATCTCGGATAAACGGGAGCTCGGAATGGGGAAGGTGGGAGGTGGGTGGTACTCACCCTCCAACGAGTGAACCTGAAATAACTTTAAAATCCTAAGGAGCTTGCGTCACCAGATCCACTCATCCCTCCGAACCTACCATCCCCCTATACCTGTGTACCCAAGAGCCTCGGTCTCCAGATCAGTCGCTTCCGAGTGAGAGGGGAGACCCAATTTTAGGAGCAAATTGCACGATTTCTGAGCGTTTGGTCGACGTCGAATTGAGGGCGCGCACGTAATCGAAACAGCAGAGTGATCACGGATGCCGCTTCATGAAAACCTATGGGCATGCTTTGGCGGGGGAAGTTTCCCCTTTAGCGAAGAGCGAGCGTCCCTTGGGAGGGAGGGGTAGGGATTATGGAGCGAATGTTATTCAAATACGGTCACTTGGGGTATGAGCCAGCTGGGAGCAATGTATTTCACTCGCTGTAATCTTTTTCACACTGGTTAACTCATGGGTCGTCACTGGTGAGACCACCGTGCCTCCTGATTGACTTAATGCACTATCGATTATTTACCCAGGTCTACACAGCCACCCGCAAGGTCGTGGGGCGGCGGGTGTTAGGACACTGAATTCTATGTATGGACGTTCACTTTAAAGTAAAAATATAAATGCCCATACAAATATACACTTAAAAAAATACATGACTATTCATACCGTGGAATAATGTAAAATATCTTTGATTTTAAATAGTATGATTGGTTACATGCAGTTGGTTATGGGTGGTCAGATACATTTTTTAAGCAGTATTTTAATTTTTCAGTCATGATACCGCTGACGAAGCCGGATGTCTTGTAAATTTTGAGCTACATCTTATTTGATATCTTCTTAACTCTAGGGGTTCTAGGGTTTCCTTCAGTATACCCGCTGGCCTTACTGGTGTCTCGTAGAATTTTTTGATAAACGTAGCGATTTTTCTCTAAAGTTCTATTTTACTTTTCACATGCGCACAAATTACGCTGTACGATAGGTTAAAGTAGATAAAAGCTGGCAAATAGGTGAAAATTGTTTTTTTGTACGCATGGAACTTGAAAATCTCCATTTTTATTCTACAATGAGTTTTGATTGTTACATTGTATGTTTTCTTTCTTTGTTCTCACATTTAAAAACATGTAAGCATCAAGCGGGAGGTACTGTCGCTCGACAATATTTTGCCTAAGGCAGTAAAATTTATTGGTTTCGTCGCGGACTTTTGAAAAGTGATTTATAGCGTCTGATGTGCTGAACCATTTAAAAAGTAAATCGGATGAGCAAAGTTGCGAACGTTCGCGACGCAGAAAATAAAATCAGTTTTTCCATTTCCCAGTTGAGCCCGTATCCACGCTACGATAACTATGAATTTGTTGACGAGGTAACCGTCCGTAGTGGAGCACTGGAGGCACATACGCTTCCTAATATGCGCTGATACGGACTTGCAGAGATGATATTAGAAATACTTGAGGGTAAAATTGTTACATACTAAGAAAATCGGATAAGTGCTTTGGATATGACTAGAAAGTAACTCATAAGTAACTCATTTTACATATGCATAGAAGTCTTTGGATGGGTGCATTTAGCAGATGTAGATTAACCCACGAAACAATTGATGGTAAACTGTGGTAAGTGACTGACTTATCATTTTTCAAATTACGAGGGAAAGAATCAAGTACTTTGGAAGATAGAGTATTCGGAAATTAATTCCCTCTATTGAGGAGTTAGATAACCACTAATCTAGTCTAACAAGCAAATTCATTCTATTTGAATACATTTTTCAAATGTCAATCTATCGTATTCTGAGCTTTGAGAATAACAACATAATGCTGTCTGAACTTAAATATGTAAGTTTCTTCTTTTATTATCCTGCCTAAATACAAACATTTGCCTTTTGCTTTATTTTACAATTACGTTTATGCTCAAATCTCGATCTATAGTCCCATCTTCTCTAACTATTTAAATTCTTTATTGTAGGAGAGTATAGATGGTTAATTCTAGCAAGTGAATAGTTGTCGCTTTTGGAATCATTATAAGAGCATTATGGTGCTAATCATTAACTTAGTCATTCATTATTTGATCATACCACCTTAGCTTTTTCAAGAAGCCAGTGCGTTTTGCGAAAATGATTATATAACATAGTGGCATGAAAACATACGTGTTATTTATCTTCCAAATGATTTGGAAACCGAAATTACGGATGTTTTCAATAATTCTCTGTAGGAATTTCCTTGGAAGAATGGTGAAAGTGCCATAGCTAGAATTGTGTAGTACAGGAATTAACTACAGTTGAAATATTTTAGGGGCATGATATGTTATTCGCTTTGGATGCTTTCAACCTGATCTCCAGTTGCAGCCAACCATATCAACTTGAGCTCATTTGCTTTGAACACCCTCAATTGAAGCCAAGCTACATTGTAATTTTTGGACGCTAGATTTACAAGGCATTTCACAAGCATCGTGGCATTCTTCTCCTCGCTATGACTGCCTGATTTTAATCTAATTGGATGCTAATTGACTAATTAAGAAGGTAGAATCTGTCACCTGTAACTAGTCACCGTTGGACCAAACTGGGAGTAAACATCATAACAAAAATGGACGTCGCATTATTTGTCCCTTGGCTGAATATTTATGAAAATATATTCGCACGGGAAAACTAAATGTCACAAAAATTTTTACGGGTTTCAACCGCTCTAGCAAATTTACAGTTGAGATTATTGACTTTTTAAACTACAACTGACATTGAGCGATTCCAAGTAAAGTTGTACAAGAATCTAATCCGCCTCTCTATGCATTTTTTTCTGTGTCCTAGTTAAGATATCAAAGCAAATCGAAAACTATTCCCATTAATAGTTAATTAATATTAATAAGCAATTATTACTATTACCACTAATTATTTTTCGATGTGTTTAAGGGTTTTTGAGATAATTTAGGCTTACATTGATTTCATATAACGTGTGTAAACCCAAGGTTATTTACATTAATTACCCAGATAGGTCTTCAAGCGAGACAATTAGTTCAAAAATTTTCTTAAATTAATCGAATCTTTGCTTATTAATCACGTAATATAGGCCAATAGTTATCAAAAGAAACATTGAATGAATTGGTAATTTTTAAGTACTGTTTAAAAATGCAAACCAGAATGAGAAACCACTGCAACACGTCTACCTTTCCGATAAAAAATGGAATCTAAAAGGGTAAAAGCCTGAGAAAATAAGTGTTTAAGGTTGAGCGCCCAGTCATTGGGACATACAAAATTAAAAAAATGAAGAAATATCATGTCAATTCCTCTCCGATTTGCATGTGGCATCGCTGATTACAGAAATATTTTAATTCATGCATGTAATAGCATATGATTATTATTCCCGGGATATGAACTCATCACTTAATCGTTAGGGTTGGGAGGGCCTCATTTGCATTGTGTCATTTGCTATTGGGAAAAAAGCAGCTCTTAATGTTAGGGATGGCAGCGACTGTGTGTACAAAGGCGGGGGAAAAGCTTTCATTGCGAAGCTGTGACACTATATGAATTTATAACAATGCACCTTATCCTCGTTTATGTTGCACGTGTCCGAGTCTCACCAACGTGCCATTCATGCGACTTATTTTTTTCTCTCTCTCTCTCGATGTTCTTAAAGTTCACGAGCGGGAAGAGTGAATTCGTTCTCAACTCACACCCTTTCGCCCTTTATACACACCTCTCCTCCTCCTCCCCAGTTCCATTCCTCTCTCTCGTCCGCACCACGCGCCCTCTCATCGCAATTTCACCCAGCCCGTCTCCTCCCTCCCACTATTTACGGCTCATTTCTCCCCCGTATTAATTCTTTGCGTACCCCATCTCCCGACTTCCTACACTTCGGCATTTCTTCTCGACGATGACTCATAACCAGAGGGCTGCTCCATCCGTCTTGCCACCCCTACGCCCTCGAGAGTGACCTCCTCCTTGCGCCGCATATCCCCCACCCTTCCACTCCGTTACGGCCCCGTTCCCTCCGTCTCCCTCACATCCGCCGCACACTACTGCCCGGGCGAATGAATATTCCGGATTCGCAGAGAGGGACGCTCCTCCCACGCCTCTTTCTCCCTGCTCTCGCCAGAAATGTTCCTGCCTTCGCGAGTTTTGACGGTAAAGCTATTACAGTCACCGCGCAGTACAAGGCGCATTAAACCTTTCTAGGCCCTGAACCTCTTATTTGTACGGAGGCAGAAAAGCGGGGAATATTAGTCAAAAGCAAAAATGAAATATTTACGCAAATTTGTGGACCAGAGAGCAATGTTTTAACCTGTCGACTAAGTAAAGAAGATGGTGACAGGATTATGAACCATTAAAAGGTTAAACATTACAGTCCATTGCGAGGGAGTCAATATTTGTATCATAGATACATTGATACCTGCGGTTATTTTTCGCTTCGCTATATATATGTATATATATATATATATATATATATATATATATATATATATATATATATATATATAAAATCGATCAACTGGTAGAGCACCCGCCCGGAAAGTGGAAGGTCCGGTGTTCAAATCCCGGATAAGGAAATATTTTTACTTTTGTGATCTGCTCAAATTCGACTTCCTCACCTTTCCTGTGTTTGTCTTTTATGTGTTTTTCTATCCCCTTTCCTTATATCTATTTCTATGTGTGAAGTAATACTTGTTCGTCGTATGGCGGGTTTTCGTGTTTGAATGTGTGTGTGTGTGTATATATGTACAAACCATAAGCAAAGTAGTCAACCCTAAGGTCGGTTTGGTAGTTCGTGACAGAGTTCATCTTGTACTAAGCTCGACGGTGTGTGAAATTCACACATTAGGGCAGGGGGCCAGTTCCTTTTCCAGTTCCGGCGATAGTTTCCCCAAAAATCATATAACTTTGGTATAGCTAAGGGTGTCCAGAGGGGCTTGTCCGCGAATCGAACCTCCGGCCAGTTGTGAGTGGAAAGGGGAGAACGGGTGGTGGGGGAGGGGTGAAGGAAAGGGTTGTGGAAGGGGAAAGGGAAAAGGGAGGCCAGAGTGGAGCGGAGATGGGATAGGAATGAGAGGGAGGATGTGGAAAAAATTCCCAAGCGGCACAGAAAACAAAGTCAATCTGCAGACCTTACTACATCTACGACCCAGTTGTCAACTTAACAAGTCATCATCAGGACTCAACAAGTCAAAACCCAGGTCAAGAATAACACAATGTATGCGGACAAACAAAATATCCTACTATCCCGCATGAAATAAATCTGCACCTGTCCACTTCAACCCGTCTATAATTAGCTAACGACATTGAGTCCCGGATGTCGATAGGCTTTGCACAGCCATATAAATGCCATTTCCATCATTTTTAATTTTATAGGGGGGTTCGGATGGGGGAAGGGATGCTAGAACGGTAACACTGTAACACTGGTTGAAGGGGGTGTTGTGGTGGGAGGCATGTTTTGGGATGGGAAGACCCGCAGGCTGGGAAGAGGGATTACATGAGGCGCGATGAATGTTTATTCTGAGGTTCAGGGGTGTGGAACACTGGGCTATGTAAAATGCAGAGCTTGCATGTCAGAAGACAGACTACATTCTGAGATGAGAAGTGGGGGAAGGGCAGGAGAGAGTTGAAAGGTGGCATGGAGAGGGGTGGAGTGATGAAAATAGGAGTGATGAAAAGTTTTACATCTTGCTCGCAAGCAAGGAGTGGGTGTGACCCTTGGGGTGGGAGGTATTTGGAAAGAGTCTCGGTGAATTTAAGGAGATCTGATAGATTTTTGTAAATTGCAAGTAAAATAAATATTATTTTTTTAATAATTGAGGTTAAGGCCAAGTGCATAAAGGTATTTATTTATGATACTTAAATAGCATAATGTAATGCATCGTAATACTCGTATTGTTAGTGACGAGGGAAAACAGTATTGAAATGAGAGTTCAACCACAGCAGTGTCTCTGCATTTTTTTCCTCCCGTTACTGGCGAATAACTTTAATACATATTTAATTAACACTTAAACTGCAGCAAAAACAAATTGTGTTTACAAGCAGCCATTTTATGGAGAATGGAGAAACAGCAGTACATATTTGTTCCTTTAAAGTTTCAAATCGGAATATAAATTAAACGAAATGAATTTTCTCCTTTTAATGTCATGAGATCAATATTGTCTCATTTCAAAAATGATTATACTGAACACTTCTTGCTAATATTAGCCGGTCTCAAGCTCCCCACTCTCTTAATATTCTGGACATTGGTTTCCCGTAAAAAATAAAAAAATCATAGAGTAGTGGCATGAATGGAAAATATATTGAAATTAAGAGAGAAATGGAAATATCCTTTCTTGTAACTGTAGCTGGAATTGTAACCGGTTGGCGATGATACGTCGGCGTCCAGAAAAACTCTGCGTCTTGGATTCGTGGAACACACGGAAAAACGGAATTCTCAATGGTATTTTTGCTTATAGAATGAAGATATTTTCCATCAAAGAGCCTTTCGAACTCATAAAATTAGATTTTCCCCCACAGAAAAGTGTTTTATTTCGGTGTACGCTAAAAGATATATTTAGAGATATTTTATTAAAATAATCGGCCGGCAATTGATTGATCGAAGTTAGTATATTCTAGGTAGGTATTATAATAAAAATCAGGGTTAACTTCGATAAGACCACTAAAAAGATTTTCAAGGAAATATATCTTGATAATGGAATAAACTATTAACGAATGCCTTGGAGGTACGGCTAAATAAAGATATGTGTCATAAAATATTACAAACCTTATCGAATTTTTACGTTAATGATTATATTTCGTTAACACGTATCTCTTTTAAATGGCTGTCGATACGCACTGTGATAAATGCATGTACATTTTTTACATTTATATATACTTGTTTACTAATTTCTATAATAGTGGGGTTCTGTCCTTTTGACGATTATTTCGGTAATATGAAAAAAATTAGCTTATTTTTCAATATGGACATGCAAATTTTGTATAAACTAGCAGAAAGAGTTTTTAATTACTTTCCAAAACTTATTTTCTTGATCAGGAAAACTTTTTAAAAGGTATACCAATTATTTATATAATTATTCTATCAGGACCACCACGAATGAAGTTCATTCTTTGTTTGACTTGAATGACTACTCAATTATCTTTAAAGCCCCCTAATTGTTTTTGGTGATTTAAATCAATTATTTATTTCGATTACTCTCGTTCTTTTGAGTCCTTCTTTTCTCTTTTTCCTTAAGTTCTCCCTATTCTACGACTCTTCTCGTTCATTCGACTCCATTCGGTCCAATGGTTCAAAATTTTGTCAACCCTCGGATTCGGTCCAGGCCATTACTTGGGTGGATTCTTTCCTTTCGAACAAATCGTTTTGAAACGATCCATCTCTATATCAGATGCGTTAGTTGGTGTAAATGATATAAGGAAAAAGGAAATTTGAATTACCTGAAAATGAGGTTACCCATTGCAGCCTACGGACTTTCGATTTGTGGGATTTCAGCTGACGTTAATTGTGTACGGGCATTAAACAAAATATTGAACTTTTTGAACAAGTTTTACTTTTTTGTGCAACCTGTATGATGCATGCTTCCCAACTTATAAGAAATTTGAAATGATTGCTGAATATATGAAAAAAATGAAAGTTGACATTAAATTTGGTCCATTTATTCATGAACGTTTATGTATTCCAAGTAGTTACATATATAAATTATCAGGAATTTCAACATTGCATAATGACAAGGGCAATAAGAAAGAATACAAATCTTCCTGTGTCTTATCGATAACGATAACGTCCACTCGGGTTTACTTGAACGATAAATAGTAGTTTAAGTACATCCGAGAGCACCGCTAATAAAGGGTAAAATGAAGGTGTGAGAAGAGTAACCGTGGAAAAATTAAAAAACAAGGCAAAGACTATTAAAACTTGTATGACAGAAGAAATTCTATGCAAATAATATTAAAAAATGTAGCATTGATGGAGGAATTGTTCCAGGATTGAGTGATGTGCATTAAAGTACTACAACAGAGTGGTTTTCCTCAAACAATGTAAATTGGGAATGTTTCTTAGCCTTAGCGTACCCGCGATGGGAGCGGTTGAAGGTTGTTATATTTTAATGTTTCTGGAATAAAAAATTAATTATGAAATAAATGTTATTCCAAGGTCACCAGTTCACACTTTGAAGCTTACGTACATTGCAAGTTCTAAATGAACTCCAAGGCGCGTACTTGTGAATTCACCTACGGTGTGGGGACGTTGAACTCATAGTGGAAAACCGGGATGAGGTAGGAAGAAGGACGGGGCTTTTCCACTGTGAGCCACTCACTTCAGTGAACGCTGCGAGAATGAAAGGGTCCGTGAGAGACTGATGCCACGCTTGAGTGCTCTCTCTCTCTCTAGGCCCTCTCTTCCAACGCCCCCAGCAGTAAGGCGCTGGGCGGACGGTTTAGGTTCTTCGTGCCAGACTTTTACATTTTACTAGCATTTCGCTCGTTCCCCAAGAGAAATTCCTACGCGGGGTTAAGGAAAACAAAGAGAATAGAAAATGATCGCCTCTAAATACGAAAGCATAGTTTCTAAAATAAATAGTTTATGTGTTCAAAAGTTTAATTTTGTTAACTGAAACAATTATTGTCCTTTATCATTATTGCCATTATTCTTAGAATTCGAAGTGGAATATATTACGGGTACATTAAAAATGCATATGCTCGTATATGCAGGAAATCTCATCGGCATAGCAAATAAATAGTATAGATATATTTTACACTAATTGCACTATTGTTAGCAAGGAATGCAACCAATACAAAGACAGAATTATTAACTTGAGAAGTTGTTCAAAACACTTTGTGATAAATGGAATTGATTTGGTCGATGCAGCACAATTGGAATTGACATTTCTTTTGATGAATGTTTCCCTCTAGTCCATACAAAATAAATTTCCTGATGTGAAGCTTTGTTTCCACTGGATACATGTTACTCTTGTGTTCCCGTCGTTGCGTTATCTACAAGCTCATGGGTAACGTGACCAAAAAAATCTGTTGAAATATACCGGTACTGTGGAGTAATGCAGGGGTCACAGTCATTTTTCTTTAAACCTGATCCTAGGATTTCCAAGAATAGCAAAAATGTTCATTTATATTCATAAAACATATGCAAATTTTTGTTTTGTACAAAGATTTTACAAAAATTTGGTTCTACGATAAGTAAGCGGCACTCTTTTCATTGATCGTGATTCATTAACCTCGTATTCAATCCACTTTATTTGGTGAAATACGTTTTCCTCACTCTCTCTCACCTATTGTCACCACTCTATGGCAAACCTTTGAGTGAAAATCGGTTTTTTTATCAAGAAGAATATTGCCTATAAATTGCTTATAAAATTATGATGAATAACCATTCCATAAAAAAATTAAAGCACGTAAAAATATAAATTTTTTATTTAATGTTTGAATGGTTGCTAATAATAACTGCCACATTAATTTTGTTTAAAAAATAATGGAACATATAATTTCAAAATAGATTTGTACTAAAATTGGGACATGTATTTTAATCATTGTTGGGTACGTCCTACCCACCAAGGTCGGTGATTTAAATATTAATTTATCCAAATTATCATATCGGTTTTCGGAAAACTTTATGAAATAACCATCTCCATACCATATTTTTGCATAAACAAGGATTCTGTGAAAGTAGTATTCCTGTGATAAGAAGTTCCAATATTTAATATTTTATTGATTCCTATGCCTCATTATGTGAGGAACATTATCCTTCATCAAGTATGAAATTATGTGAGTAATGCGTAATAAAGCAGTTCATTGCAAATTTTTAGCCCGGAAAACCTGTCATATTTAAAAAAAACATCATGTACAAAGAAGTAAATCTGATTTACAAGATATTATATGATTATTGAAAGAAACAAAAAAACAGCTCTAAACCATTTCATGCGTTTAGTGAATTATATTTTGTTTTCCAAATGCCTCCTTATTTTAAGTTAATTTATTTGTATTCACTTAGCAGAGTTTATCCCCCCTCATCAAATATTATTTTCATATTATATCTTCGAAGTTTATCATTTGATTTTGCATCTTTGGTGATAAAAAATTAAACCTAAATCCGTACGTTCGAGAAGTGATAAATGAGACAATTCCTGGACGCGAGCCACATGTCTAGCAGGTTCTTATTAAAATATCTGCTGAGTTCCAACCTGATGAATCAGTTTAATGGAGATTTTTTCTCTTTGAATTCATTGGCTATGCTATCCAAAAAGCATTTCCAATTCAAGGTTTCCTAGAAAAATAATTCCATCAGCCAGTATATTCCGTGTTAACCCTAGATAAGATTTATGCAATAACTATGAAGAATGATGATGTAATTTCCAGAATGCAAGTGGAACTCTGAAATTTGTATTTGTGGATATCGCCATTTAAAGCACTGACATTTGTTAATAATGCATGAAAATATTGGCTAGTAGGAACCAAAAAGTAAACATTTCACAGCATATTTTTCATGTCAAGGAAGTTTTAGCACTTTCCTGCCTGTCTGGTTTAGAAATAGCTTTAGTGGAAGATAATTACATTCCTAAGGATTTGGTATATACGAGAGTATTCCACACATTGACTTACAAAATCCATTGCAAAATGGCACCCCGCTTGAAGTTTGTCCCAGTTACATCAGGTAATATCACCCATCATTATCATGCTTACAATAAAAGCGGGAGGGCTATAATTCGTGGACATCATGCACAATTCAAATTAATAAAATTTAAAATTTTAACGGAGATTTAGTGTATGAAACTCGTTTCAATGTGGATTATTTCGTAATTATGTTTATAAATTGATGATGCACGAAAACGCTATAATTATGCGGTTTAAAGCATAGAAAAAGGATTGTTATTTACTACGAAGCCAACTCTGAGAAATGTTTTGATAAAGACCGGGTCTAAATATTATTTTGACGGTTTAAAATTAAACCTTAATTAAACATGATAGCATCATATCTCATTAATTATTGTAATTATGATTTTTTTAAATTAACATAATTATAATAACGTTACTTGAATAACGATTTTATTATTTACTACCACAAAGAAAATATTCTTTTATACGTCATTCATATATTAGTAGTAAAAATAATTTGTCTGCATTTTAGAAAATGAATCCTCAGTTTGGAAATAAAAAATTCAATATGTCGACTCAATTGTTTTTTTGTGTTCTTTCATTCGTGTTTCAAAGTTGATATTTGGCTAGTCATATGCCTGTATTACTGTTTCCCCCTGTACTCTTATTTACCGGAATATTGTTAACCTAATTAAAATTTAACACTACTAACACGGATGTATTATTACTGCTCATATTTACTCACTAAAAACTTAAATATTATGCTTTAAGTGAGTAAAAACTCTCATCCTAGTTTCCGCAAAATATTTTCTCAAATACACTGTATCCACCCAATTAAGTCGACGCTATATATCTTCTGGGATATTCACGTTTCACTATCACCAAATACGATATGGAGGAGTTAATAGTTTTACAGAATGTAATCCTGCTTAGGAAAAGAAAATATCGATATGCTTACATTTCTATGAGCACCCGGGAATTCATATGCCTTTATTCATCATCTCCGCTACCCATTTATGCAAATACTCCGTCAAAAAAGAAAAAAAATACCATCATATTTTCCAGTAACCAGGATTCCGGAAAACCAGTGCTATCATTCAGATATAACCTATTCTCGGACGGCTCTATATACGAGGTGTGTTAAAAAAATAGAGAATTTTTATTTTTCGGAGAATAATATTTATTTATTCTTATACAATGATATTGTCACCTTCAAAATAGTCCCAATTGGAGATCATGCACTCGTGCCAATGCTTCCTCCAATCCCCGAAACATTTCTCAAACTCGATCTTTGAGATAGCCTTTAGTTCTTCCAGCGATGCGCTTTTAATGTCATCTACGGCTGTAAAACGTCGACCCTTCAAGGTTCTCTTAATTTTTGGAAATAGGAAAAAATCACACGAAGCCATATCTGGCGAATGTGGAGGCTGGGACATCGTTATAGTATTGTTTTGGCCTAATATTCTCGAACAAGCAATGAAGTGTGAGTTGGTGCATTATCGTGGTGAAAAAGCCATGAATTGTTTTTCCACAGATCCGGACGTTTTTTTCGGATTTTTTCTCGCAAATGGCGTTGAACTTGTAAGTAGTACTTCTTATTGACCGTTTGACCTGGCGTCAGGAATTGATAATGCACTATGTCATTAAAATCAAAGAACACAATGAGCATAATCTTCAAGTTCGACCGCACTTCGAGCCTTTTTTCGGCCTTGGCGAGCCTGAATGCCTCCACTGGGATGATTGAGCCTTAGTTTCAACGTAATATCCATAAAATTACGTTTCGTCATTTGTTACAACACGTTCTGGATCGTTCATTACTTCATTTAGTGACTCCTGAGCAACTTCCATTCGCCGCTGTTTTTATTGAAAAATCAACAATTTTGGAACGAATTTTGCTGCAACGCGTTTCATAACAAAAAAATTGGAAAATATGTCATGAAATTATCCAATCGTTATAAAACCATCATCAGAGACCCCTCTAACTGTGATTCGGAGATTGTTCATGACCATTTCTTTCACTTTTCCCACGTTTTCATCGATTGTTACTGTGCTGGGGCGTCCAGGGCGTTCGTCATCTTCAAGGTTTTCACAGCCTTCTTGGTAACGCTTATAACACTCGTAAACTCTTGATTCACTCAAATCAGACTCACCGTAGGCCTTTGTTAACTTTTCACACACTTTGTTACATTTTATTTCATTTTTACGCAGAATTCGATACCAATTCTTAGATCCCATTCTTTTAACAAACGAAAATCTCCGAGGTCATAAAGCACGTCTAATTTTTAGTGGCCATCACAGTTAAAGTCCACAATGAAAACATCTGAAAGTTTTATCATGCTTCAGGGGCATGTATACCAACATGACATTAAAAAAGTTCACAATAGGGCTCTCCAAGCCCTTGTACGTATGAGGGTGGTCCTATAAGGTCCATATCTGAACTATAGATGGCGGTAGTTGTTTGAAAATATTACTGAAAGTGCGCAATTAATAAAGCATACATTTCAAGTTTGAAGACTCCATGTTGTTCAGTATTTGTTTGGTAGCCATCAATGTTGAAAATTTTCAATTAATTTTTGAAAATGGAGAAAATTGGTCATCGTTATGTGACACAATAGTTTCATTTGACTGGTTTATACTCTGGGTGAGTCAGCTCCTTCGTTTACAACAGTAAAATATTGGGTAGCAGAGTTTAAACGAGGCCCTACGCGATGTCAAGACGAGCAACGAATTGGTACACCTAATGAGGTGACGACTCCAGAAACGGTGAATAATAAAGTGATATTGGATGATCGTTGACTTAAAGTGCCTGAGCTAACACACATGGTTGGCATATCAAAAAGTGCGGTATATAGCATATTAACTGAAAATTTGGTCATGAGGAAGCTGTGTGCTGCGTTTCCTAATACTCTAACAAAACCAGCATCTTGCATCAGCATTGAAACATCTTAATAACAATTAAGATGTTTCAATGGAGCGTTTATCAAAGTTTAACAGCAACAAAGCAGAATTTTTGGACCATTTCATAACTATGGATGAAACATGGGTCAATTATTTCACACCTGAGACAAAATAAAAATCAATACAATGGATTGAAAGGGGAGAACCAGGTCTAAAGAAGGCGAAGAGCGTTTCATCTGCAAGCAAGGTCATGGCGTCTGCCTTTTGCAGTGTGTGTGGAATAATTTTCATTGACTACCTTGAACAAGAAAATATTATCAACGAAAAGTACTAAGCAAACTTATTCCAACGTTTGAAAAAAGAAATCACGCAAAAGCGGCCGCATTTGGCCAGAAAGAAAGTGTTGTTTCATCAAGATAATACACTAGCTAACAAATTCGTTATTGCAATGGCCGAAATTCATTAATTAAACATTGAATTGTTACCTTATGCGCCCTATTTGCCCGCTTTAGCTCCTCGGATTAATTTCTTCTCGCAAACTTGAAAAAATGGCTCGGTTGTCACCGACTTTCCACCGTCAAGAAGTGATATCAGCAGTCAATGGCTATCTTGACGAGCAAGACAGTTCTTATAATTTAAAAGGGTATCGAACATATTGAATATCGCTGGAAAAAATTGTAAAGAGCGGAAATGAGATTATGTTGAAAAATTAATACATTTTTTTCCAAAATTTTTGTGGTTTCAATGTTGGGCGTGGTACTTCTGGGACCAATATCGTTAACACATTTAGAGTTTCTATCAGGAATAATGGAATGCATTGGATTTAAAAACCCCAAGCGTATCATACTATAAACCTAAATATGTCTTGCAGCTGTAAATTTGTACATGTTTCAATTCATTGAACTAATACCTGAAACCGTCTGCTAGATGACATTTCCTGGTGGACCAACGAAAAATTAAAATCTGCGGAGTAGATGCATCACATTTTGTCTTACTGGCCGATAGTGTTTTGTGTCGGGTCGGTTAGAAGGAGATAGAAATATCGTAGGTGGAATCCTAGACTATTACTTTCTGGTGAGCGGAGGTTTGCGGGGGTAGGGAGAGGGCGAGAGTTTTGGCTTGCCTTGCTGGTGATGGCAAAGGAGCACCCTGCCAAACGGAAGAGCTCCCGATGAGATGCATGTGAATATGGAACATTTGTGGTGTGAATATTTTTAGTGGAGGGCGAGTACGGTAAATTACGATCTTGCAGTTGGAAACTTTTACCGAATCTTGTTTTATTTTATTTAATGTTGGATATTTTATAACTCATTAACTTCTATGCGTTTAACATTCTTTGTATCTAATGGTAAAAGGGTCTCCTTGTCGTGGAAAGGGAGCTGTAAATTTCTCTAAAACTGATTGTGATATCCGATTCCCAACATTTTGAAACGTTCGGGAATCAAGAACGGGAAACCTTCCCGCAGTGAGCATTCGAGGATCCCCTAATTGAGGTATTTTATTTAATTTTCGTGGATTGTCTGCAATAATTTATAAGTAAACATCAAATGACAGAAATTCTGTAGAGACAGTGGTATAAATCGGGTTTTGACCGCAGGGTAGTCTTTCTAAGGCTTCAAGACACATTTATGTCTAAAACGTCTACGCAAAACGCCAGTAAATAAAATTTCGTGACTGAAGGTCGACAGGATATTTGAACATTTAAACATTTAAAAAATACCTCAAGTAGTTTTTATTTGTTATTAAAAAATTGACCGTGGAAAAGATTGGTATTAAATGCACGATACATTAATTAATGATGTAAGTGATTGATCGTCGTTTGAGATTGGGAGATGTTACATCATCTTCGCAAACTCATTTATTTCCATAGAGAATCAAATATTTTGAACGCATGTTGAAATGCATGTTGGTTAAGTTAATCCACGCATTGGTTTAGATTCTGAAAGGATGTTGTATAGCATTCTTCTAAGGATATGGATTATTTATTTCCTTCTTTTCTGTCGCAAATGCTGTTTTAAAATATATTATCATATATCGCCTCACAAATCGAGCGATTTTGTTTTTACCTACCCAAGAAAAAAATCATCCTCTTACATCCATTATAGGCAGCTACCCCTGCTCTTGTGATAGATGAATATTTTTTCTGAATGCAATTTCCTTTAAAATTTGAAACAGAAAAATTCTATCTCACAATATTACTATATGAGATGAAAATTTACTTAACTGGTGTGAATATTTAGGCTCTTATAATTCTTATAGTCTCCAATTCTGATGAAACTGGTTGTAAATAATTTAACACAAACTTCCAATATGAAATAATGCTCTTCTAGCCAAAATCGATTAAGTTTCAACTCTTAAGCAGGTTAATGTTCTTTAAAAATCTTTCCAACGTGTTTAGTTCTCCGCATGTGTTGATTACAGCGATCACTATAAAAGTACGTGTAATGCGCATTCACTGGGCAAAAAAAGATTTTTTTATCGTAGTTGAATAAATGCTTAAAGTTCTTCGGGATATTCTTCCGCTGCATCAATGCACTTGAGGAGACTTGTCTTCCACGCCTGGAAGGTACCCTAAAACTCCTCGATGGAAAAATCTCGATGAGAATATTTGATTGATATCAAAGACAAGGTCTTTCGTTTCAATCTCTTGAGAACCCCAAAGTAAAAGGCTGAGTTAACAGTTTCTCCCTGAAGTACAAACTCAAAATGTATGATTGATCGGGCATCAAAGAAGACAATGAGTATCGTTTTAATGCGAGAGTTGCTCATTCGCGCTTTTTTGGGTTGAGGTGATGATTTTGGATGCCATTCGCTACTCTGCCTTTTCGATTCTGGGTCGTACTCAATTATCCAGAATTTGCCTCCGGTTACGATAGGGGCAAGACGGCTCGGCTCATTTTAAATGAAATCCATCAATTCTTGACAGCGCGAATCTCTAAGCTTTTCCTGGTCTTCCGTCAACATTTTCGGACTTGCTTCGCGCAGACCTTGTGAATTTCCAGACTCTCGCTCACTATCTCATATTGCGCAAATGCTGACATATGTAGGGTGTCAACAATTTGCTGAGTGCTAAATCGACGGTCGGATTCACGATTCACAATTTCGTCGGTTCTGGCCGTTGTTGGGCATCCAGAACGAGGTTCGTCCTCCAGTCCTCCCGGCCGTCCTCGAACGCCTTGTGCCACCGAATGCGGTCGTTTTTGAAGACCTCTTGAAAAATCTGAAATATTTGTTACATTATTTCCAAGCTGCATGTAAAACATGATGGCGTTTCGTCGGCCATACGAACACTCCATCGCACCGTGTTACAAATTCAAAAAATAGACTTCACGTAGAGGCAGATCTTTCCGCTCTGACTGCTTGGCAACCAAATGCGTGGGAAAGGCAGACCCCCACTATAGGTATTGAGCAATACTTTCATAATATACCATTTATTTCATAAGAAATGCTACGATGCAATTGATAATGACTAAGTTGTGTCGTAACAAGTACATTGAACCATCTGTTATCCTTGTTCTTACATAAAACTTCAGAATTATATTCACTGTCTTGCTGTAAATCATAAATGTTTTATCCCGTTCAAACTTTTAGCATTATGTTACGTGTAAATGTACACTGAACGCATCTACGGTGGTGAATCAAGGAAAAAAAGCCGGTACCGTGAACTTTATTATGATACGTGTTGCTTGTAGGAGGACGAATGAATAGTTGTTAAACATTCCGTTTTCCATAGCAGATGAACTGTCGTGGGTAGTTGCACTCTTATTATTTTAAACCTTTAACTGAAAATGTTCTAAATTTTGCTCAAGGAAAGAAAACATTTCTTCCCCAGTAGAGTTCACATGCGCTCTCTTTAAATCATGGTTGCTGAATGCCTCATTTCAGCGTACGCTCATTTATGCATAAATGACTGAACTGGTATGAGTTTTTATTATAATTAGTCCTGCCTACTTATTGAGTAAAATTAAGCCTAGTTATACTATACATAATTATTCATTCCCTATCTCACGCACTCGTACCTCTTTACGGAGGGAAAAGTGCAACCGCGCTGCGATGATTGTGACTTACCCCTGACTGTGAAACATAACCTGACACAGTGAAATAAATATCGCAGGGCCAGAGAAAAGTTTCAAATAAGGGGGTGATTTTGGAAATATTTTAGGGCACGACCGCAACTCATTAAATAAAGTTTTATTATTTTTAAGTGAAACCGGCCTAATGAGGCAACTTAAGTCGCGGCCTTTTTATTATTTTTAACGTTATCTCTTTAAAATATTTATGTATTAATTTATATATTTATTATACTAAGTGTTTATTTATATATTATACTAAATGTATTTATTTATATATTATGCTAAGACAGTGATGCAAAATTACCATAGCTATCGATGCACCCAAAAAACCCAAAACTACCTACTCATTCCCTATTGGAATATATCTAATTAAAGGAAGTATAATTGTCCTATAATTTTTTAATAAATTTCTACTAATGTCTTCACTGATGGTGAATTCTTTAGCATCTCCATACCTATGCTAGCAAAATTAGAAAAAATTAATTTACCATTGACATTGTCCATTGACACAATGTAAAATTGTCATATTTTCCTAGAGGATGAAATATCATTTTTATTTGATTAAGAAATTTTACCGTTCAACCCATAGATCTAGGCCCTGATCTAGATCTTGTTAGTGAATCTATGCTTTTCCAAGGTACATGCATTCAAACGAGTTGATTTGTTGTCTTTTTCTTTTAAAAATTTTCCTTAAAATTTCAAACCTATTAAGCCATTTTTACTGAAAAAAATTGGAAATAATAATTAAAAAATCAAGAAAGATTTATGTAAAAGTACATAAACCTACAAGACATGTCGACAGAAATTGCTAAAAGCCATTGTGATATTTATTGGAATGTTTTGTAACTTGCAATTAAATATTTGCAGATTTGCAGCTTATTGTTTTGGTGTAGTCTGACTTAGAGACAAGAACACTCATATGCATCGTTATTGTAATTCACCAGCGATCTCATAATATACGGATTTGTTAGTATCGGTTTTCATTTTGCGGAAACGATTCATCATGGAGATTGTACTTATACGAAAAAAATATTTCATTTTAGCTATCAGGTTATACTTTGATGTGTCATAATTCAGTGAACAGCTTTGCTAAATTCATCTGAAGCTTAACTTGTAATCATGCCCTGGGTTGTGAAAATAAATATTGCTTCATGAAAAATGTTTTTACCTCTATGAAAAAACCTGATCGATTTAGAAAACATAAAATAAACTGGTCGTTTAGATCTGATTTTGATGATGTCTAACGTTACGTAAGGTTTTACTGAACTTAGCATCGTAACAAAATTTAACCCTATTTAGAAACAAACAGGAAATATATTCGTTGTATTGTGAGTAATGCGTTTATTTTTCATTGTAGAAGTTTTTAGGTTCATAAAGCTAATTGGTCATCTTAACTGAAAGGGAATGTAATAATGGAAATCGGAAGGGGAAATTGGAAGTGCTCTAGGTGTCTTAATTTTTTCCAAATGGGTGCTTTTTTCAGACGCAGACAATTGAATACAACATGCGGCGCCAACGTTATGATTGATATTTCTTCAACGAATTACTTAGCACTGGCTAGATTATTTTACGTAGCAGTGTAGCTAAATCAATCAGTTACGTTTCATTATCACTGCAATTATAATTTTCAGTCAAACAGGGTTTTCTGTAATTAAATAGCCTTAAAACGTGTAATATATATGAATATAGAGACTTTTAAATAAATATTATCTCATAATTACGTTTCTGGAGACATTTTAATTCAGGTAAAAGTAACTGATGAAAAGTGAAGAATCAGGCGTGATATTGTGGAATCGAGACATAATGAAAACTTCGTTTCAATTTTCCACAGTTAAAACTTTATTGCCGACCATGGTTTCGATAAGAAGATGATTTTCATTATGTAACTGATGAAATCGTCTCCACCAAGAATTATTTCGAATTTTGAATAAAATATAAAATGTATGTTTTCAATCAGACTCATATTAAAAACATAATTTATCAAGAATAACTTGCTTTTGGTACAGATTTTAAAATAAAATGTACTTCCTTTCACAGATTTTTTCATTCATGTAAATGGAACTGTGTTTCTCACTGTTAAACAATCGAATATTTTAAATCCAAAATCCTATGAAATATTCATTGCAGTTATTATTGGTAGTAGTTCACCTCTAGAAATTTTATTTGCTTCTAAAATAGAATGTTCACTGCATGACCATATGAAAAAAGACAATGAAGTCTACTCATTGGCTTTTTTAGATACAAATTACAGCAAAAAATTGTAGAGATGAAGCATTTTAACAGGCGAGCGATAAAGAAATTGGATATATATTTTGTATTGATTAAGCGCTATATGATGTTTAATTTCAGCCTAATAGAATATGAAAAACGTTTCATTGATAACATTTGTCTTTAGTAAGGTTAAGTGAAATCACAAGATTTATCACCGTGTATAGATGTAAACAAAACGGTGACACTTTATATGGAAGATGTTGATGTAGTCAGTCCTTGAAACTTCAAATTTTTTCAGCGCTAACCAGTGTGAATCACGAGGAATATTCGTGGATTCTGTTCATCGGGAAAAACTGACAGCTATAAATAAAAATATAGCTTGAGAGTTATTCATTCCAGTTCCTAGTATGTCATTATTAATTAATTTGAGATGTTTTTATAGATATACTCGTACATGTTATAAATAGGAGGAAACGATATTCTGGGAACGTGATAATTTCCATTTTAATTAACAGAACTGTTTTATTTAACTCTTGAGTGCTTTCTAAGAGGATGGGATTATGTTCTGTTTCAATATATTTTTTCGTATTTTATCTTGCAATAATGCCTCGTTTTTATTCTCATAACGATCTTAGTTCTTTTATAGTAAGGTGAAAAAATAAATCCATTTAGTTCTTTCTACTAAAAAACACAATTTTCAGGATTTCCTGCATTTGAACTGTTCTAAAAAATTGTCCCAAACTGTTCATGGCACTATAGCGTTGTGAACCTCTCTCTGATATGCTCTTAATTAGTTTAGCACCAAAGATTCACCGACACTGTTGCACAAGGTGAAATCACTTCTTCATTTTGAACATTATGTCATCGCTAATATCCGGAAGTTTTGAATATATCCATGTGGAAAATTTCACCGTTTCTTAATACTATAAGGATATCGTGTTTACAGGTATTGCGGGCACTAATGTAAATACGGAAATTAAACATAAAAATGATTAGGAATATCGAATATGTTATCGCACTAGTTCTTGAAAATTATGTATTATCAAAATCGTTACATTTAAAAAATTTGAACAGCGGAAATCTTTAGAAAAATTTGCATAAAAGGATTTGACTCCTACAATTAGACCATAAATTAAGACAGCTATTATTTTGTGGAAATCGTACTTAACTGTATAAAAATGCAATATTTTTACTGTTTCTTATTTGTTTGACATTAAATAAAGATTTTCAAAAGCTTCTCCGTATTAAAGCTAAAAAAATTCGCAAACTGGAAGATTTCCCGGAAAGAGTTCTAAAAGATCTAGTCTTCGATATTTCCCGTATGAAAAAATTTATTTGTCAAGTTGATTCCGAAGAAATGATTTCACAGAACTCGAACGAAGATGCAAGAAAATATAAAACCACAGTAGTAAATAGGGTTTAACCTAATTCCCATTCTTTGTTGTTTGGTTACTCATAATTGTAAACATCTTTAAGATATTTCTCGAAATAACCAAAACAAACAATTAGTTATCTTTTTATAATACAAATAATTTGATACTAGCGAGTTTAATATTATCATTCCTGAGTCAGAATAAATGACAAATGAACTATGTTGCTTATTTGCTTAAAAATTTTATTCAAATTCAAAGCGGGCTTTGCAGTTAGTACCATGTGTCGTCTTATTATGTAAAAAGAAAGTTTTTGCAATAAGTGGGAAGGGAAAAATAAGAATTTAGAATTTAATTTCTAGATACAAAGTTGAATTCCATCTACGGATGCGCACGTTTGGAATCCAGGGAAGCGTATTATGGTCCCTTAATTTCCAACTATGCGCAATACATATGAAATTATAAATAATATTACAATTTGGGCCGACAACTCCTGCACAGAAAAAAGGAAACTGATTCGTACGGAGAGCGATATACTTTCATGCTCTTTACTCAGAATTCGCGAATGGGATACAGAAAAAATGAATAATATTTCACAGTACACTTGTGAGTGCAAGAAAATCAGGCGATGGATTCTATTTCTATGAACTTAAAATGCTTACTATTATTTTTGATGGTACCCTGAAAAATCATTTGGGACGAATAGTTGGAACATGTATACATTGAATCAAAGGATTTGCAGCACTTTAGTCAACTCTCATATTGGATTTGCTTGGCGTATTTTGAAAACATTTTAGGAACGCAAATGGAGTATTAGAAAATAAATGGAGAAATATTGTCCAATTCGTGGGAATTGCCATGAAAGAATATAAAGTGAATTGAAAAATAATACATAGCCTGAATTAGGAGCGTTTTAAGAATTAAAAAGCCACTCACCACCATATTTAGGTTATTTCAATGGTTGTTGTGCCATTTAGGAACATTGCTGAAATAACCAATGCACTGCACTTGATATGGGAGTATTAAAATCAATTTACATGTAAGATATCGTATGCCATGAATATGGATTCTGGGTTTCAGTTGTCACTTGAACGATTCATAATCACAAAGTCGAACGTGATATGGTGAAAATTCAAAAAATTATCAATACTTCTTAAAATATTCCATCTTTACACAAACTTTTATGGGGTTTCCGAACATTAATACCCTATGCCCTTGCTCTTAGTTTATTTTACAAAGAATAATGTGATACTAGCCCTCCGGTGAGTAGCTTGTTTTCGCTAACAAATTATCGTAGATAGAATCACATGTTTTCGGTTCCGTGCCGAAAAAGGTACTTTAGTCTAGCATGTCATGAGTATATTCCCTCATTAACTCAGTTATCTCTTTTAATGGTTTCATTGAAAATTTTCCTCCTTCTTGTCTTCTTTGAATTCTTCTCTATTGAGACGGTAACTCAAATTGGTTAACTCTTTATTTTTTATATTCCATACGTAATTGAAAATGTCTTTCATATCATACCTCTATCTTAAGCTATGAGATCAAATGTGGCCATTGTGAACCACATTTGTGCACACACAATTGTGTTATAGTTACAAATTATTTATTTTCTCATCGCAATTAAAAATGTATTGTTTGTATTGTTTAATGCATTTTCTTTTTTTATATATTGCACATATACTATATAGTATGTGGCAAATAATCTCACTCCGTGTTGATTGGAAATTTACAGATTGGGAATAGTAAATCGGAAATTTTATAACTCTGCACCTATTAGTCTGCACTCGTGGAGGAAATATCTTTTTGGAATCCGAGGTTCATATGGACTATATGAGGAATTCCTTGAACAAAGAGGAAAGAAATCTTTCTTATTCGTAGCATTGGTGACTAAAGTGGCAGTTTCGCTACAGTTAAGAAAATATAAATCCTGAAAATCGTTATAGGGAGGGCTTCTTGATACTTCTATGATTGCGATCGTTGGACCATTCCTTCATCCATTACTACTTATTAGATCCATCCATCCATCAGACTTCATTAGTCATCTACTCTCGCCAACTTTTCGTTAATATTTAAGGGGAATATTTATTTACTGTTTTTTCTTATCTAAATCTAATTGCGCCCTGTTTCAGCTTTAGTCTTATTTAATCCTATTTAACCTTTGTTGTTATAGGTCGGCTGCTCAAGATAACTAAATTTTGTGTTGGTCTGCTCCATGGTAAGCTCTGATCCATTAACCTGGATCACTTGTTTCTTATGCCTTAGGCTGTCAGGAATAGAACCGTTGAATCTCTGTTTATTCTTCGGCGTCCTTTGCCCGTATCTTCTGTGGAGGTTTATTTAGTAGAATGCGTTCACCACTACCGTACTTATATCGTTCCAAAACTTCTCTGTTCGTTTTTCATCATGCGATGAAGTCCAATGCGCGCTAAAAGAGTAGTTGACTGTGGGAATACCCAACGAGTTAGTCTTGCTCAAGAATATCCTAATAATCTGCTAATCGTTGGGCCAAGTATTCATTCCCCTTCAAAACTTTTGCTCTGAGGGGTTGCCTCACTTGTCAACCCGGGCATTTTTGCAGCAAAAGTTGAAATAAGTTATTATGGTTCATAAGTTTTTGCACCTCTTCCTACTGCTCTTGGTAAATAAGCACTCAGACATGGCAAGCTCATCACACACTGCGGATAATACCAGAAAAATATTACCATCAATCGCAACCTAATCAAGAAAGTTTATTTTTAGTGGGGCAAAGAAAAAGAAAGAGGTCGAGTTATTACGAAGAGAGCAGGAAAAAATAGGGCACTTCTCACCCCGAGATTACTCCCTAGCCATTGGAGGGATGCGATAGGGAGATGGAAGATTTGGGCCGATGAGGAGGGTGAGGTAAAAGAGGCGGGCAGAGGAGTAGAAAAAAAAGCATTCCTTCTCTTAATTCAGGAATACCGAAAAGGAATCCATCCTCTTGTTGTTTTTGCGCCTCTCCCTTGGGGTATTCTGCGAAATGCTTCCAAAGAATGAGCTAAAGGAGAAGGTACGAAGGAAAGAGATTTTACAGGAAAGGGGGAGTGGAGTGGTAACATATAAGGGTGAGGCGAAGGGCATCTTGGAGAGGCGGGGTCCGAAATGGAAGAGAACCAAGGGGGGGAGAGGCTTGATAGCATGGTGGGGCGGAGCGGGTGGGTCGATTTACGGGGAAAGGATGTAGGACCCACGGAGAACGGCTGAGGAGGGAAGCTGGAGGCTGTCACAACGCAGCGCGCCGCTATCGAGAAACCGGTGAATAGCGGCGGACAATGGCACACTGCATACCACTCCCTACCAGGGTGGCAGCAATTCCTGCTTTTAAGAAGTGTTGTAGAATGAATATAAACTTTGAGATTCTATGACCATTTTTGTATACTGCATCCGAATAAAATATACTAGATGAATACTACGGTCTACATTTAGAAAGGAAAATCATTTAAAATAAGAATAAATGTAAACTCAAGCTAATGAAATCGATTGGCTTTTTCCACTCAAATGAAAAAACTGGCAGGCGGAGTAAAGCAGGGAAAGAAGTCTTTCAATCAAGAGGAGCAACTTCCTACGTCCAAGACTACTAGTTTGGACACAAGAAGGAGGTTTAAGGATAAATGTATGGGAAAATAACTTTTTATGTGTTAGACATGAAAATTGTATCAATATAGAAAAAACAAAAATATGAAACCTAATTGGATAGACAAAATTATTAATGGAAAGATATTGCGCGTGGATGGGAGAAGACGAGGTAGAGTAAATGGCCATCTCTCGCGGGAAAAGTTTGTGATACAACGGATGAAGATGAAGGAACCATACAGAAGAAGATTTACGGAGGAATGTCGAAAATGAATTACACGAGATACGAATAACGAAAGACATTGGCGAAAAGAATTGCTCTTAAATTAATAAGTTAAGGATTAAAAAAGAAAGTTGTTGCAAATACTACTTATCAATCATTATTATCAGTCATATCGGCATTCAACTGTGCCAATCAAATGAATATGACCAATCATGTCTGTATGATAGCCCGGGATGATGTCTTTTCATATGAATTCTATTTGTCAATTTCTTTAACAGTAAACGTAGCTGTCATTTTGTGCCAAGGCATCATCATTACATTATACTGAACAGTATGACATAATTTTATCATCGAGTGCCTTTAGTAGAGAGTAGGTACTCATCCAATTCTCTGTGTTCTTTGGCAGTGCATTATTTCTGAGTGGGCTGGGTGATCTTATGCACATTCAACCACAACGCAACTTGCTTCGTTTCCGTTTTTAGGGCAATAATTTTTAACACAAGTAGAGAATGAAGTCTAAAAATTAAGCAATTGTTAACTCTGTCTCAAGTGCCATGCTCTCTAGCCTTTGAAATGGATAGCGCGATAAGCAGGATTTTCGGTACTAATTGTTTATAAACGAGCAGAAAGTCTTTGTTGAATAGTTGGAAAACGAATTCTTAAAAAATAATAACATTAAAAGCATAGACTAGACATGGTGTAATCAATATGTGTAATCCAAATATGTATTCTACTACCCAAAATTTTAATAGTGAATAGAATTAATTATTTTTACAATAATTTATCTGACCAACAATAAGGGCACATTATATTTATTTATTAATGTAAGGTTTTTCTACGATAGGCCTGTATTTTTTATAAACTGTGCTTTTCATATTCAATAAAAGTTTTGAATTCAGTAAGTCATGTGGCAAGCATAATTGCTCTAAAATAGCTTTAACTTTACTCGAATTGATTCTAATCGAGTACTGCCTTGTTATAATCATACAAACTGTTAGGAATGAAATTTCTTTTAAATAAAATAGTAATGTTTGTCTCAAAAATTGGGGCAAATATTGCATTTTCAAATATTTTCAAAATCTTCTAACGCAAGTATTGCGAAAGGATAACTGATTATAATCTATAATGAGGCATAATTGCTTACCGTGCTGCACGTCTTATGATACAGTGCAGCAAGATAAATTTCTCATAATTTTTCACCTCGACATCCTGTTAGTCCACTAGAGGAGAAGTCTGATTGGGACTCCCAATTAATCACGCTGTGTGCATCTGGCGTTAATGACGACGTCGAATCACCGATTTGCGTTGCATTCGGGGAAACGGAGGTTTTTAGTTTCATTGGGTTACAGACGGTTCCATCTTTGTCATTCAATTGGCGGAAGATTCCAGACCGATTGCATCCACTAACGAGCGCCTTGGGCGTCCGTGTATGGAACGAGACTTAACTTGCAACCTACCCTCCCTTACTGCCTGCACAAATCCGACTCTGAGATACTGGAATAGCAAGGTCACTAGATATATCCGTTGAAATCTGATATTACTCAAAGAAAAATAATTTTACGAACCTGTCCATTTCTTGAGACCATTTCATGAAGTGCATACAAGATGCATTGTGATTTTTAAGACCTTATTCTGAAAAGCATAATGCCATGCTTCCTCAATTCATAATGGATAGAGTTTAGGACAAATTATGCAATGCAGTTGATTATGCGTATGAAAAATGGTTGAGAATTTAAAAAATGGCGTGATGCTTGTTCAAAAATGGGTCCACGCATCATTTCCATCACTTCCATTCCATTATATTCATATTTGAATTTTATGCTTCCAGGCAGTAAACTATTGGAGAAAAATAACGTTGAGATCTAAATTAATGTTCTTCAAGAAACTTTCCTCATAAAATATGCATAAAGTGTACACGAATTCAAAGACCTTGCGGGTTATACTATGGAGGTAACTTTGAAGGGAGTGTAATTCTAATTCGAATGACAATGTAAGACATTTTCACACTTCGAAATTTTGTTATTGATTTACATAAAATTTTCTGTCAACATTATTTAACATGACCTTGCTCGTATTCTAATCATGGATGTGACCCAACGCTGCAGGCAGATGGAGGATCCCCCCACGGAGAGAGGCGAGGGATGGAAGGGAAATTTAAAAGCAGAAAAGGCAGAGTAAGCAATACTGTAAACAGCATTACATTATTTAGAGGAATTATAATTACATAAATTGGCAACAAAACACAAGAGGTTTGTGAAAGTGCATGCAATTGAGTAGAACTAATTATTCCCTAGACGATGAGGGTGAAAAGTGGCATTTTTTGCTATGTTCGAGTATAACCCTAGTGTTGCTATTTCATATTGTCCGTGGGGGTATGGATCTGTAATAATTGGTATTAAGTCAGCAAATATAACATTCTTATGGCAATGGCCAGATGTTTGGCTATTTTTAAACATTTGCTAATGACATTTGCAACATGATATTTATTTTGATTTACTTTGGCGATTTTCAAAAAGTTTTAGTAATAGCTCATTTAATTAGATTATTTTGAATATTTTCCGTGGCATGGGAGATTCAGAAACCTTCCTTTCTAAGCTAAATTTGAGTGGAAAGAAGATAGATCTAAAATGATCGATAGATCGAAAAAAAATTCTTTAACTTCTTTAAGAGGTAAAACTTGATGGCAGCCGTCAAAGACATAGCCGGATGTTAAATTTTGTCTTGTGGAGACTTATGCAGATACATTATGAAAAACCTCAATCTGCAATAAAAGATAATTTTTCGTGCCTCCAATTTTTTAAAGTTTAACTTTGCTCCAGATTCAGCTACCAGTTCCCGGAGTTCTTTGCTACTAAAAAAAAGTTTTCAATAGGAAGGAAAATAGTTCTCGAATAGAAAATCTTAAAAACCGCCGATTAGGCATCGGAGTCAAAAATCTACCCGTCATTATACGAGACTTTTGTTCATGAAAGAATACAATTCCGCGGAAAGCTGGATTCCAAAGAGGTGCCCAGGATTAAGTAGTTTTTCGAAGGAACAGAGCGAAAGAGAGATTTAGTCGGAGGCGAAAGGGTCGGTGAGTGGAGAAAAGCATTTGAGAATGTTCACTCCTTTTAGCCGCTCCGTCTAATTATTCTTAAATGAGCCACGTTGATCATATATGTCCCAAATATCAGTAAAAAGTTGTTATTTTATTCCCCTAGGTGGCAAAATATTATTAAAAAAACTACACCTGTGACCTTTTCTCCGTGCTATGCTAACTATTAAAGGGATGTAGGATGAATGGGTTTCAGAGTCGAGATCAATCGGGGACAAGTTGTGGTAACGAGGGGATTGAGGGGAGATGGGAACAGGATGAGGGTAAGAGGTACGGTTTCCCGGGATGCCGCGAGAACGACATTCTTCTAATTGTAAACTTTATTTTCTCTTCCCAGATGCTTGTAAAGGGAATTAGCTTCCTTCTAAAATTTCATTGACTCTTACTTTTTATCCTTCTTCAAATCCTTTCGAAAACTTCCCTCAGTTTATAAACCTTCAATGACAAGAGGCCGAGTCGAAATTTGCATAAGGAATGAATTTGCTGAAATACCTTCATTTGAGTCAAGCGGTGGTATAAATCGTTTTAAATTGGATGTATTTCAGAGGAATTATTTCAGCCTCAACGGCCGCTGGTGTCCTAAGAACAACAACATTAGCCCTCCTAAGCCCTTTTCTTATGACCTCAACTTTATTTCTTTGCTGTCTTTCTCCAATCCTCCTTTTTGCATTTACTTGATTAATTTGTTTTATTCTGTGAGAAGAACCCCTCAAAACCTTCGTAATTCAGCAATCGTATTTTATACTAGCAGGACATCAAATTAGTACAATTATTTTCCGAATATTCGTTAGTGTGTTTATATAAACTTCTTGCAAAAAGACGAATTAAAACAAAGTTGCATAACATTCTGTCAGGAATAAGGAAAAAGTCAGAATTATGATATAATAACCTGTAAAAAATGATCAGTTTCGGGCGTGATGTGATGGAAGTTGAACATACTAAAGAAAAGATAATAACAATTTTCCATTGAATAAGATGAACAATATTACCGGATTTTAATGTATAATATTACCTTCTCTTCCACATCTACAACCCGTATTACTAAGCTTATCTAATGAAAAATTGTTACTATCTTTTAATTATAATAAGCTGTAATTTTCCAATTAGATTATTTTTGATGAACGATGTACTATTTAAGCATCAAACCAAATTAAATTGGTCGTTAGCTACCAAGCAACAGGTTTATGCATGAGAGTCTTGCTTGTGTGGATTATGTGACATACGAAAAGGGATGATCACACAAGGCACGTTAAGTTTAAGTACTATTACTTGATTTCCATTGGACCAAATTAAAGTGCTATGCCAGTAATTAACAAAATGACTTCATATATATACTGGTACGTAAATGTGTGTAGATATTCTATTTAATCAAAAATAATGACGTGCATACTTTGATTTTCGATGACAATAAATTTTCTCAAAAGCAATTCAAAAATATATTCTCTAAAATAAATATTATGATCGGCATACAAATTAATATATTTTCTCTAAGTCTATCTAAGAGGAGACTGAGAAGTTGATTTGATATCTTGATAAATTATATTTTTAAAGGTAACCACATGCATTACTACCATCAAATTTATTTGTTCCCAAGATAATCATTTTCATTCATTTAGTGGTAGGTAAAACTTGGCGGGTATTGTGATTAAGACCTATTTTGCAATTTAAATCAGAGCTTAAATTATCCATGCCCAAATATTCATTCACCAAAAAAGTATTTCAAATCCACTTGAACTTACGTATCTTAGTTAATATTTTGTCCAATTCTTTCATTTTGTTTCCCTCCCATTGTCTTCGGTTTTTATTATTCCTCGTAAATCTCTTGCTTGAGGTTCAGTGATTGTACTTTTGTGGTGCATACCTGGCCAAAACATTGGAATGCGTCAGCGAAGCGTAAATATAACGCGAAGTGAAAATATTTATTCTTCTCAGAGTTATGTTTCTAAATATATTTTATATTGTGTATGCATTCTTTGGATTTTGTTTGATTTCCTTTGGGTGCCGATTGACATATTTATGAACGAATTTAAACCTTTTGTTCCTTTTCATTAAAATATCATCGAAATTATGTGGCAATAAATTGATTCTTAGTATTTTTCTTACTTCTCATGGCCATTAATCATGAAATACCTTTCAGAATACCCTTCTTCAGCCAAACCGGGGTAACATGTTTTGTTTTTACATTTGAAGCGTAGATTCAACTATTCTGTTGGTTCATGTGACAGGTGAATCCTTAGCTAACATTTCGAGAAAATTTTTAAAATGCTTCCTTTAGAGAAACCGTTACAATATTGTATTAATATTACACAGAGAAACGCGTATTATAGAGATAATGGCAAGTTTACAAAGGTTTTGTTGTTTCTTTCTGGCATGGATTATCAAAATGCTGAAAACTGAATAGTTGGCAAGAAGAATAATTTTTGGACATATCATATGCACTAATTTTACTGAAAATATTACTAATCCTCAGCACCGATTGATGAATGCCATTTCTTTTCTTGGCTTATCCGCCGTAGTGCGCCGTTGAAGGCCGCCTTATGAAATAGTTGTTTTTACGTTTAATACATTTCTTTTGCCACTGATAGTTGAAAAACGAGAAATATCGAGGATACGAAGCAACGAAAAAGTATGATCATAAGATATTTTAAATTTCTGAAATTTTCTGAAAAATTAGTACGAATGATTATTATACATACAAGTATGTATGTACGTACATTGCCTGTAAACATGTCAAAAACAAGTATTCAGAAAATAAAGAAGGTTCTAATCTTCTCACGCTAACTATTGACCTTAAGCTAAAAGTTCTAGCAGTTAATACTTTTGCTGAGAAGTAATTCATTCATTAGGTGTGCAATATTTAATAGAGTGGTCAGATTGTCTAGCGGACCTAGTGGGGCTTATCTAGTTGGGGCTTTGTGCTACTGACTAAGAGGATCATTCCCGGATAACGTCTCTTTAACTCCAGTAGTTTTATATAAGCGTACTGATTTTTGGCGCACCGAATCTTGCTGAGTAACCACCGGCAGCACAGAGAAAGAAATCGAAGGATTTCACCTCTCGTATTTGTATTACAGTACACTCTACACATAGTGATATCTTAGGTATTTTCCTGCCCATTTATATAAATTGAATTTGATCTAACAATATTATCAAATTGTATATTATATATATCCTACATCGGCATGATGGATTAAACATTTTATGATCACCAGGCTTTTTCTTACATTGAAGTAAATTTATATATTTTTTATAAAGTAAATCAATCGAGATATGTGTTAAAAACTTGTTTACAACAGAATTAATTCAATATAAATTTTTAAAATTTTTTCATACTCTCCAATGCCTTAACTTTCGTGGGAATTATTTTTCCCTATTTCAGAATACATCTTAAGTTCCCGCGCGATAAAAACATAAATTCCATGTACGAGAGAGTTTTAGGATGACGAGATAATAATTCAGTATTCATGAATCCAATTATCGACATAGGACGTTGCTTTCAAGAGAAAAAAATGTAATGAAAAAGAGGGCATATTCATTTGAAAAATGTCGGAAAAGGGAATAGAGAAAATTATTGGCCTCCCTGAATGTGATCTATGGATCTAGTCACGCAAATTCCTCTGATGTCGGAAAATTTTAAGGGAAGGAGGGAATGATGTTTCAGTTGGAATGTTAAATTTGGCCAAAGCTTTTCATGACTATATATTATAAACAACTTAGTGGAATATGAATATGGTCGTGGGTTAAATAACATCTAGTGAATGTACAAATATTTGTTAATTTTTATGACACGATGAACAGTGCTAATATTGTTATGACTGTATGTTTTATAAATTATTCAGTAGAGTCATATCATTCTATCGGATTCCATTCCATTTGTTCCTCTAATTTATTGAGAGGTACTGCATCGGTGAGGTGTCTTAACTCCCACTTTGAAAATCCGTAATCTATTTTCGGCTCCGACGGATTGATAAAATCTCCATTCCCTATTTTGGTGCCATGAAAGGAATTTGTAATATTGATCCATTTAGCAGGGGTATGTAGTGAATTCAGTATTTTGTGTTTTTCGGAAACAAATTACCTCCGAGCTAATGAATGTAAACAGGGTAATCGAAATCTGTTAGGAATAAGTGTATTTAGCTGGATAGGTTGTTTGGACTTATCCGAAGCAGGCTGAGGTAATTGGAGGTGGCCCAGTGAGAGAGAATGGCATGTCCTCTGCCTTCAGCACAGCTCCAAACTGACACTCATGACGGCTTCGGCCAACGGCCAATACATTTGTAATTCGTATTCTAAATGTATACAAATTATATTGAAATCTGTTAAATATGTTATTGATAGTAATACAACAAAAAGAGAGTGTAATATCAAGAGGGCTAAAAAGGCAGGAAAATCGTTCGTAACGGTTAATGGATATATGTTTGTCATGAGATAATTTGGTTTTTTCGTGAAGCTTCCTGCTTTATGACTTACGTTTTCAATTGAAACATATCACCTACACCTCAGTAATATTTTCATCAAGGTAAGACATATAGTATGTTACCCTAGATATGATGCACTTCGGCTGAAGCAGTTGTATAAAATGTCTTTCTTAATAAACAAGTCGACTTTAATCTTACATTTCCAAAAATGTCAATGAGTAAGATTTCAGTCAAATTTTGACCTAATGAATTTTAGGAGCATTAGAGTCACGAATCCTGGTTTTGGAAAGCGAACAATAATGTACCATGCCTCAGCCGAAGACCCAAAGACCTACATCAAATGTTGCCTAATGTTCCATGTAGAATTATTTTTCGTTATTATGATGCGAAATTATTTTTGTGGTAAATTTGGCGTGAAAAAGTGTTTTCAATGATTATATCAGATAAAAATATTTTAATATGCATGGAGAAAGCGTTGGATTACGGACCAGAGTGCAAGGGTTTGTTTACCAAGTAAGATTCTCTGGGTACACCCAGTTCCCTTAAGGAATTTGGGTACCAGATCTTCCTGAGAAACGATAGCGAGCACAGAGAAAGTAACTGCCACCCCAACCTGACGTGTAAAATTTTTAGTTCGAACATGGCAAAATTTCATATTACTGGATGAACTCTCCTTTACCTGCCAAATCGATCTACGCATGTAGTCCTATATGAATGCTTTTTTTATTGTAACTTTCATTGACATAGTAACTGAAGGTGGAATAATGTTTTTACTTGTAAAATCCTCAGTTTTGTTCGGTTCACTTTTTACGCGCCCCATTTTGAAAATTCAAGGAAGAAATATAACAAAAACACCTTATATTGTTTGTTCCTTAGTTAATTAGTACCTTGGTTAATTAGTTAATTTAATTAGCTGATTTACCAACGTTACAGGGTATTCTATTAACTAATACGAAACATTTACTGCGTTTTATTTATCATAGTGCTATTGATTACCATATTCGGTATACAGTGCATAGTATTTCCTTGACCGCTTCTGTGATTTTTAATTAAATATATCGAAAAAAGAATACATAGTTGTAATATATTTGTTGATAGTTTAAAAAGTTATACCTATTAAGGTAAATTCAAGCCTTTGTGCCTGAGTTAATTAGAATAATCCATTAAGATTGAAAAATGGCTCCTCAAATATGATTCGGTTATAATTTTTTTAGATCTCAGTAAGGTAAGTTACTTTCCATTTCGTGTAGACTCCAGCTCTAGTTTTACGGCTTAAAACTTGGCTTTCAAATTTAAAATAGTGTAAATGAACTTTTGGTGCACTCATTATTAATTCTTATTTTGTTGAATAGGGTATGCTAGATATATGTTAAGTTCAACTTTAAGTATTGGTTGAAAGTTTTTAATTGTAGTTCAAAAATATATTTTTACGGAATTGTAGCCGAAATTTTTCGATAACCTATCATCATGCGTGTGATAATTGCACTGATGTGCTATTGGGAGGAAAGCTCTTTTCCAAAAAATCTCTTAATTTGAATGAGTAAATTCCAAAAAATAACAGCATCTCAAACTATATTTACCTTAAAATCTTCCAAAAGTTCATTTATATTTTTTTTCAGAACCAAACAGATATTGTCGGGAGAGAAAAACTCGGTCTTACTCTTTGCTTACTATAATGAATACACTAAAGCCCAACGAACCGGTGACGGACTACCATTGAAATCTATTAATGTAGGACAGAAAATACTACCCCAACACCCGCCAACTTTCGAAATCTGAGGTGAGACTTAAAAATGGTAAACTTTCTACTGATTCATCAATTCAAAGGGATAAATATATGAGTTACTTTGGAAATATTAATATCAACAGAAAAATACATCCACTCTATCATACTATATAATCGGATTGCTTTTTTTCCGCAATCAGGATGTGATGACAAACTTCAGAGTTCCTCACATCTAACACCACCCAGTATATCCATTTCCAGGTAGCACTCATTTTAGTTGAATAGGGGTATCTTTGGGCAAAATTGCTTTGGCTAGCTTTTAGAGTGTGAAGTCGCATGTTTAAGTTGTACTTAGGTAAGCCAATATTTTAAAAATCTGGATCCGATCCAAGTTTTAACCTAGCGTTCTAGTGTACCCAGAAACCTACTTGAATACCATTTCTGAGACCGCTTCCCCACCTGAGTTTGCACCTCTTTTTCTATCCTAGTTGCCTCCTCCGCCTCTTTTCCGCCTTTTCTTACCTATTATCAATAATGGAAATTTAGCCTTAAAGATTAAAAACATTCCTTCAAGAATTACGGAGCTACCACTCGTGTCTATAATGCGAGTTACGAATTTTGATTCCCGCATACGACCGCCTAAAATTTTATGCATTCAAATAGCGTTGAATTATTCATAAGTGGAGTATCTTAATGTGCCCTACTTTAGAGAGGTTAAGAATTAGCTGTTGAGGATTTTGGTTGGAAATAATAACAAGAAATCAGATTCAGAGGGTCACTACTCAATGTCCATAGATTCTTTTGCCAACATACATGTATAATTGCCGATCAGACCAAAAAAGGGGTATGAGAAAAACGAATTCCATAAATTAGAAATAAGTATATGCCAAAACGCAAAATACAATTCCTAAATACTGTCATTTCTTCCATATCACTTTTCAACGTTCTTGCTGCTTTCATCATTCATAGTGAAGTAGCTAGGTATGCATTCGCAGTTGTGTGTACGATAAACAACCATCTTAGAGAACGTAGAGAATCTTGGTGCATACCGGTGCTTCTGCAACTACAAGGTGTGATAAGAAGGCCGGAATGATTTAATAACTTATTTGTTTCGATGGATAGAGCTTAATCGAACTTGTCGCCCTTAAAGCACATGCCTTATCAAACGACGCACCTTTGCCAACGTTTCTTCCACCTCTCGAAACCTGCCTGGTAAGCCGCTTTAGGAATCCTCTTCAGGTCCGCCGTACAACTAGTTTTAATGTCTGCAATAGAGCCGAATCGGCGCCCTTTCAAGATTGATTCTACCTGTCGTTCTAAAAAAGTATGATAGAGCCACGTCTGGAGAATACGGTGGCTGCAGGATCACGAAATTTCCGGTTCTGGTGAAAAACTCTGTCACGATCTGCGCCGTATGAGCCGGCCCGTCATCGTGGTGGAAACGCCATGCATTGTTTCACCACATGGCCGGCCGTTTTCGCCTCACTGCGACCCTCAGCTTCTTTATAACTTTCACGTAGGAAACTTTGTTGAGGGTTTGACATTAAGGAACGTATTCGTAATGAATCAGCCTTTGCCAAATTGAAGAACCAACCAGTATGACCTTCACATTGGACAGGGACATGCGAGTTTTCTTTGGTTGGGGTGAAAGAACTTTTCCACTGAGAAGACTGGGCCTTTGTCTGAACATCATAACCATCAACCCAGGTTTCGTCACCGGTTACGACGGTTTTACGAAACTCTAGGTCAGCATTGGCTCGGTACAAGGGTTCCTGACAAATATCCACACATTTTTGTCTATGTTTATCAGTCGGCACTCGCGGGACGAGTTTTGATGCGACACGCGTCATGCCCAAAATTTCTTTCAAAATTGTCTCACAGAATCCAAAATTATTGTTCACTTCCCGAATTGAATGAAACAAAATTTCATGCACACACGCTGTTCCTCTAGCTTTTTCATTGCTTCCTCTGCAAAAAATATTTTACTCTCTTTATTCTCTCTACTCTACGAATATTTTACTCTCTTTCTTCTAATTCTACTAGGAGACGCACAAGGAAGAACAGAAAGGGGGTGGAAAGCAATAAAATTGAGGGAATTTTCTCAGTGCATTTTCTCAGAAAATAAGCCACCCAGAATTACAAAGTACCAAACACTATTTTTAGCGAATCCTGTAAATACCAGAAGATGGATGCAACCATAAGTGTTGAACCCCGTTTATGGAATCAACGGGATTTCAAAGTAACTGATTGTGTTTTTAAGAGTGAGTAATATGAAGATATAGGTTATTGTGAAGTATTTTATCTATGTTATTGGGTCAGTGAAATGTCATTAATTTGATAGGAGGAATTATATGAGTAACATACTTAGCTAAATGCACCATAATGCAACATGAATATTATGATTGGAGAACTAGTGTTAATTTCCAAATTAAAGACTGGAAAAGTAAGTCAGGTCTCTTCTATTTCTATTTGTAAAAAGTGTTGATGACTGATTTCCCCGGAAAAATATGATGCCTACATAGCTCAGTTCAATTTAATTTGGAGTAAAAACAATGTTTTGAATAAAATACTTTCATATTGTGAGTCATATTTTATTAATGTATTTTTTATTTCTCCAATATTATTTAATCAACACATATGTATCAAATATCATAGAGAGAAATGAAACACGATAGATAATTTAATGATGATAGATAATAGACACATATTAGGAGACAGTTGGAAATCTATCACTTGATTGATTTGTTACATGATCATGAGGATTAGATTTTTGCACCGTTAGTCTGGCTGTTTATTTTTTTGCTTGTGAAATGATTTTTTTAGATAAAATTTTAGTTGAATATCTTAAAAGTTCACATCCATCATAATTACCTTTCTAATGGATTTAGTATCCTTAACACATTTGGCAGATTTGGATCATGACAGTTAAATTTTGTTCTGTTGGCAAATTCTCAGATGATTTATTCCGATAATTATCGTTTCCCCATATGGTTAATTCAAATCGGTGGGACAGAAAAACGTTTGAGAAACAGTAGGCTACAGAGAGCAAGAAACCACACCGTTTTCTGACTGAATTTCAGAAGCCTTAGGATTAGTTGCTTCTGAAATTCACACAACCAAAGTTCTCTCTTAGTCTTATAGTCCTGGCTGTATGCAAATATTGCTGTACTATCTGCGCATACCAAATTTGACCGTAAATGTTGTTTCGTAAAAAACTGGACTACTAATCTAAAAAAAGTTTCAGTCATATACCAAAGTTATACGATAACTAAATGAAAGAAAATATAATTCTCATTAAGCTTAATGAAATAGGAACTCTTACCAGCTCCGAGAATGATGCACTAAGAAGAGTTTTCTGGATCATTTATGGTCCTTAATCCATCATAAAGGAATTTATTTTCTAAAACTAAGTTTAATTATATTAATGCAAAAAGAATGATCAACTTAAGACTAACATCAGTCTCAGATATTTGGTCCGATTCTGCGAAGTTTGTGGAGAGGATAAAAGTAAAAGGCAAACGATATAATGTTTTCTGATACATTGCATTGGACTATGGATGAGCCAATTAAATAAAGTATAAGAGGATGTTGCTCACAGTGCAAATTTTTGTTTTCAAGCAGATTACCTGTTCAATTCAATTCGTGCAATGCTGCGAAAAACCTAAATATTATTAATCCATCTTCAGCAATTTGATCATAATTTCCTCTTCTCCTGCAAAATGTTTGAGATCCTGCGACCGGGGCTTGAGATAATGGAAAATAAATAGCATGCCACCATTCTCAGCCACATTGTTCGACGGGCGCAGAATTTACGTACTGAATACCGAGGGAGTAGTACGTTTGGTGTTTTTAAACTCACCTCACATAACCACAGAGCTAGAGGAAGATTACCCTGCAGCAGTGATGAAGTGGGACCGAAATTGGTCCTGAAAATCGAACGATTTCATTTGCTGTGACGATATATTTTTTTCCGGAACATCCTCTCAGCGGCTGTTCAGTATAAAAGACCTCTGGCATTTTCCCTAAGTTTTCTCGATCTCCCTGGGGTCGGTCAGAAACATGGGTTTGGTCTGTGGCCATAGGTTTTTTTATTTCTGGTAAACAAGGGAATAATAATCTGTGGAGTTTACCCGTGTAAACAATACTAGGTTCCTTTTTGGACGTACTGCACCAAGTCTTACTTCACTATCAATTAATTTTATAGGCATACTTGCAAAGCCGGAAGCCGAGTATAAAAAATTAAGTGATTTTACAATGAAAAGTTTTAAAACTTATAGCACGCATAGCAAATAAATGATTTGCTTTAATTTCTTTAAAAAGTATCATTTATTCATAACATATTTTGCATCAATTGTTATAGTGGTATAAATGTCATTAATTATATGCTAATTATATTAACAATCACGACCACCTCTAGTTTATGAATTCCAATGCCATATTTCAAAAGGTTAATCCCTTATTAAGTATAGCTGAAGCTCCTGCACGTACTAAAATAAAAAAAACAATATAAAATAAAAAACGCGTTTATTTTGCCTTATTCCTCTTATACAGAGTGCCTGTGGTATTATTTTCAACTACAATGCAATTTAATAATTGTAATTGGTGTCAAATATCTTTTTTTATGGTTGAGAGTAAATTTACTTCATATTTACTGCAAATTCATGTGTGGAAGATTAATTTTTGCTGTTAGAGAAGAAACTACAAGGTAATTATAAACCATGAATATTTATCAAACACCGCATAATGTTATATTGTGAAACTCTTATTATTTTTTCCATGGTCTCTTAAATTCCGCTTTAAACATTGTTTGCTGAAAAAATACTTGTCTAATCTGGCCGAAAATTCTAAATACACCACCATTTCCTTTTTTTCATTAGGATAAACCCCTTAAACCCATAAATATGTAATTGCTTCGAAAGATCAATCTTCAGTGAAACAATTCAAGCGAAGCTTCTGTCATTTAATAGTTTTTAGTCGAGAGTATGTATGTTAAAAATTCCTAATAAACCACAATTTATTTTACCCAAATCAGGAGACAAAGTAGATCGCTGTATCTTCTTCATGAAGCATTGTTTTTTTACTTTACCCTAACGGCTGCAAGAAGTAATGGGCAACTATTATGATTAATATCCGAGATTTTGCAAAGTATGAAAGATAATAACGGAAGGCTATTCAAAACTTTGTGTGTTGAGATTACTTCGCGCGAAAAAATGTGAATGTTAGTTTAAACTGTTGAGGAAGTTAAAACTGATTTTGTATATTTGAGAAATGTTTCGCATAATTCTTCATGTTTGAAATTCTAACTAAGGATTTGAGTCCTCCTACCATATATTTCATTTGTAGTCTTCTTATGTAAGGCAACTCAATTTCTTTAGTTCTGCGACAAAGTAACAACATATTATATTTTTATTACCAATTAAGTATGTTTTAATAAGTTATATGTTAGTACTCAAATAAAACTAAGATATTATTTCAGTTACAATCATTGGCCACCTCAACGAGGCTTAACATGCTCCTTGACCTCAACAAAGAGAATTTCATTAAAATATGAAATGAAAGACTTCTGGCTTCACCGGCAGTGGAATCAATATAATATGACTGATTTTTGGAAAAAAATTATATTTATCAATAAAAATTATTTTATACAATTCTTATAATGCCTATGGCATGAAAGGTTTGATCCTTTTACGTCGCTTCATCATTTTGCCATGAAGTCAACAGTTCCCCGTCGACATCTCTTGAGATGTTTGGAAACAACCTGCCTCTCTCTTATTCATTTGAATTCTTCGCATTTCCATTGTTATTCCTCTTATAATATCTCAAATCCGAATATCTCAAGAGCCAGAAAGATGAAGATGAAATGTTTTCCAGCATTCCACTTGGATTTTATTACATTATTTTTCTCTACCCCAAAAAGAAAAGTGGAAACAGATTTTCGGGAATCAGGGAGAGAGAGAGAGAGAGACAAAGTGGTAAGGGGCCGGGACGTTTCTAGGAAGCGGCGGCATGTGGAGTAAACTTGATGTAAACGCGATTTCCGATGTTATTTTCTAGGTATGCAACAAAGAGGTGAACTTACAAAGATAAAAATAATGGAAGCCTTTGGTCGTTAAAAAAGAGGATGCAAAATTTGCCTAGAACTTAAAAGAGAATCTGTAACGAGTATGAAATTCTTTTATGCATAAACTGTGCAAGGAGCTGTGTTCAACGTTAGTTGCGCAAAGCTCATTACGATGAAAGGATTTCAAGATTCACTTTTTTCATAAAAACTATTTATCTAGTAGAAACAACCTACCTAAAATGCCACTTAAACGTTAGAAGCGACGAACCAAAATTACTGGTATTTCATAAAATATTCAGGAATTTAATTTAGGAGCCTATCAATATAAATTTGGATATATGAGCGCAAAAACTAAGCCTCAAGAAAATTCGATACCTAGTTAGTCTCTCAATTTTTATGTTTATCTGAGTTTTTGTCTTTGTCTTCTAGCGCTGATTCCATTTACATTATTATTCACGTCCGTGAGAATGTCCCAAAAGTGGTATATGCACACACACACATATATCAACGATCGAGTTTGAAAAGCGTTTCGGGGATTGGAAGAAAAGCTGGCACAAGTGCGCAATCTCCAATGGGGACTACTTTGAAAGTGACAACATCAATGTGTAAGAAGAAATAAATACTATTTTCCGAAAAATAGAAATTCCCGTTAATTTTTTAAAACACCACGTATATATACATATATGTATTGTATAGGAATATAAGGGTAAAGTAAATTTTCGGATGGATAAAAACTACCAAACGGTACTGTGAAGATTTCCAAGGTGTGATCAAAAAGACAGGACTGATTTTATAACTTGCTGATTTCGGCGAATAGACATTCCCTTGGCTAACGACATACATATGCCAACTTTTCTTCCAGCTCTCTAACCTTGTCTGGTAAGCCGCCTTAGTGATGTAGAACTATTGAAATGTTTTAGAAAATGTGGGTAACTAACTCCCTAACGCCATCTCTTGGTCAAGCAATCGGAGCACTTGGGCGCTTTATATATATATATATATATATATGTATGTATACATATATATATATATGTATATATATATATATATATATATATATATATGTATGTATATATATATATGTATATATATATATATGTATATATATATATATGTATATATATATATATATATATATACATATATATATATATATACATACATATATATATATATATATATGGTCCAAGGCAACGGGAAACCACCGCATAGTCTCTGGAGGATATGCAGCGCTGCACTTCACGTTTGTATGACACAGTGGCATACTTACAGGCTGGCAGGAGTTAAACTGAGATCTGAAGCGCCCATATTTAAATATAAGCAAATGGCTCTTTTTTTTAATATTCGTTGTATATAATATACATCTAAAAACTCGCATATATACTATTATCATTTTCTTCTCGAAAACACAAACAAAGGGGGATATATTAGAAAAAATCTCGAAGACACTGTGGATGGTAAAAAGTTTATCGCCAATATAGTCTCATCAAAGGCCTGTGTTTACAGCTCTCTTTCATTTCAAATTAAACATTTTGGAACAGCTATCAATTTTATTTAAAGATTTAAAATTTAGTGGTAAAATTGTTAATTACACCAATGAATCAAAATTTTCCGTGTTTTGAAGTAACTTTTCCGTAAATAAGGAGTGTCAATAGTTTGCCAAAAGCTTTTAAATACGCAGTGAGGTCAAAATTGTGATTCAACCGAAATGAATTTGACCCTGCTAAATTATCCTATCTCTGCCTCAAGTAACTGCTATGTTCCAATTTATATCTTAAGTATCTGAAAGTGATAGATGTGATAAAAGTCATTAGTTTTGTGCTTGTATTGCTAATCGTTTTTCTTCCAAAGTTTTGATATGTTTTACGCTTTAATCTCGATTGCTCCTGCTCCCAATTTTTGATATGAATTAAGAAATTTTGCAAGGTAAATTATTTTAAAGAGAAAATAGGTAAGGTGATCATTAATGACCATATGCTCTGTTTTAGACATAATAGGTTATATAAAGTTTTATTCTAACTTAAGATATCATTCTAATCATGCAGTTTCACAAATCACTATAGATTCAAAGGACCTTTTAATTACAATATCATGTCTTCAAGTTCTTTGTCAAAGATATTGAGAGCCAGTGACGTTAATTTTGTTCTCGTTGTATACATGGACTATTGTTCCCAAATGCTGCACGACTCCTATGCCGTAGGGATATGATTAAAATAACTTCAATTTATTCATTATATCTATTTATATTAGTCAGAAAATTGTTATTCAGGTTTAATAACATTAATTTTCGGACGTTGTTTCGATGACCCCTTTTCTACAAAAGATGTATATTTTCTACGATAATGTGCAACATAAATAAGGAATAATGCAAATGGAGTAAGAGAGTGATAAAAGAGGAATTAGATATTAGAATATTTAGCACATTATACGTGACAAATACGCCCTTTTCAAAACCACCGTAGCAGTCATTCGTCCGTAAGTTACGCATTAGGAAGTTTAAATTATTTTTTTTCTGTGATATAGTTAAATTACTGTGATGCATCTAGAAGGAAATTATATAATCCGTTTGATCAAGTATATAATTGTTTCCCTTTAATCGAACAATAATAAATTATTCAAACATAACTTAACTATTTTTATATGTGCTTGAAAAATTATATCGTTAGTGAACGATAGAGAGAGGAAAGAGAAACGCTAGGGTTTGGTTTTGATTCTTTAGGAGAGTCGCAATCTGGTTTCAAGTATTATGTCTCTTTTTGTGGAATCTCGATTTACGCTCGCAGCGAGAAGAGATATATAGTGTTCGCGATACAGCTAAATGACTACCAGACATAACCCATCTTCCCGAACCATTTATAGTGGCCTCGTAGCTGCCACTGGAGGACTTGCGGGGGCGAATATCTTGACGACTCCTCGGGGAGCAATGCATCGCTAGAGGACGGTAAGGGGAGGGTGAGTGGGATGGAGGACTCCGCGGACCTCGTTCCCAGCTTGAATTCAAGCCCTAACATTCCCACTACCTTCGCTCCCCCCATATCCCCCTACGGATTTTTCCTATTCCTCGCGTACACTCTCTTTTGATGGGCGAATTAATGAGAAGGCGTGGCGTTTGCTCAACCCCCGTCTACCCGTATCCAGATATGACTCTTCGTGCCCGGAGAAGATTCACTGTGGTCACCCTCAGAGGTCGCCGTAAAACATTTTAACAAACAGTGAGCTTGATCGGTCGCTTTGCATCCCGGCTCGTGGCCGCTCCTAGTATTCCCTATTCCGCCAACTTCCCTCCTCCATTCCCACTTCCTCTGGCGGCTGCCGCTCACACCCAAGTTGGTTTTTATTATGCTAATTCGTCTCCGCTCCTTTGCTGTGAGTTTTTATTTCGGTCACGTTGGGAATAGAGGGAAGGAGAGCGATGTCCCTTGCTCCCTCCGGCAGGCATGTCGCCTATAAGTTTGCATGTTCATGACGCACACTTAATGTTTTGGGCTTAAACCGAAGTTAGTAAATTAATGTTTGACCGCTATTTGCGTTAATTTTCCCTTCGTCCAAAACTACGATACGGGATAGGCCACTTAGATGATGCAGTAACAAGGCTACATACCCTCGAGTGGCAAAACCACGCGAGCAATTAAACCTAAAGTGATTACTCCCGGCGTGTGAGAGTGCTTGTTTTGCATTTGTCCTCACGATAAATAGCAAATACCCACGTTCTTATGAGTGATTTCCTGCTATGGGCCAGAAGGCGCGGCGTGCTTTTTTTCTGACTGGAGTGAGAGTTGTTTAGTGATAATGGGGAACTATGTGTGCGACTATAAAATATAATTTTATCGTGGGCCAACACAGAACAGCTTTGGCGCGTGTGAGGCTACGGATATATGAATGTAATTCGGCCCTGCCAGCCATACTTTTGCGGACGCCTTGTGTTTTATATAATTTTTTATATTAAATTATATTAATGATATATATATATATATGCATATATATATAATATATAATATATATAATATTTTGATATATATCATATATATTTTTATCTCTTTGCCAAAGATTGGCCAAGCTAGGCTCTTGGCCTTGGTCACTTAGTTACATAAAGCCCCGCAGATTTCAGTGTCTCGATAGCTTAAGTCGTTCGAGTAAGTTGAAAGATCTGTTGTTCAAGTCAGGGTCAAGGAAATATTTTTGCATTTGTGATCTGCTCGATTTCGCTTTACACACCTCTCCTGTATTCGTCTGTGATGTGCGTTCCTATCCCTTTTCCTTTCTATTTCTATGTGAATAAATGATTGTTCTCATTGTGGCAGGTTATCGCGTTGGAATCCATATTCAATTAATGAGACTTCTTTCTTTCTTCTGATTATTAGTGCCATGAAACGCAGTGTTCCTATCTGATATGACGTTGCTTGAATGCTTTCCTTACTATACCTTCCTCTTACCTCCTTGTCAATTTCTCCTTTGGTGGATGTTATAGCTCCTCAACGCCATATTCTCGAATAGAATCGAGAGAAAGGGATTGTAGAAACCGCTCCGAAGGTTACATGGTTTTCCAGGAAGATCTTGTTCCTGAAAAATCACATAGCTTGGGTGGTTAGCGTGGTAGGCTTGCTCGAAAAAAACGCAGGACCTCCAGTCAGTAATCCATCCCATCCAATGCAATATATATATATATATATATATATATATATATATATATATATATATATATATATATATATAACACCATAAACACAGTAATCAACCCGAAGGTCGGTTTAGTAGGTGATGGTAGAGCTCAACCATGTACTAAGCCCGACGGCGTGTGAATATTCACACATCAGGGTAGGGCAGCCAATTCCTTTCCCTGTGCCAGTTATGGTTTCCCAGGAAGAAAAATCACATAGCTTGGGTGGAGCTGCAGGTACCCAGAGTGTCTTGCCCGGGAATCGAACCCGGGACCCTCCGGCCAGTAGTCCAACGCTCTACCCACTGGACCACTGCGACCCATATATATATATATATATATATATATATATATATATATATATATATATATATATATACATATATATATATACATATACATGTAAATAAATACACATTTCTGATTATTTGCCTGTGATATACATGATGAGTTCCGACAATAATGTAATTTTTTGTTTTTAAGTAAATTATCAGACTGATTTGCATGAACACATATTTTCAAGTACTGTCCCTGTGCCTCTACATATTTTTTACAGAAAATCAGCTATGACCGGTATGGATCCTGGAAGGTGTCTTCAGGAACCTCTCGCAAGGTCTTCGCCAGTACAAGATCTCCTAAATGGACGAAAAACGGTTTGCTTTCAGGGCCTTCTTAATCCCAGGAAACAAAAAGAAGTCTGGTGGGGCACTTCAGGGAACTGGGGGCTGAGGCAGCGTTGCCACCTAGTATTTGGCCAAAAACTCACAGACTCATAGCACGTTGTGGCAAAGCACGTTGTCATGATGGAGTGGCCAAGTTGGAGATATATCTTTTCTCATACAAATGACTCTTTTTCGGAGTCTTTCCATCATAACCACGTAATAGGTAGCGCTAACCGTCTGTCTATGGAAACAAAATTCTTATGAACTACTCTTTAACTGTCGAAAAAGAAAATGGGCATTGTTTTTAGTCATGATTTCCTCATTCTTGCCTATTTGAGCTTGGCGGACTGGTCGGTAAGACACTCAGGGCTGTGGCGTTTTGTTTATGGGTATTGAAAAACCCATTTTTCCTCAGCAGTGATTACGTTGCCCTAATAAATAAGTTGATTTTCAATACGTTGCAAAAGTTCACTTGAAAATTCTTCTCGGTTGGCCTTTTGCTCGTCCGACAACACTTTGGGCACCTGCTTGGCGGAAATTTTCCTCATCGCTCAATCTTAGGTAACAATGTGATACGCATCGAAGGACGACAAGTTTAGCTCATTTGAAACCATTTTGATACTAAATTGACGGCCAAAAATTGTCGAACACGACCCAAATTGTTGTCGGTTTTGCCGATTGACGGCCGCCCAGAGCGTTCGTCGTGAACTTCTTCCCGGCCCTAATTAAAAGCCTTTAGCCACCATGAAACATTATGATTAGGAGAAAATCGAGTCACCGTGAGTCTCAAGAATCATTTTGCTGGTTTCCTAGAAAGATTTCGTCAGTTTTGCAGAAAGCTTAGTAATCGCGTAACGTTGCTCCATCGTCGATTTCATTTTTTTTCGTGACACGGTCGGCGCGCAATTGACTTCATACCGCTTCCACAGCTTAGAGATCACTAAGACCGGTTTGGTGACGGCTTGGTTTATTTGGTGGCAAAGCTTATCGTCCTTTCCACCAACGCTAAGTGGATTGATTCTACTTTAACCAGTAGAAAAGGCGCCGGATATTTAACTGCATTTATTTCGGAACATAATCTGTGTTAACCATACATTACAACCAAAAATATAGTAATCAAACCGAAGGTCGGTTTAGTAGTTGATAGCAGAGTTCACTAAGCCCGACGGCGTGTGAATATTCACACATCGGAGTGGGGGGGGGGGGCAGTTCCTTACCCTGTGCCGGTTATTGTTTCCCAGGAAGATCTGGTAGGCGAAAATTCACATAGCTTGGGTAGAGCTGCAAGTGCCCAGAGTACCTTGACCGGGAATCGAACCGGGAATCAGCGCTCTACCCTTGGACTACCGCGACCCACATACATACATATATAAATATATATATATACACACAAACACATATATATGTGTGTGTGTTTGTGTGAGTGTTTGCGAGCGTGTGTGTTTAAGTGTTTGTGTGTGGGAGTGTCATATGAAGGATGATAGGCAGGAGTGTAATTAGTTTGAAATCTCTTGTGACCTTGTTGCGTGAGTCAAGTCGCGTGGGAAGCCGAGTTACCACCTTGACTAAGACCTCCGCATCGAGTGCTAGCCTCTGTAACCTGCGAGGAGGTGGCGTCATCGCTTCCTCCTCTGCCTACCTTATCCTGCCGGGCCTGCCAACGCTTATCTTTCACTTGTAGCGCCCCGGGGAAATCATTACTCTGCCCCACAAGAGCGCATGAAACCAAGCTCTGAATTCGTCCTATTTCCTCATGTCAGCGAAACAATACGTCACGCGCTGGTGGGACCCCCTTGGGTGACGTCTTAAAATGTCCCCACTCGCGCGGAGATGAGGAACATACGAAAAGCGATCCCTGATGAGGGGGCCCTGTTTATTCTTTTCCCTCTCCCTTCAGGATTCAAAGGAAGGATCTCCAGAATCACTCGCATCTCCTAGCTTGGTTTTTCACGCCAATGCATAATTTAATTTTAGATTTTGCACTTTATCGTCATTAAGAAAACTGTCTTTTCATCTTCATTGATAAAAAGATTCATATTCATCAATCTTCATTAAGAAAAAATCTTTCCCCATCGTTTGGATACGATCAGCAAATTATGGACCGTCAAGTCGGAATTAATTTGGAAATACTCCTGAACACCTGATTAAATATTAAAGCAAATAAGTTTTTTTTCGACAGATTTGGAAGAATTTTGCATGATACCATGACCATGACAGACGAGACCTACCATCAATTTATTGTGTCTATTGGCTAAATCTAGTTGAAAGTTTATTTAATTGAATGCTTGACTCTATGAATATTTTTTTCTGGTGTTAATCGATGTTATAAGAGTTTCACCTACAATAACCGACGCTTTCAATTTCCTTGTTTTTAAAAGCTACTTCATTCTATGCTGTCATTCGATAGGATGGCGTCAGAGGTGAGGAATTTTACTTACCGAATCTCAACAATGTTACTCAAGTTTTATTGATGGTACGATAACGCAAATATTCATGCAATGAAGATATGTAGGTAAATATAAGTATAGTTTTATTGTTAATTGCCAATTTTATGGAAAAAACTCTTTAATAATATTAGACCATCGATGAATGATTTTTTTAGCTGTATACCAGCGATTAGTGCCGATAATTAATATTATTCGGTGATTTTATTATGTCATTGAATCCTTAACAAAGATGAATTTCGTAACAACAACAGTTATAGAGAAATTTAGTTTGAATACTGTTTTATCTAATATATCATGTTCATATTCTTATTTTCTGTTGCCCTTGTTTTGAACAACTTGTACGACACATTATTTTTAATATGATGTGGCAAAATTATGCATGCTTTCACCCTAGAAGGAATTATTGTTTTGTAGTAATTAGAGTGTTTAATATCATCGAAGTATAATAAAATATATATTTAGCTGTTTATATTTGATTTATGATGCCATTGCTAAAGTGGTCTCTCCAGTATAAGAAGAGTAAGAGTAACTCCAAGAGAATAACGAATGAAAAAATACCCGTGTTCAACTTCATATGAAAATTTCTCGCGCAATTGTGGAATGTAATGCTGCTTATATGCATATGCTACCTATATACGCGTATCCAGTGACAAATAGCAAGTTTTAAGTGTATAAAAGTTTATGGCTATATATCAGTTGCCATGTCTATTATCTCAAAACAGTGGGACTTGAAGACATGAATTTGATTATTTTAAAGTTATGGAGTGATATGACAAAAAGAAATAATGCAGTTAAACAGAGTAATACTATGTTATTCATTTACTTAGAATAACTCAAGTTATGCACAACGGATTTCATATCGACCGGAATTAAACACCATACCACCATTTCGAGACAATCACAACTTCTTGCATTTAGTTTGACAGAAAATAGAGGTAGAAATAATATTTATGCTAGGATCTACTATGCTGTTATATAAGCATATCAGTTGTGACAAAGGTCTCGTAAAAGCTAAAAAAATGTTCGTATAAAAGTAAGATTTTCTGTGAATAAATAACATAGTTTGTTCATCATAATTCAGGATATTTAAGAGAGGTTAATTATCGAAATATTAAAGATAAATTTAATAACCTGATAACAAAAATGGGCGTCACAATATTATTTATATCAATATGAATACAAAAATGTCTCCTACGATTCAATCTGAAGAGAAAAGAGAGGATATTCTGAAGCCAGGATCCCCTCTACATTTACCACACACGCTGCCGTGAATTGGAGTTGGCGATGACCTGCCTCGAGTAAACACATGAAAGCCCAGGGGTCGTCCACAGGAAGGAGAGAGGCTACCTTCTTCTATGATCCTTTGACCCTGGCAATAGACCTGGTGACACAATAATCCCTTCAGTCCAATCATTACTTTAGATATGATGAAATATGATATTAATTTGTGGAGAGTTTTTGGACATTATTTTGAAGCTTTAATCAAACTCTTACCTCATAAATGAAACTTTATTTCGTAATAAGATGAGAAAATCATATGGTGGATCAATAAATCGCCAAATACTTTTCCAATGACACAAAAATCAAAGCATTTCGATGGTAAGCTTTTGCGAGACACAATTAGTTAAATGAAAAATGATGGTTCACATTAATTTAATTCTCCTCCTCAAGTCCTTGTGTATAAGCAGGATAAAAAGGCAAATTGGAATATTCGTGATCAACGTAACAAGTGTTAGAATTGAACTAATAATTAAAACTTTTTAAGCTGTTTGGTTTAGCTATAAAATGAGTGAACATTTTTATACATTCCGTGGTTTTTGGCAAACATTACAAACAATATGAAGATATTTATCGACAATTTTTACTTGTTCTTGAACAAATAGCGTTGACATGGGGTAGAATGTCTAACAAAAATTGCGTATTGTAGTAGTTTGAAATATTATATTTAAATTAAATGTTTATTTATTTTTTAATTTTAGTTTTATGCATAGTTTTGGATTCAATTGTGCTGCAAAGATATCGAAATAAAATTTAAAAAATATTCAACAGGATCGTGCAGCTATAACTAACAGCCATAACTTTAAGGTCTATTTAATACAGGGGAGGTCTATGTTATAAAATTACCATCAATAACATTATTTGCAGCTATGAAATGTGCATTTTTGGAGCAACTAGATATTAAAAGTGATATATGAAATCCATAAACGATAGCCAACGATTGACATCGCACGGTGTCAGGCGTAATAAATAGGGAAAATTTTTTTAAATTTAAACCTTTGGATTCAATTTATTGACTACATTAATGCTAAGCATTCTCTCAGCATCGAGAAGTTTTACTCTCATTCTGCCATTATTTTTGATAGATTTTACATCGTTCTTCTTGGGCATCTAGACTAAGAAGAGTCCAATGAAAAAATGGCTTCATGCAAACAAAGATTGGCAAAGTAAAAGAATTCTTCACAAGTCTACATATTGGCAAATTAAGTTAGTTTCTAGAAGAAAATAAAAGTATTTGTCCATAATCTTACACAAATTACTACACTAATTATTATGATAACACCATTATTGACGTTTTTATAAATCAAACCACTTTCCTTATGTGGAAAAGCAAAGTGGTTTGATTTATAAAAACGTCAATATGAAGATTTTCCACCAGAACCTTTTTTATAACACCATTGTTTGCTTCTGCATTAAATGCTTTCATTTTATTTTGCTTACGTACTTGGAACTTGTTCATGCTGTAAAACTTTTTCAATTACATAAATTCTGATATAAATAATTTGTTATCCCCCATAATGAGCTTACGTTCGTTTTTCATAAATTTATTCCTCCTTTCTAATCTTTTATACCAATTCGTAGGTTTATCGATTCTTTGGAATCTCTATGGATATATCTATTATGTGGATGGATATATCTATTCAACCTGGGAGATAAAAAACCACTTCAGCTGACAGAATGTTTGTCAATACAGTCAATGGGAAGGAAACTATAATGTTCAGTATTTATATTTACGAGTGCAAGATTTCTTGAATCACAAAATGTACCGTCACTTAGTTTTTACAGATAAGGACTCAACCTTGCGGAAAAGACTAAGGCCTCCGCAATGTAGAGCAGCTCATGTTTATGAATGAGTGAGCCGACCCCCTAAAACCATTGGGAAACGAAGCCGGGGCTCTCTTTTGGTTCCCTCACCCATTATTCTCGGCCTTCAGTCCACCCACACCAATCCCAATCATCACCCTGCCCAAACTACGCTCCTTAGTGCCACGTCTGCCACCACCGCCGCCTCTACCTGCCAGCATGGCACACACATGTCTTGCGAGAGTGGGACAAGCCATTCTCCGCCAATATCAGCCGAGAAGCAGCGCGTCCACCACCATCGCCTTCTGCTCTCAGGGCTGCGGACAAGCGTGGAAGGGGGACTCGGGAAGCCGGTGAAGGCTTGGGTGGATGGGATGGTCCTAGTGTGTTCATAACTCTTTTGAGGACGATCCAGGAATGACCGTGACCTCTTGTCTTCTGCCCTTCCCCAAAAACCAACACCGCCACTCCCAAGCCTCTCTCTCCATCCTTTATCCCCCTCCTCCGCTGTATCGCAGGCCAATGTAAAGGTGAGTTCGCCGCCCGAAGGCGCACCTTTTCCCCTCCCCACCACGGGCTGCCTCCTTCGTCGCGGCGCCTGACAGCTGATTGTAATAAATGAATATTCATCGGAGGCGGGGGTGGGGGGATGGGGAAGGGAGGAGGAGAGATTTGGCGGTGGCGATGGGTCTAGGGATGGGGGAAATGTACGCACAGGGGGCTGACATGTTCGGAGGAAGGAGGCGGGGGTCCCAATGGGGGGAGTAGGGAGAGACATCCCTCGACTGTGACTCGTGGCGGACTGCCTTCGTTCCATATACCCGTTTGGTGATGTTATGCAAATTCGTCTGCTCCGCGGTGAGATCATCCCTCCGTCGACTCTCTACTTGGCTGGAGAGGGGTAGGGGAAAGTGGAATGAAAGGATGGGGGAGGTGAAGGGCTGGTCAAGAGGTTGGAAATTTTGGCCAAATTAGGAATTGTGCTAATGTAGCAACGGATGGAGGACGGGAAATATTTGCCTACATAGGCTCCTACGGAGAGAATTCACGGTATATAGGTTCTTAGTGTGACGTCTTCAAAGTTAAAAAAAATAAATAGAACCATGTGTCTTTAATTCTTTAAATAGCGCTTGGAGTATTTAATTGAAATAACTTGATCGCCTACAACATTTACAGATAAAGTTAAAATAGTACTCAATAAATTGTATGCAAATGTCTGGTGGGATACAGGTGCCCTCAAAGTCATTTGAGTACATTTGGTTATGCGCACGGAAGCTGTTATTTTACCATTTGAATGGACTTAGCCTCTGCAAAATTACATTTACATAATTACATAACATTCCCTCGATATTAATTATATTTCTGATGTAAGAGGAAAATTATTTTCCCCGACTTTAATTTTGTTGCGGTGTGTAGTGTTTTGAAGAATAGCTCCTAAATATTTTAATTTATTAGTGTCCGGGGTTATTGGCAAATTCCACTGTAAGAGTATAAGAGCTATTGGGGAACTGTTTAATGCAATAACTACGGAAAGACGAACGATTGGATGTAATATAATTGGCCAGCCCTGTAATATAATGCAAAATTCTATGTGATGACCCAAATTTAATGTGTAGCACATCGAATTTGAGGTTTGCCCGGTGAAGAGAATTGACGAAGATTTCTTAATCACACCGGGTAGTGATGAAAAAATCAACATTTATTGGTTGACTGTAATATATTGTTTAGTATGAAGTATAATGAAGTGTTGGAAAGAAGTATGATGTAGTTTAAACGCATTTTCGTAAATAATAACGGAGATTATCGAATGAATTTATAAATAATTACCACAAAACCTGAAAGACGTAACTATACAGTACTGCACCACCAATTACTATATTTAATCAGGATGTTATGAAAACGAAATAAGTGATTCTCCCTCATCCTATTAGAATCTTTTAAAAAGTTATATTCAAACGACTGAAGGCTATGATTACTTCGAACCGTTTTGAAGAAATACAAAATAAAATAGTTATAACCCTACACAAAAAGATAGAAATTAACATTTATTAAGGAAAAATTCATGAACTTTAAAATATTTAAAATGGGAAAACTAAAAAGCAAATTCTTTATTCCAAAAGATTTACACTTCTTTTCTCGGATAAAATGTGCTGTCAACAAGGTTGTTTTTGGTCAAGAGTTGGCCCAACTTCAAGAGAATTGTTAACATGATAGCAATTTTATTAATTTATTAACACAAAGGTATATTTATAAAATAATCAGGTTTCAATGGAATGACCGGATTTTCATTTTTTTATTAATGGTTATATTGCGCATAATTTCACATTTCCAATTTTTCCCTTAATTTTTTATCGTCCTAATCCAATATAACCGTAAATAAACTGATTCCGATAAGACTACTCTGAGCCCTGCAACTGTTACAATAAGGTCGCTGATGTGCCTTTAACCTAGTCAAATTTCTCAGTGAAAATTCCGGTGCCTGAATCGAAAGATCAAGCCAACCTCATCAACGTCCGAGGAAATTCGAGCTTGATCGTGAATGTGTGGAGGTCTCAGTTTGAGGGATAGTTAGATCGGTAGGGGAAGGCATTTTGCGGCCCATCTATGGGTCTAACTGGTGGAAATGCCCTCAAATTACATCTTAAATGCAGATGCAACATCATTAAACGATTATTATAGCCAAAAGAAATTGTGCTTCCTTAGAGAGACTACAACACTTTAAAAATCCTCTGAAAACTGTGAAATGGCAATAAATTTCATACATTTAAAAAATAATTTTTCTAGTGAATTTTCAATGTCTGTTACATTTCGCAAAAAGATGATTCTTTTCTGTGGGCACAAAAATAAGTAATGCATGTCCATTTAAATTAAAACAGCGTTTGCACATGTGCTATTTTCTCCAGGGCACGAGTGGTTAACGCAACGAATCAATATGACTCATGGTATTCAATCGATTCAATGATTGAACGATGGTCTTTAGATATAATTTTATACATACGGAACTTATCTTACATCCAAGGATTAATAGCGAATATATTGAGGAAGTATCAAAAAAATGAAAAGTTTATACTGTGTCGGTTTAAGGACAAGGACCACAGATAATTATGGATGATTCCAATATTAATTATGATTCGTCTTCTTTATCCGTTCGTATTTATTCACTTCTAATGAGAGATACTAATGGTTTAGACTTTTTCAACGAAACTAATATTAGGAATATTTAGTCCAAGATGATACCTTTTCCAGGTATATATATATATATATATATATATATATATATATATATAGGTATAAGGAAAGGGGAAAGGAAAACACATAAAAGGCGAACACAGGACATGTGGGGAAGACGGTTTTTGAGCAGATCACGAAAGTAAAAATATTTCCTTATCCCGGATAAGGAAATATTGTTACTTTCGTGATCTGCTCAAAAACCGTCTTCCCCACATGTCCTGTGTTCGCCTTTTATGTGTTTTCCTTTCCCCTTTCCTTATACCTATTTCTGTTTGAATGAATATTTGTGCGCCGTATGGCGGGATTTTCAAGTTTGAATATATATATATATATATATAGACGTCACTGTGGTCACAAAAATCAGATTTATTTTTAATTCCTCTACGCGTATTCTTGCAAACAATGATAGAACTTGCTCCTATAAATTGAAATAATTTTCAGGAATAATATAATTACAATTGTAATAAATTTAATCAAATATTTACAAATTTTTATTGGCTCTCATTTTATGGTGACCACCTATTTCAAAATGCAGTGGCGTGAAAATTTACTTTTAGTTATGCTGACGTGGTTATACGGAGTGAAATGATATTATTGGAAATTTTATCCCCTCTCGTAAAATTGGTAAGCCTTTAGTGGTTCCAAGTCCCAGTAGAACCCTGTTTTAAAGCTTCCATTGCTTAAAGCTTAATTGATTTAATACGAATTGCTTTTACTCATTTTACTGCTAATTCCGTAACAAGTGGCGGAAGCCTAATACTTACTTCACAATTCTGGTACATGAAAGCCCAATGGCGAATTTTTAGAAATATTGTCACCCCGATTGACCTTAAATATAAAATCTGAACACATACATTAATAGTGTAAATTACCTTCTAGTCATAGGGTGTCTGTGTAGTCTCATATGTCGCCTGATAACAGGAGTGACAAAATCCATTTGATACACGAAAATACAAAATGAGTTTATTCTAGATTTTATTAATCATGAAGAGAGACCAATTCTTTTACTGTTTCCGTAAGTACTCCAACAAATGGGCATCAAGGATTCGTAATGATATATTGTAAAAAGAAAATATAGTCTTTTTCAGGCTTTATTCCATTATCAAACAATGGTTTATCACGTTCGTTACATACTTCGTTAGATAGTAAATAGATGTTGATTAGATACCATGGAACATGATTTAGCGGCATAACATAAAACGATATTTGCTTTGCTTTCATGCAAAAGTAAGTGCTAGGTGGTAAGTAAAAATAATTAAATCGAGATTTAATGGATATCCTGATGAGTATAATAAGAAATAATTTAAAAGTATCTCACATAGAAGCATTTAACACTACAAATTTCAATATCTAGCATCATTCAAAAATATAAATGCGTAATAGTGCTCTAATCAATTAATTTAATGCCATTTCCAAAAATGAGTTTGACACCAGTTGTTTAATGCCGACTTAACTACTTTTTAGAACCATCCATAATGATCATAAAAGTTTAAAGCGATCATTTTCTCCATACACCGTTGTTTCTGGAAGTTAATGGACTGCACGAATCGGCGGCATTGCTCTTGAATTAAAAATGCACTAACATTTACGGTGCTTACTCTTAGGTGGATAATTCCCTTTTGTGGTATGATTTATTGAGAATTTATTTTTACTGTCTTTTGGGCATAAAATATTTTACAGCTGCGTGTACTTCGAATGGCGATTGGTTTTATCGTTTCGGCCGAATACGAAAAAAGAAGAGTGGAACACTGTACTTAACTTACTGTATTTCATTTATTTCAAAGTAACTGCCCATCCGATTTATGTACCTGCCACCTGCTTCACACTCCTAACATAAGTCGTAGGAAGAAATAAAATCGATTTCATCCACTATCGAATCTGGCTTAACATGGACCAAATATACCAAAATGCATTCATGATTGACATATTTTATGTCCCGCCGCAAAGGCCTCACGTTTACTCATTGTATTTAATCATTCAAACGATCACTATAGCTCCTGAGATACCTACGACGGATGAAGGTATTTAGTTTATTTAGCGTGCATGAAAAATTAAAAAGTCGTAGCAATTACTGAGGGAAAAAGTTGGGAGAATTAACTTAAAATATCGACGTAATAATTAAAGAATGGAGTCGATCAACCTAGTGTGTCTTCCTTTTACATTACATGATACATTTATCACACTTTAAATGTGGACTCAGAAGTCCCTTAAATATGCACATTTTTGTCAAAAGCAGAGCCTTTGAACGTTGTGGAACTGAGATACCCAGTGGATCCGGTAAGTTTTGTGATTTTTCTTCTAAATTCCAGCTCAGAGGGTCCGGGTTTGAATACCGTTAGTGGTATGCCGTTACTTATTTCGTTGGGTACGCTGATCGTGGGATAGGTCGATAAGGTGTGTGACCTCTCAGCGCCTTTTGTTATGATTAGGCTAATACGAAAAACCAGGTTCCTCTCTACACTTCCTAATATCCTCAATATCCTATCTCAGGTCACCTACGCCTAATGATGCATATTACCACCTAGTATACACACTAGCTACCCCACCCCACAGTATATATTTTAGCTAAAGTGGCCAGCGGCCATTGAAGCATTAATCGTTATTCCATGTAGATTAGAGTCTTGTGTTACTATTATTGCACGTGAACGGAAAACAAATATTTTAATGTTAATATATACAGGGTTCGTTCGGAAAATAAGTGTACTGAGCACAGGAAAAAAAAATTATTACACTTTTACATATCTTAAGCTAATATTCCTCAAAATAGGACCCTTGTGAGTCGATACACTTGTTCCAGCGGCGTTCCCATTCCTGGAACGCTCCCGCGAAGGCATCATCGGGAACCTCTCGAAGACACGTCGTCACGGCCTCTTTGACGGCGTCCAAAGTCCCGTATGGCGTTCCTTTCAAACTCCTCTTTATCTTCGGGAACAGAAAGAAGTCCGGTGATGCCAAGTCCGGGCTTTAGGACGGGTGCGGCAGCGTTGCCACGCCGTGCTTGGCCAAGAAGTCCGACACGACAAGCGCGGTGTGAGACGGCGCATTGTCGTGATTTTTTTCGCATCTCTAATTGGACCCTAACAATCTCGTGCACTATTGTTTTTGGCACATTACACTGCTCTGCTATCATCCAAACACTAAGACGACGTTCAGAGTTCAGTACATCGTCGTTGAGTTATTTTCGTCGGTGAGTGTCGCTGATGGGCGTCCAGGCCGTGGTTCGTCGTCGACCTCTTCTATGCCCTCCACGAACATCTTGTGCCACCGAAAGATCATGTTTCTGGACATGGCTGACTCCCCGTAAGCCTGGTTAATCATATCGACAGTTTCGGTAGACGATTTCCCAAGCTTTACCGCAAATTTGATGGAATAACGCTGCTCCAAAAACTTCGGCATCGCGTTCCGTGACGTGGATCGAGCGTGCATGTTCGCGTTAACAGAGCTCCTCACTACACCACAGCTTAGAGCCGACTGCCTTTTTCAGCGTCCCTTACCAACATAATTCTCTCCAATCGCTGCCCGTCAGAGCGGTGCTGGGCGCGCCTGGAGCGGCGGGAAAAAAATCAGTACAATTATTTTCCGGACGAACCATGTATTTCTACTAAGAGATTTATACCAATCCAAAAGTCGGAGAAATATTGGGAACTTTCAGCTGGACTTTAGGTATTTAATAAGCTGATTCAGGTATCAAGGAGGAAATTCCATTAAGTTAGAAATATAGGTGTAACCCTTCGATAAACCAGGGGACTTCCTATGTCACAAAGACGGCACGATACGTATACGCCAAATGGAATGGATTTCCAAATGTTCCGGATGGCAAACCCGGAAAAGCTACACCTTGTTTTCAGTGGCTTGGTTGGCGCTTATTCTCAGCTAATGAACTTAATTTTGTAACTGCCGAAGGTCACGATGCTTAGGTTTAAAAGTTTTTCTCTTAAAGGTTTATATGCCACACCATACAACGCATCTTCGTTGTATGGCATATTTTTAGGTTTGATTATTCAATTTAATCACTACTCTAAGGAATTAAAGTCATCACGATTCTTTGGTTAAATCCCGATACATTAACGTTGTAAATCCTTATTACCGCTGTAAATTGAGCACCACGATTACCACAGATTAAATGTTTGCCACAGTAACCTATGAAAAACTTTTAAAGCGTCTCTGTAGGTGCTAAAGCTATAGTAAAATTATACAAAATTCAGTTGAATATAGTTGTTCAAATCATTCATATGCATGAATGAATATTTGACATCGAGGTCTTTAACTTTTAATCCAAATATAACTTAAAAAAAAACACCATTAAATAAAAGAGTATATACGTGAGGAGAATAAACAATTATTACTTTATCTATTTATGCAGAAAACATGATACGGAGGACACATTGAATCAATTTTATTTATAAATGCAGCCAAAAACACAACCCCGCTGAAAAAAAACGATTATGAATATAAATATGAAAACAGGAAAGCTATTTTTTCTTTTAAATTGTTAAATCAATAAAATCTTGGTTTAAAAGAATAAAAGATAGCATAAAATGGCGTTTATTAGGATTCTTAACAGGTAAGCAACTATTAATCAATTATCATTGCTCTCTAAGATTCATCTCCAAATTTGACACTATGCAAGTATGTACTGCATGAATCCAACTGTATGACATCCAACCATTATAACAAACGTATATATCTTTGTTAAAAACTAGCAAAACCTTGCATGTAAGTTTTCTGTTATTTATTATCTTCGGGTGAAAAAAATACTTCCTTTAACATTAAATTCTGAAACTGAAATGGGAAAACAAACTAGTAGGACTATGTAAATGCAATTGACATTTACTTTTGGGTACCAAAGAGGACTGACTAGTACACTGAGGTATGGAATGGCTTTCGAATAAGATAAATAATTTAAAAAAATTATGTTATATTATTTTATGAAAGAGTTTTAAAACTAATTTACATTTATTTTTTTCTATAATATTGCACATATTATTCTTCCTTTGTAAAAAACTTGTCTTTTAATGCGTACTTAGCCTTCCAACTGTTTTTCATTCTTGATTAACTTCTGTCTTCTTCTAAAAGAGATAATAGAATACAGATCCTTTCCCACAGATTTCATGAGATATTTCCTACGTCATTTGTGTTAAAATACGGTATAATGAACTAGTAAAGATGTTTTTGGTTACAAAAGCATGTATTTTTGGTGTCATGCATGTATATATAATTGTATGCATACATAAATAATATTATTTGAAGGTGAAATGGACCGAAACAAAACAAATGAGGATGTACTAGGTATGGTGGACGAGGAGAGTTGGGAGAAATCCTATGGAAGCAGGAAAAATGGATGAAGGGAATATTGATCGGCAATTGGATGTTGAAGACTGTGATAGAGGGTAGAATGAAGGAAATGAAGACGGATCTGAATTTTTATGCATATGAAGTTAGCACGAGCGAGCAAAGTGAAAAATACAGAAATATACAAAAAAGAAACATATTTTCGATTTCTTAGTGGTGTAAGCCACCTTTTTCAAAAAAGAGAAGGAGGAAACTGAGGAAGATTCTATTATAGAAGGAACTGGGGACGCTGGATGGAAGGGAAAGATGGGGAAAGGTTTGTGAGGGGAAGAGTTGGGAGGGGAATTCTTAGAAGGGTGGGCATCATATGAAAGGTGTTGGGAGCGGAGGAGGGATAAAAATATGTGAAATCGGGGTAATTAATATCTAATATTCATACCTGGGTAATTCCATTAATATAGACGATTCCTAACAAAACACGACCCAACATTCTGCTCTACAACAGGCCCCTTTCTCTATGCTTCCTTCCTCCCTTCATTTCCTCCAACATCCCTATTCTATTTCTGTCCTTAATTTGTTTGCCTAATATTCTCCCCTCTCTTTCAGCATGTTTCCGCGTCGCACAAAACTCCGCTCCCTATAAAATGTTTTAACAAGGCTTTTCTAAACATCCTTCTTCAACTGTCGTCAGTGCTCTCCTCCATGTGGAAAACTCTTTGCCTAATTCAATTCTTCTCCTTGCGTTCCGACTACTTCGAACATTTTGGTTCAAAACACTTCCGATACACGTATAATACTACATCTTCTTTAGTTTTTTGCCTCCTATTTTAATGTTAAGGTTAGCCGTTCTCTGTCTGGAAAACAGCATCATCTTTATTAAAAACAGACGTTTCAGGCGTGATATGGTGGAATATCATGATTAATTAAAAGTAACTCTCTTTAATATCGCATCATCTTTGTTTTATTTATTTTGATTTTCAACTCATGCCTATCGCACTGAATTTCCGATTCACTCATCAATGCTTGCAACCCCTTGATTTACTGAAAAAACTAGAGCTTGGTCATCAGCATAGCTGATATTACGAATTCCTATCTTCAGTTTTTGCAAATTCTCCTTAATAATTTCCTGAACATATACGTTGAACAGAACAGGTGATAATGGTCATCTTACACATCTTCCTAATTCTGCCAAGGCGGACTCTCCGTTCCTCACACGCAACTAAGCACTCTGAGATATGCAGAGCTCGCGTATTACACTACTGTTCCTCTAATATATACCTAATATACTCATTTAATTTTCCCAATACACTCTATCAATTGGAATTGGAACAAATATTTATCTCACAAAATATTCTATTAAAAAGATTCCTATTATCCCATATTTTCCTAAACCCCTTAAGTACTTCCGTAGGATGTTGTCTACCCCTAGGGCTTTGTTTGATTTAATCTTGTTTGAGTATGCGTGGACCTAAGCTATCTTACTTTATGTCATATTCTCATTCTATGTTTAAACTTGTTGGCCCAAGTTCCTTACCATACAGTCCTTAAATATATTCCTTCCCTCTCTCTTGTTTCATTTGTGTTTCAACTGTTAACTCACCTAATTTATCTCTAACTGCTAACATAATTTTTCCTTTCTTACTTCCAGATAGAGTTTTAACCTCTTTGAAAAGTCCGCCAATTTCACCCTTCATCTGAATACTTTACATATATCAGTTGACTACGTCTTCCACCACGCTTCTTTTGCTCTATTTGTTACCCGTCTCCGTTTATTATTTATCTCCTTGTACTTCTTGTATATCCTCTCCCATTTATTATAATATATTCATATTTATGTACGCACTCGTAAGGAACGGAAAAATAATTTGCTTTTGCAATAAAATATAGACTGGAATAATTAAGTGTTCGATTGAATATCATAATCTTCAATCAAGAAATGACATTTCTTTATGGAGCCCGAATCGCAAATTTAGGTTTGGATTACGTGAATGAAATTATATTCTGGTATTTTATCTAAGGTATTTTATCTAACTTCTCCGCCTCATTTATTTCCTATCCTCAGGTATTTCCATGAATCACCTGCCTATTCCGCCGTGTATACGTTGAATAGCACGGGTGATAGTGAACAGCCCCTTATTACTCCCCACCATAACACTGTCCATGAGAAAGATATTTATCAATATGTCTCCTATCCGTTCTTCTACTGTTATCTTTTATAATATAATCAGTAATTCTAGCCAACTTTTTCTATCAAATATCTCTAAATCAACGAATAAAACAGATACACCCTTGTTTCACTCAAACTCCTATCATCAATGGACTAATTATGGCTAGGCTATTACCCATTCTCTTTTTTCCTTAACTCGAAATTGCTATTCTCTAAGCATTCAGTTGCCATTCGCTATATTAATTTACTGTTGATTCTAAGGGCAACCATATTTTCTTGCGGTTACCAAACTAAAACTTTTTATTCCTCAAATATGCCTGTTCTCTCCCGTAGAATCACCCCTTTAATTAGAAATAATGCGAATTAACCCTTAAAAAATATTTTTCCCCGTAATCATTTGATTTCCGTTCCTATAATTCCATTTCTATTACTCAGCATGCCTTGAGGTAAATTCTTCTAATCTCACATTCTCTTCCTTCGTGTAAAATGGTTGACTTTATGTCTTAACCATTTTGGTCTTTCTGCCACTATTCTCATTCCTCTTGAATTTTTGTACGGTCAATTAAACGCATTTATGCTATATCTTTAAGCGCGTGCATAGTTTTTCACATCTTATTTCTTCCTGCTTTCACTCTTTCACTGTACGTTGATGGTATCTTTACACTTCCTTCGCACTATGGTTTCCGTCTCAGCATACTATTTATCTCTATGTCCTTTTGTCTATCTAAATTTGTCTTAATAATTTTCCATTTCCTTCCATTGTCTTTCTGGTTAATGCTCGTTTTGCCATTCAATGGGTAAGAGTTTGATTGGAAGTGGTCGTGATTTCAATAACGATACTGTTTTTAAAAGTTTCGTTTTTGGTCGAGAAATATAAAAAATGTTATCAGCTCTCTATGGAACTCATTAAAAACTTCGCAAACACTTGTTTCAATAATGCTCTCATTCAATGATAATAAGGTTTAATGTTCAAGTTTTAAGATACTCAAGTAAAACTTTCCTGTATTATCTTCCTAGTAAGTAGATCATATAATAAATACCCAAACACCTGCACATCATACAATAAACAATGAAATAAATAATTCCAAGTGAATGTATTCAATAATTTCGCAAAATTAGCTGTGATTATCTTGGACAAAACCTTATTCGGAATATTGAATTTCATTTAAAACATTAAAAACATTTGGAAATGTAATCAGCCGCGTCCACACACGTAAATTAGATTGATTTAAAACGATATTGCAAAATTTGAAACCATTCTTATGTATGGCGATTGTGACGTAATTTAAGAGAAACAATTATGTCAATATATACCATACAAAGATTTTGATGTATTCATCAACTGTAACATCCCAGGATCAAATCAAAGAAGAAACTTAATCAGATACATCAAATACTTCCATTTCTTCTTCTTGATCTTTTAAAGGCCTTCGTAAACCGAGAATATTCAGATACCGTTTGTTCCAAGACTGTGAATATCGTATTAAGTGTCAGAATTTCTTAATAATTCAAATATTAATTACGCCCGAAAGAGTATATTTAACAGAATAATAATTAATATTAAAATATGGCCCAATAATTACTGAATTCGCATGATCCGAAATACCTAAGAAATGTCTTTACCGAAATTTTCACTTGCACATTTTGTAACAGTGAATTTCGTTTATCATAAAACTCAATGAAGAATCAGTAACTGTACTGAATTTGTTATTCATTCAAAACCAGTGAATTCTATTACAGTTAACTCATACCATCGGAACTTTTTTCTAATCGAAAGAAATTTGTTTTTTTCCAAGTTCTACTAGCCTGAATTCTATGCGATTGCCAATCCCAGGTGAAAATTTTCCTATAAAAGAAGTGAAAATGGCGATATATCAATCGATTTTTTTTTCCATTACCTAGTCTGTTGCGCCTATTTGGGAGCAGATCATTTATAAAACAGCGTAAAACGAGGAAAACCACTGACGCCACTGTGTACCACGTCATCAGATGACGTGGGCCAATCAGGGAGGATTGCGCTCTTTCCAGCACAGTTCGAGTACGCCCGGTCAGAGAGGGCCATAGCCAATTTACGGCGCTTAGCGAGAAATCGGATGAAGGGTTTTAGGAAACGGGGTGAAGCGGTGTAGCCAGGCACTCGTGAAAGGATGGTTTGATTTGTTTTCTACCCACCTCTCTTCCCCACTGAATTTTTGAGGTCATCCTAATGCTATTGTGATGTTCCGTTTCGAATAAAATTTTACGCTGAAACTTGTGTGAATTATTTCCGAGATTTTAAGGCTCTCTTTGTCCTCACTGTAGCAATTCGGTCATATTAATTCGGTCCATGAGGCGTGCGATCGGCCAAAAGCGCAACAAACCATTAGTGACAACTTATACTTGATACGTCAATCTTTATTTCCACTGAAGAGATTTTTTACTAAAAGCGTTTTATGACAGCATGAGTTTATTTTTGGAAAAATTATTTTTCGCATAGTAGAGGAAATATTATCATGTTGCATTAAAATTGAATTTCAAACGCTCAACTAGAGACGCCAATAAGTCAAACAACCATTTCGTTAGAGTGACTAGGACTTTCTCGCCTCTCATATATGTTAAAAGTTCCGTATTTGGTTAATATTTTATAACTTGATCTATCAAATCTACCATTTTAGCACTTAAACATTAACATTTTTATTACGTTTATGATCATGTGCACCTCAGTTCAGCTGCCGAAAGTTCAGTTTTCATAATTAATATCATTTCGTTATTTTGGATCCTCAAGGGAAATGAGTCTGCCTCCATTTAAATGCATTAAAAAATAAAGTACTTTAAAAAATATTAGTTATTAGTGGGGTCAAAACCCAATAGATTTTATTACTTTTTAGAAAGAAATGCAAATCATAAGTTCAAGCTTTTTGGTAGGGATAAGGATTTTCATTATAAATTCGAAGTTGTTGGGTTAAGAGAGTATTATTCATTTTCATTGAATTAGTTGACTCTAACCCCTTAGGAGCCCAAATCTTTGGAAATTGATGAAAGGAGACCAGCAATTCATTTTGTTTAGTTGTACACTTGGGGAATCTTATGTAGATATATAGTATATGATACAACACATACTTTTAGATTCGTATATTTATGGAAAAATATATTATATATTTTATTACGTAATTATTATTAGGTAATATACCGGTTAAGGTAGGTTTTTGGATGGACGCAACTATAAAATAAACATTTTGTAACTCCCCACCTAGCAACCTAATCTATATCAGGTCCCTCTTCCCAGATGAAAGAAAAAAAGCCGTGGTGGTGGTCAACATTCTTGTAGAACTGTTGAAATGTTTAGGAAAATGTGGGAAGAAGGCTCTATATGGACTGATTCGTAGTATCTTTGAGGAAGGAATCTGGCCGAAGGATTTTTTGTGATCAGTGTTAGTTCCTATTCCTAAAAAGGCAAAGACTACATCATATGAGAATTACAGAAAATTAAGTTTGATATCTCACGCAGCTAACGTTATTCTCAGGATCATTATCAATAAATAGAATAGAGAGTAAGGCAAATGATTACTTAGGGGATGATCAGATTGGATTTAGGAAGGGAAGAGGTACGCGTGACGCCATTGCAGGAATGAGATCACTAATTGACAGGAATATAAAATAAAATCAGGACGTTTTGGCCTGTTTTGTAGATTTCGAAAAAGCGTTTGATAGAATGAATTGGGAAAAATTAATGCGTGTATTGCAGAAAATAAGAATGGATTGGAGGGACAGGAGACTGATCCGCAACCTGTACATGTCTCAGACTGTTCAGGTGCGAGTGGGGAACGGAGAGTCCGGATGGGCAGTGTTAGGAAGAGGTGTAAGGTAGGGTTGCCCATTGTCACCGGTGCTGTTCAACGTATATGTGGAGAATATGATAAAAGAGGCATGGGAAGACCTGGAGGCAGGAATGAATGTCGGAGTGAAATTCGTAAAATCGGTTAGGTTTGCTAATGATTAAGCATTAGTTGCCAGTAAGCCAAGGGGTTGCAAGAATGCTGAGTGAATTGGCGGTTCAGTGCGATAAATATGGGTTGACAATCAATATTAATAAAACAAAGGTTATGCGATTTTCCAGGAAGAGATAGGCTAAGCCAAATATTAAAATAGGCGGGGAAAAAATAGAACAGGTGGAACGGTTTACATATCTCGGAAGTGGTTTGGACCAATACGGTCAAAGTGATAGGGACGTAAGGAGAAGAATTACGCTAGGCAAGGAGGCTTTCTCAAGGAGGAGGGAGTTGATGACCGGGACGTTGAGTAGAGATGTTAAGACAAGACTCGTAAAAACTCTGATGTGGAGCGTAGCGATGTATGGTGCGGAAACGTGGTCACTGAAGCATGGAGGATAGACGTAGGTTGGAGGTTTTTAAATGTGGGTGTGGAGAAGAATGGAGAAGGTGAATTGGACCGAAAGGAAAACAAATGAGGAAGTACTGGAGATGGTGGGTGAGGAGAGGTGTTAGTTGAGAGAAATCCTATGGAGGCAGGAAAAATGGATGAAAGGTGTATTGAGCGGTAGTGGAATGTTGAAGAAGGTAATAGAGGGGAGAATGTTGGGCAAGCGAGGAAAGGGTAGGAACAGGATAGGGATGTTGGATGGGATGAAGGGAGGAAAGAAGTACACAGAGATGAAGAGGGACCTGATGTGGTTTAGGTTGCTGGATTGGGTTTTGTGTGGAGTTACAAAATATTTATTTGATAGTTGTGTCCATCCAAAAAACCTACCTTAACCGGTAGATTACCTAATAATATGTATATATATATATATATGTATATATATAATGTCATATAATTATATATATTTATATATTTTTATATAAATAATATATATAGGACAAAGTCAGGACAATGTTGAGGACAGGAAAATTAGATATTAAGCGAGAGATGGAAAGATGTATGTATATATATTTACCATACATATGTATAATATACGTGGTCCCTTCAAATTTATCCTCGTTAAATTTTATACACTTGTGCCAATGTTTTTTCCAATCCTCGTAGCACTTCTAAAAGTCATTTTCTCTGACCATCTCTAGCTCCTCCATCGATGCAGTCTTTATCTCCTTAATCATTGCGTAGCGACGTCCTTTCATTAGCCTCTTCAGTTTCGGGAGCAAGAAAAAGTCACCGGGGAGTGGATCTGGGGAATACGGTGGCTGCGGCATCATAAATGTGTTGTTCTTGGCTAATATTCGCGCACAAGTAACGATGCGTGAGCAGGGACGTTACCATGGTACAAAAGCTAATTTTTGTTTATCCGCAAATCCGGGAATTTGTGGTGGATTGGTTCGGGCAAATTTCGCACAACTTCAGGATATATTCCTTACTTGCCGTACTACCTTGTGGAAAGAACTCATGATGCATCACGCCGCTGTAATCGAAGGAAGCTGTAAGCCAAACGCTCATATTCGACCTAACGTGGCGCGCTTTTTTTGGCCATGGCTCGTGCTGAAGCTTTCATTTGGATGATTGAGCTTTAGTTTCCAAGTCGTAACCATAAACCCATATTTAGTGACCAGCTATTATCCTCAGGATCTAATTTGGGTCGTCGCGGACAGAGTCCGAAACTTCATTAGTATTAAAATGCGTTGCTGTTTTTGGTTGAAATTGAGCAATTTTGGCACGAATTTCGCGGCGACTCGTGTAATGCCCAAATCATTGGTTTAAATCGAATGGTACGAGACAATCGATATGTTTTAGATCCTCAGCAATTTCTCTCGCTATGATTCGACAATTGGCCAATACTATTTTCTTCACTTCCTCAATGTTGTCGTCTGTTATTTACGTGCTCGGGCGTCCGTGCTCTTCGGTGTTCACATCTTTTTGGCCCCCTGAGAATATTGTGTACTACCAATAAAAGCTGTTTCGGCCCAAAATAGCTTCTCTATATGCCACAGTCAACATTCAGAATGAGTCCGCGCACTTAATTTTGTTTTTCACACAAAATTTGATACAGATTCTGTGATCCATATTTTGGAACAGCCAAAAAGTGAAGATTAGCCAAAACACGTCCAAGCAAAACGACTGTCAACCATTAAATGAATATTCAAAATGGCTGAACTTTTCGGCATAAGAGAAAGATATAAGTACCAACATAACGGCACAAAAAATCGAAAATCAAGTAGATGTACCCCCCGGAAAATCGAAATCCGTGATACTTTTGGAACAGACTTCGTATTATAATACTATGTATATTTTTTCTAATTTTATCGTTAAGTTTTGGTTGAGGAGCTACTGAACTCTAAGTTAAATTACCTTGATTGATATAACATCGGTTAAACGTATTTTATGAAGACGCAACTTTGCATGTTTGGTAAAAGAAGCAAATAATCCTAAAATCTTTTATTCAAAATGGCCGAACTTTTCCGCATAAGTGAAAGACATAAGTACCAACATAACGACACAAAAAATCGAAAATCAAATATGCCTAACCCGCGAAAATTCAAAATTCGCGATACTTTTTTTAGCAGACAACGTATATGATGGAGGAAGACAGGAGAGGTTGGGAAGGCGTAATCTAGCAGATCACAAGCGCAAAAATATTTCCTTTACCGGGGCTTGAAGACCGGATCCTTCGACTTGCCAGGTCAATGCTCTAGCCATTTCAGCTATTGAGGAAACATAATGTGCACTGAGATGTGCAGGTCCTTATGCTAGCAAGTATCTCTTGCAAGTACAAGTTAATCTTTGGCCAAGAAATTGCGTTAAACAGCTTTTTCGCCCACAAAAGGAGAAAAAGACGCTAGAAACAGAAAGGGAAATAGACGAAGTTGTGTACCGCTATATCTTCTTCAGGGTACTGTTACTGAGAATGCCCTCCAAACTTTGATAGGAACCCCAGGCGGCAAGCAATCATTTTGCCAAATTAGCATCCATTTTACCAATTTAAGTTTAACCTGTCTGACACATGTAGCCAGGGGACAAGAGTATTAAGGTAATGAAATTAAGGTTACCCATCCATCATTCCGGGCCATCTTTGTTTAAGATCTGTGATGAAACGGGAACCGGTGGGTTAATATGGTCCCTGATTTACTTCCGCAGGCGAAGTGAACTTATTGCAAATTAGGACTGTCGTTAAAGCAACACTGGAATCAAATCAATGAAACTTGTAAAACAAATAAAGTACACATTCAACTAAGATTATAATAGAATACTATTTTTTATACGTAGGTAATCACAAAAGTGGGGTCTCCAATTTTTTGAGAAATTAAAAAAAACATTTATTTACCATATTTATACATTATTTTAAAGATTTATTAATTATCTATTTTTCTACATAATCGCCATTTCGATCAATGAATTTTTGTAAACGATGTGACAGTTTCTGTATGCCTATGTCGTTCCAGCTCGCCACGATGTCCTTGAAGAAACGTTGAACTTCCTTTTCCACCTCTTCGTCGGAGCTGAATTGCGTTCCGGCCAAATGTTCCTTCATCATAGGGAACAGGTGAAAGTCGCTGGGGCCCAAGTCCGGACTATAGGGTGGGTGGTTGACAATGTCACAACCAAAGTCTTGCAGGAGAGTGACGGTTTGGCGGGAAACGTGTGGGCGGGGTGTTGTCGTGGAGAATGCGTACGCCCTTGCTAAACATTCCTCTTCTTCGATTCTGAATTGAGTTTTTTCAATGTTTTACAGTACCTGTCTGCGTTTATTGTGGTACCAGCAGGCAAGAAGTCGACCAAAAATACCCCCTTCCGATCCTTAAACTCAGTAACCATGACTTTACCGGCAGACTGCATTTGTTTGAATTTTCGTTGCTTGGGCGAAGAGCCACCACTCACGTAATTGTAGTTTGGTCTCAGGTGTGAAGTGGAATACTCAGGTTTCATAACCCGTAACAATCGAGTCCACAAATCTATCATTTTCATCTACATAGCGGCAAAAGATGCACGTGAAGAATTAACTCGTTGCCGTTTGTGGTCTTCAGTCAGCATTCGCGGCACCCATCTTGCACACACCTCCCGATATTGCAACTTTTCCGTGAAAATCCTGTGGATGTTGCTTAGAGAGACATCAGGAACCAAAATGCAGAGTTTCTCCAGCGTGAACCGCTGATCAATACGCATGGTTTCCTCAAACTTCGCGATAGTCTCGTCAGAAATTAATGTTCCCCCGCTTCTTTGTTCGTCGTGAATTTCAGTACGACCGGATGTAAACTCTCTACATCAAT